>CM037779.1:5946890-5996890 GCA_021229015.1 Solen grandis
AATTTAGTGAAGTTTGACCGTTTCTAGAGGACAAACCACGCATTTCCTAAATTCGCCACCCCATATGTTTTGTGCGTATATGTCTTGCAAATCGTATGCAGTAGACGGAATTCTTCTATCTGATCTCTAACAAAAGTGTGTGTGTGTGTGGGGGGGGGGGTCGTAGACCTACCCTCATTTGTCCACTTTTTTACACGGTTCGAACATTCAATCTCTCCTAGAACATTTTTTTCCAGTATCCAATGATGAGATATGCATTGTATTTGATTGTGCTGTCAACAAGGAACATTATGTAAAAAAAAACGCATCTAAATCAGGTTTTTGAGTTATTAGCAAAACAGTGATTACATGCATTGCGCCCCCTAGTGGCTAAATCAGAAACAAAAGTGAAAAGTTTGACCATTTAGGCACAAGTTCAGATGAAGATGACTCCATGCCCAAAATTTCATAGCTGTAGCTTCTCTTATCTGGCCGCTAGGCTGGCTACAAAAGTGGGTAGAATTGGAAAAAAAACAACAACAAAAAAACATATCAACAGAAGAAGAACAATAGGTTTTCGCCCTACAGAGGCAAAAACCTAATAAAAAAAACCAACAGAAGAAGAACAATAGGTTTTCGCCCTGCAGAGGCGAAAACCTAATTAAAACAAAATATAGTTATCTCTGGTGTTATAGATTGGACATTATAAACTTTGAAACGAAAAAAAAATAATGAATTTCAGAGATTTAAATATTCGTGTCGTTCTTTTAAGAAATGATACAAAAATACATACCGTTGAAGAAACATTATCACGTTATCAACGTCCACCTACACTTAGCATTCAATTTGTTTTTCAAATAAATGCAAATGTCATGATAATGGTATTGTTTGCATATAACATTTAAAAAATATTAACCTCGCTGAAACTATAAATACCAACGAAAGATTATTAAAGACTGAATGAGTTTGCCTACTTATCCAAAAGATAGCCTTAGCTCTTGAGAGCCAATTTTAATAGCAGCGCAACTTTGAACGTAAATCTAGAAACACCTAAATATGCCCTGCAAATATTTGCAAACCAAATCATGGCATCTTATCAATATGGTTTCGCTCAATTAAACATCATAGCGTAACAAACTCTTGCTATAAAATTGACTTGCCCTGATCTGCAACAATATTCATTACGTTTGACTGCCCTAAAATACGTGCATTATCAACTGATTTATATCCTATTTAAACATGTTGTGTACTTTAAAACAACTTCTGTCCACGGAAAATCAAACAGGAATATATACAGACTAAGTACAGTACAGTATAGACTATTTACATTATTCTTTTATTGCTTATACATTCTCAGGATTGTTTATCTAATAAGAAATCTTATTTAATAATGAAATAGCTATTTTTGTATCATTTCTTACATATTTGCAAGCAAAACTTTTTTTCTTATTTCATTGTAGGAATATTATATAAGTTCTTTGAAATATGTTATTTTAAATAAATCGTTTTAAGGTTATTCCTAAACAGTTTGAAGTATATAATTCATCATTATATAACCGAGAAGCCAAATAATGCAAAACAAGTTCTCCTTCTGACTTCTTGGGAACTGATGTGAAACAAGATAAACATGTGATCTAACAGGCTGATATGGTTCCATTTTGTTCACATTATTCTTATAGTATAGATATGAAGTAAAGTGGTTCATTTCAAACTAAAAGTTCTAATGTTTTGATGGTTTCTCTTTATGGACGTTTATCCATCCTCTATTCAAACATGATATTTCATGAAGAGGTAAACACATAAAAATGAATTGTACGCACATATGTTTAAAAAGGAATAACATTAAGTTGAAAATAGTGTGTAGCCAGAGTATATATTAATACAATTACTAAATGAACTGTACATTTTTTTTCAGAAACACGTCGTCTTTTATTCAATTATTACGAAAAACGTTTATATTTTTTCCCGTGGATTATATTTATAGTCTTCATAATTGCCTTTTCAGCTTCAATCAAGATTCTCAAATTCCTAGACATATAACCATCATGTTAATGAACATCAATAAGAGTAACGCATATACGGAATGGCGCAATAAATAATTAAAACAAGATCGTTTCAGAGCAATGAATTATTTCATTACAATCTTACTTCTTTAATTCTTTTTAAATAAATATGAATTTATGTTTCATAAAAAATCTTTTGGCTGATGTGTAATTAGAGATTTGCCTTGAATTTATATTCCCATCTTATGTCAAACGTTTGTAGTTATATTTGACCTGTAAAACCGTTATGAAATGCATATAAAATCAATATAATTGATAAAATTAGAGGCATTCCATTTTAAACAAAAGACGTATACCTTTTCATTTTTCAAAGCAGTAGTAAGTCTGACGCTTTGGAGGCAAACAAACGGGCGCCATTTTGTTGACCTAGTTTTTATTTTAGTAACAGGCGGCCTCTTTGTTACTATTTATAGTAACTCATTTGCATATAAACATTTTAGGGTATAACGCGTAGTGGCCCCATTTTGTAGGCGGCCATTTTATTTCTCATGTGTGTATTGCGCATGCGTGGTGGCCATTTTGGATTATAGTATGACATCATGGGCTATATTTAGAATGACATCATGATCTATAGTTAAAAATGGCCTTATCGGTAGAATGACCTCATGTTTGTCTCAATGATGTTCAGAGCTGACTTGTACATTCAACCTAGGGCTTGATCACGGGCATTGAGGGCCAGGTCGTTAGCCCTTGGCGGAGACTCATGATGTACAATGGACAATTCAAACACCATATGAGAAAGAAATGGCAGCAATAAATAGAAAATACAATTGGTAAAATTAAATATGTAATATAGAAAATAAGAAAAACTCAATAAATACATAAGTCAAAATAAAATGATACATTATTTTCAAAGAGAAACACTTACGATGTGAACAGTTCACTATCTCCCAAGAGAATGAATACATTTCCGGTAACTATTATAATGTGTTTTCCATTTTTGGTCAAAGTGTTTCCGGTCTCTATTTTTATCCAAAGCGTGAGAACGTACTCTGTTTTCATGGGAACCCTGCTGTGTAGGTTATTAACTTTTCCCCAACACCGGGTCTCAGGTAAGAACATGAAGTGGCATCCAGCTGTGAAAGTCATTAAATGCATGGATCTGAAGAATCATGTCTGAACATGTACTCTGTGATCATGGGAACCCTGCTGTGAAAGTTATTCACTTTTCCCTAACACCGGATCTTCGGTATGAACATGAAGTGGTATCCAGCTTGAAAGTCCTTAAATGCATTTTTTTTTTTTTTTTTTTATTTTATTTTTTTTAATTAAAAAATTTCCGATATTAATTATTAATCGATTGTTGTTTAAATTCAAAAATCAGTATTTTCCCCTTTTTTCCACTAACATTTAGTAATTTGAGCATACAAATAGTAAGAAGCTTAAAAAAAATGTTTTGAGGTTATAGCGTGGGGGCCATATTGAATTTATATGGCGGTGCTATTGATTATGGGGTATTGATAGTCCCAATAATATACAGAGCTGACTTGTATATTCAGTCACAGGGCTTAATCACGGATATTGAGGGTCAGGTCCTCAGCCCTAGACGGGGATTATACAAAGTCTTAAAACAATAATGATATCAAAAGATTAACATATGATCATCATACAATAAATGAAAAGAACATATAGGGTCATGGACTATACACGCAATGAGTAAATATAATAAAAAAATATATATCAAACAATATTGGAACATACTTTTTTAATATGGCTGTACACATTACTTAAACATGAAACTATCAGTCTCAGTCAGAAATAAAGATCAATTCCCTAAAAAATTTACGTTAGCATGAAACTAACAGTAATAAAGATCAATTCCCCTGAACTCGGACTGTAGGGCATGGAACACAATTTTTGAACATGTCCTTTTTAAAATTCGGGTGGAACACAATTTTTGAACATGTCTGTACACGTTATTTCATCTTGAAACGGAAATAAAGATCAATTCCTCAGCATTCAGACGTGTGTCGAACACAATTTTTGAACATGTCTGTACATGTTATTTCAACATAATGACTTGCGAATATTGAAATAATTTAAAGCAGGCACCAGTACATTTCATAATCACATACACAGTGACCTATATACCAAAAAGAAAAAACATCTTACCTACCATGCATGGATACGTTTTACTTTGAATCTGGAGTTACACACTTATTGACCTCCATTTGTTTAAATCTCTCTCTCTTAATTTCTGGGAATTTGTATATGATTATATAAGCGCATTCTCATACTTAAGCTTGAATCAAATTTAATGAAGTACATGAGCACGTACATGTATACATATGTATACACAAATGCATATTCATGTTTCTCTTTCTCTCTCTCTCTCTCTCTCTCTCACACACACACACGAACACACACACAGACACAGACACACACACACACAAAACATCACGCGTGATATACCATTTAAGTCATAGTATTTCCGGTAATTATTCTTGGAAATGTATTTCCAGTGTACAACTAGAGTAAACCAGAGTTTACTGGTTTACACTTTGAACCGACCAATGCAATGTCTTCATTTTATATCGATTGAACATGTCTAGACATGTTGTTTAAAAATAACCATGACTTAGATCAACAACCAATCAGAAAAGAAATGCAGAATCGCAACCAATTACATGTTTCATTCCATGAATAGGCATGACATTGCACAACAACCAGCAATCATATTTACTCCATGAACCTATAAGGCGTATTGGATCACAAACACACACACACACACACACACACACTATTCAATCAAAATCATAGAATGTGTTCTTGGTTCTGAAATGAAATGGACATGCCGAGTAAGGTAAACTTTTTAATTTTTAATATATAAATCACCTACCTTTTTTCCTCAGTATCCATTTCTTTATATCACACAATAGAATTTCCAAAAAGTTAATGACATGTGTATCCATTAGTTTTCCTGCACAAAAGATTCCAACTGATCACTCTAAGAACATTCATTGAAAAAAAAACTGTGTACTCTGCGCGTGAAAAAGATTATGTTTTATGATGTGTGTGAACGAAATGTATGTTTTGGGCTTCTCGATTTTAACTTAAAACACATGTTTGTGTGTAATCGACATGATCCTTGAGCGAGGTGAAAGAGCTGGGACCGTGTCAGCAGTGAACGAATTAAAAAGACATTACCTCTTTCAGTTTACCAAATTATATACTTTTAGTATACAAGTATAAAACATTGAACGAATTTTGTTATTTTGATTTCAGAAATCAATTTTTGATATTGCTTTAGTGCAAATTAAGTCTAAACATATGATTGATCCAATATGGATTAATTATCGATTATAATATTATATTATATAAAAATATTTCCTTTTTTTTTGCTCTAACATTTAGTCATTGAGTATACGAATATTGTTATTTTGATTTTTTTAACTCATTTTTTTAATATTGTTTTAGTGCAAATCAAGTCTAAATACATGATTGATTCCGATATTGATTATTTATCGATTTTTGTTTAAATTAAAAATTTTTTCCCCTTTTTTTTTTTTATATTTTAATTTTAATATTATTTTGCATACAAATAGTAAGAAGCTTAAAAAAATCTGTTGATTTGATTTTCAATCGAATTATTGCCAATTATCGATTTCATTGATTCCCCCCCCCCCCCCCCCCTTTTGTTTTAAAAATTACAATGTTAAAAGGCTGTATCTCCCTTAGTTGTTAACCGATTTGAATCATTTTCATAGCTATGGAAAGCTCAAAGTGAGATCTTTCCTTTGAACTTTCTTAACCGGAAGTCCATGATGAATAAAAACCGGAAATGACGTCATCAAATGTAAAAAAATGACTCTATCTTCCTTAGTTGTAATCCGATTTGAATCATTTTCATAGCTATGTAAAGCTCATAGCAATAAACTATCGTTAACGTAGAGGTCTTTTGATTGGTGGTTCATGCATGACTGATTTGGATTTTCTGATTGGTTAGTTGTACATTTATATTCAATGTAAATTCGCCATTTCGACATTTTATGTAGATATTGTTTGTGATCATAGGAAGAAAACTCTCGTTGTATTTCAAAGAGTGCTTTAAATAGGTGGAGAATTCATAGTGGATTTGATATATATTCTTGATTATGAATTGTGTAAAGGGTTTTTTTTGAAGCATGTAGAAAGATAGCCTTGAAAACCAAAATGTCTATTAAGCAGTGGTTAAACAAAGAACAAACATTTCTAACATTCAAAAAGTCATTAACAGAGTTATCATACAAGTACAACGAACGTATTAACATCAAAATCCTTACCATGACAGAGTGGAATACAAACGTTCAAGATAATGTAAAAGTTGTGAATTGGATATATGATGGGAGAAATGGTGGCTGTATATCTTTTGACATAGGGACCGGAGATCCCTATATGGAACATCATTTTCAGTTGGCGATATTGGGATAGTAGCTTTATGTAGACCTATGAAGCAGGTCTAAACGACATTATAAAAGTAGATAGCCAATCATATGATAGTGACTTCATACATATTATTTTCAGTTCAACTTTACTTAATGATATATTCTCTTATTCGTTACTAAGTTTTGACAGTGATGCTGAGATTTCATCATCAAACAAGTTTGTTCACGTTTGACGTGCCATACGAAAATCGTGTCAGTCATACAAGTTTTGACACTCAGGCTAACATGTGGAATTTAACAATGTGGAGATTATGCATGACTTGAAAATATGGAATTTGTACAAAATGTGGAATAAGATGTTATATTCAATGTTCGTTTTGCTGGTCGATTCTCCTATAAGATGGACAATTTCATGAACTACGACGAGGGATTTTCAGAGCCGGATCTAGAGATGTGTGAACACTGATTAATATAAGAACAAGCAGGATCAAAGTCTTAAAACTAATAAGGGGAAGTGCCTCCTTTTTAGTTCATAAAACATGTTTTCTATAAAGTGTTTAGAGTGTGAACAAGTATTCACAAGAAGGGACAATATGGTGCATTTAAACATGGAAATAGAAAGACAGTCAATGAAATGCCTCCTACTCCGGAATTGACTCCTCCTCCTCCTCAAGGAGGAGGATTTAATCCTGTTTTCCTCTTCAAGGTGGAGATTCGATATTTCAGGGAGTACAGACACAAAAGAAAGTTTGGGAAATAACTTCTTCAACATTATCTAATGGACAGGAATTTGTTTCTCAACATCCCTTTACGTGTATGGTCAGCGAACCGACCTCTTGCGGTAAAACTTACGTCGTGTAACAGCTACTACAGAGGGCTTATGAAAAACTTCGTCCCGCTCCACAACGTATTATCTGGTTATATAAGAGATGGCAATCGTTATATGACGAAATACAAAGAAACGTTTTTCCGGAAGTAGAATTAAAAAAGGAGAATCTTTTAATCTGGAAAAAGATAAGTTTTTGGACCCTAGATTCAGAAATGTGATCATATTAGACGGCATGGCTACGGAAGCGGTGAAAGATCAATGAGTGACCGATTTATTCATGGAAGGTAGCCACCATCGAAATCTGTCTGTCATCGCTCTCAACCAAAACCTGTATTTCAGCAAAGATCCTACCCAGAGACAAAATTGTCATTATCTGGTATTATTTAACATCCCTGTAGCCAGACAACAGGGTATGACCCTTGCCCGACAAATGTATCCCAGTAACTGTTAAGACCTTTTGAAAAGGCTGTTAGTCATCCCTATGGCTATCTACTCGTAGATTTAAAGCCCCTTACACCGGCTTCACTGCGCATACGCACAAATGTGATGGAATTTATAAGAGTAACAGATTGTAGAATGGAACCACCAAACGATATACAGAGACAGGATACTGTTCCAGTCGAGACTTTGCAAAACATCATGATTTCTTGCGACGACTGCGGTTCTGTTTTCGGACATTAGTAACTTACAAAAACATGGCAGAGCATGGTGTCCAGCGGTGTTGAAAAGAAAATCTGAACATAATGAAGATGAGCCTACGAGTAAAGTAGGCCGTCGAGATTGGATCATCTGCGATAATGGTTCTGATAATGAAAGTTCTATGGACGAACAAGACAACATTGAAGACATAAATGAATATTTCGAATCCTTAGCCAAAAAAGCTGGTGAGAAAACGGAAACAATTTGGGATGAAAAATATTACGAATATAGAAATGAAGGAAACTCAGAACAGAGCCTACGAGTTTGTCTTTGAAGATGATAAAAAAGAATTCATGCGAATGTATACAGATTTTTTGAGAAGAGCGGCTCAACTAGAAGGAAGCGTCTTTCATCAGAAAAAATTCTTCGAGAAATTTTGGATTCAGACAATAAAAAGAAAGTGATTAAACGAGTATTGAAAAAAGTACAATCATTGATTCGATGAGGTCATTGGCCACGGAGAGATAGATTCGGAATCTAGTGATGATAATGAATAAGTTTATAAGGGGAGAAGACTAATAGATATAAAAAAAAACTAATAATAAACATAGACAGATGGTCACAACATTTTCGCCTCATGGCCGAGGGAAAACTACGTCCTATTCATAAAGGACACTACGTTGTAGAAAAAATACAAACTGGTGGCACGTCTAAAGAACCGGCCATTCAATATGTTACCCCTGTGGCACAAGCGGTAGAAATGGCCAAGTCAGAACTCAAGAGACAAGACCCTCCACCAAGTGAAAGAAAGTCTACTTCCGTGAAACGTCAGAATAAGAGTTCCGCTGTAAAATCAAACAAAAGATTTCGACCACCAGGAATTCCGGCCAATTCAACCTTCTATGTTTGAGATTAAGGACAATATAATTGTAGAACAGAAAATGTTTGCATATTAAAACGAATTGTATTGCAAAAAAAATAAAAAGAGTAACAGCTTAAAATTTGTTTGTTTTCTTTGACAACAGGAGCCTCAAAACAACCAACTCTTTAAAAAAATGGGAAATCAATGAAATCGATAATTGACATTAATTCGATTTAAAATCAACAGATTTTTTAAGCTACTTACTATTTGTATGCTCAAATGACTAAATGTAGTGGAAAAAGGGGAAAATAATGATTTTTGAATTTAAACAACAATCGATAAATAATCAATATCGGACCAATCATCTTTGTGTTTAGACTTAATTCGCACTAAAACAATATCAATAAACTGATTTCTTAAATCAAAATAATAAAATTCCTATACTCAAATGACTAGGAAAAAGTGAATAATTTTCACAGCAGGGTTCCCATGATCACAGAGTACATGTTCAGACATGATTCTTCAGATCCATGCATTTAATGACTTTCACAGCTGGATGCCACTTCTAGTTCTTACCGAGACCCGGTGTTGGGGAAAAGTTAATAACTTTCACAGCAGGGTTCCCATGAAAACAGAGTACGTTCTCACGCTTTGGACTAAAAATAGAGACCGGAAACACTTTGACCAAAAATGGAAAACACATTATAATAGTTACCGGAAATGTATTCATTCTCTTGGGAGATAGTGAACTGTTCACATCGTAAGTGTTTCTCTTTGAAAATAATGTATCATTTTATTTTGACTTATGTATTTATTGAGTTTTTCTTAATTTCTATATTACATATTTATATTTATATTTTATTCTTTGTTTCCTGTTTTAAGACCTGGCCCTCAATGCCCGTGATCAAGCCCTAGGTTGAATGTACAAGTCAGCTCTGTACATCATTGAGACAAACATGAGGTCATTCTACCGATAAGGCCATTTTTAACTATAGATCATGATGTCATTCTAAATATAGCCCATGATGTCATACTATAATCCAAAATGGCCACCACGCATGCGCAATACACACATAAGAAATAAAATGGCCGCCTACAACATGGCCACTACGCGTCATACGCCAAAATGCTTATATGCAAATGAGTTACTATAAATAGTAACAAAGATGGCCGCCTGCTACTAAACAATAGAAACTAGATGGCGCCCGTTTGTTTGCCTCCAAAGCGTCAGACTTACTACTTAAAGCATCTCGTTCACAGATGGTCATGGAATAAGAATTTGATTTTGATATTAGATCTGTGATCGTAAAATAAATTTGTGGTTTCCCGATCACAGCAATACTGTCACAGACGGTATTGAAAGTATATTAGACTGATAAAATTTATATTAAGATTTTCTCACTTTTCCCGCATGCGCTCATATGATAACTTACGAAATCGCTATCCTGAGCTATTGAAGACGCCATGTTGCGGAACGTGTCCTTCGAGGATATAGTTTTCTAAATTTAACCGATTTTGCCGACGTTGCGTTTAACGAAAATTAACGTTTTCCCGTGTAATGTGACCCACTCTTTCCGAGTTTATTTGTCAGTAAAAAAAGACTTCACCAACATTAACAAGGGAAAGAAGAAATATTTTTTTTTAATATCTAACGATCATCTGTGAACGAGCTACTTTTGATAGGTTACTTGGATTGGTTTCCCAAGTGTTCTTTAAAGAAAAATATTTGAAAAGAATAATCAAGATTGATCATAAAATACCATTAGTTATAGCACACATGCAAATATCAATAATAATAATACCTGCCTTCATCGATAGATTTCAAATAAAGTAATTTATATATCTCTTAAAAGGTAGTATTATCGCTCTAACAGAAAATGGTGTTAAAGTTTAATCACATTAAAGAAATGTATGAGCTTAAATTTTGAAGGGCTTAGTTAATTCACAAAGTTTTGACCATTATCAAGTGTGACATTCATAAAATGTGAGGAAAAATTGGCTGACGTAAAATGCAAATGAAATATGCCGCAACAGAAAGAGACATTCTTATCATATACCTTTCCATTAGTAAATAAGCAACTTGGAGTGGTCTCCTAAGAGATAAAACAATAATTATGATTGATCATGACATACCATTAGTATGTATAATGCACTTACAAATATCAATAACAGTACTTGATTTATCGATAGATGTCAAATAAAGGAAGAGAAAATCGCATATATGTTATTAACTTTTTGACAAAAAAGGTCTTCAATTTTAGCCACATGTAAGAAATGTGTCAGCGAATATATAGTATTTTAGAATTTTTGGACAATCTCATTTTGAAAGAAGTTCTGAGACATGAATCTGATTTCCGTTGATGGAATTCAACAAAAGAAAGTGCCCTTCTGCATGAAGTAGGTTATTCATCATGATTTGACAACAATTATTATGTCTGACTTTCACAGAAAATGATCAAAAAATGCAAATGAAATATGCATATGCCGCGGGCCTGGATTATAGATGTTACCATATCGTTTCTTTTGAGATAGTGGTCATAAATATAAGTTAATGTTCTACGTACGTTGCCAATTTTCAGTAACAGAATTTTTAATCATTGCAGCTACTGCTAATAGCTATTTTTGTCTGAAGACGAAGCCGTATACATAATAGACCTCTGACGATCGTCTTAAATAAACATATACATCCAATTTTATACTTAATACTGCGATTATATTCAAAGCTTTAATTTTCCCCAATTTAATTAAATAGAAATTTATATGTCTTCAATCGGAAAACTTTCAATATAATGGCAAGAAAATGGAGAAAACATCAATTATATGTATTTTTACGTAAATTATGCGCATAAAATTATAGCAAAAAAAAATGCAACAAACACGTTTCATACGGAATAAGTTTCTGGCTACAACCTTCTGAATGGGAATAAGAATGACAAAATGCAAAATGGAGGAAACGTATGTAGATCTAATTTCAATCATTCATGTATTTTAACCTATTGTTATTAACCAACACAACAAAAATATTATTTTATGATAATATGAACATTAGCCTGATATTTTAGATATCAAGTCTGTCTCAAAGGTTTTTAATTGCGTATTTGATATCAAATGTGTAATTGAATTATAAAATAAATGTATGTATATTACTGGAACTAAATAGTTGCGCATAGCGAAATAATAACATTAAAAACAGGACCGTATAAGACCAATAAGTCTTACTAACTCCAGTCAAAAATAAAAACATACATACTTATATATCTTGTCTGTTTTAATATTGATATAAATAAGATATACAATTGTTAAAAACATGAAATCTAAAATCGTTAAATAATGCAAAAGCTTGAATATACAAAGTATTTTTAAAAAAGTGGCAACTGGCGGCAAATGAATTAAATAGACAGCATTTATTTAGATCGGTTCGAGTATAATTAATATATTTACAGCTCGTAGTTTTTATGAACTACATTATGTGTATGTGTAAAAAGCCGATTAAAAGCACGTTGTGTTGCCAGATATTCACAGTCAATAATTTCATATCATATGGCATTAATAGTGTCATAAAAGTGTTAACGTTTTAATAAAAAACAGATCTCGAAGATACACTTGCAATAGTGATAAGCATGTAATATCTGCAGCTTTAAGTTATGTCTTAAAATTGCAGTCAACCCCAGCAAAACGTATTTTTATATTGAAAAGTAATGATACATTGCGGCAATAAAGACATGGCACGATACCGAACCGTTATTCATTTGTGATTGACTTGCATTTTTTTTTTCAATTAAGCAAAATAAATGACACTGAATAGAGAAAAGACGTTTGCGCCGCCATTTTGACACACCACGTGAACTTTTTCTTAGTTTGTGAGATATGCTTTGAAGAAAGCGAATGGCTTAACCACAGAAAGTACCGTTGCTATTTCGTAGTCGTGTTCAGTACCGGAAGATTAACAAGATAATCGTTTTAAAATACGTATTTGATCTTTCCAATAATAAAAATAGCACCAATACATAAAGACAGTAATCTTTAATTGTATCATTTTTTTCATGTTCAGTTTGATTGATTAAAGATTTAGAAATGGTAATTATGTTTCAGACTCTCCTCGGCATCAAATAATTATCATAAATATTATATCTTTGTGCTAAGAAAGCCATGCTTTAATACTTTATCCGTGGCCGTATCTAGTAATCTATATAATCTACTTTCATACTTCGGGGCCGTCGTGGCCGAGCGGTTACAGTCGTGGACTACAAATCTCTCAGCCCCTCACCGCTGTGGGTTCGAATCCCGGTAGGGACTTCGGATTTTTCGTGTGAGGAAGCCTTCCAGCTGGCTTGCGGTAAGCCGGTGGTTCTACCCGGGTACCTCTGTGTACTCGGGGTCTTCCTCCACCTGTAATTAGCTGGACGTCGCTATATGATTGAAATACTATCGCAGCGATGGTAAACCCCAATACAACAACAACTACAACTTTCATACTTTAGGTATCAGGAAGGTAATTGCATAATCTCCCTGATTCAACTAGGCATCTAAAGATTCATAAAATAAACGGACAGATTTGTATCACTTTAAAAACTTCGCAGTCTATTAAACGTATTAGAATGGGGATTATAGGGATTTATTCTTCGTTATGAAGCCAAGAATAATGCTCGATAATTCGTTCAGATGCTTAATCATCGAAGCCTCCGACCTTCATGATTAGATAACTGCGCATCTGCACTCAATATCGTGTATTATTCTGCGATAAGTGCAGCCATTAGGAATGATTGGACCAATCAATATTCAGGAACCATATTTCTTTATTTTTAAGTAACTACAGTTTGTGACATTTTAATGTTTCCTAACTTGTTCGTTAGGATGTCAAGGTTGTTCATGTTCTAACAAACATTCCCCAACAATGTCTTTGTTGTCTTGAAAAAGTATTGGCCCTACCTCAGTTTATTCTGGATCGAAATAGTAGGGATCTATGCACTGTATATAACTTAATTAAATGATCGAACTCTAAAAAAAAAGTGAAGAGATTAATGAAACACAACTTGCACTGTTTGACTGATGCAAGTCAAGTATTTTGTGGGGGAGATATATAATTACAATTAGAAATAGCTGTGAAATACAAGGGAAAAAACCAAGAAGACTTTGATGGAATGCGCATTTAATGTGGTGATCGTGTTTAATCATAAAATTGATATAATGTCACTCCAGGAAAATATATATTTTTTCGCCATAGTAAAACGAAGTACAATAATTTGTTACTTATACTTGATCAGAGCCAGAGATAACAAAGAAGATACAATATAGGAATGTTAAACTACTACTGATAAATGAAGGGAAAAGGGACCTAACAGACTCGGCAAATGTGGAAAATGTCGGAAAAGATCTCCAAACATTCGAGATTCTTTGTCTTAATATGATTCGGAATAAGTTTCATTTATAATATGTTTTATTATCGTTAATCAAATATTATAATTTTGATAAGTACTCGTCTATCTTAATGCAAAATATCGTTAATTTAAAAAAAAAGAGGGGAATATCACCTCCTCGAATCATGTCTGGTGACACCATTTATGGAATTCCCTAGCACCATCGTGATAAATGGGGATTCTATACATTCTAATATAAAAATACAAAGGGTGTGAATAATTTTATCAGTGACTCTGTCGTACTAAGAATGTATGCACTGGGTCAAATTATTTCATTGTATAAAACTCTTCAGACAAGCTTCATTGTATTTTTTGACTTTTCATAAATAAAAACAAATGGCAAATTAGTTGGAAATTTAACTGTAATATAAGGATTTTATGTCATTTTCAGTCTCCTTTATTTATGAGGACAGACGTTGTTTGTCACACAGATACACACACTGAATAAACATTGAGTTTGCAGTTTAAACTTTATGCTTATATTACCTGACCGGACAAAGCAAAGTTAAGAATTATTTTGATATGAATTATTGTGTTTAAAATAAAACACTGATCTAAAATGTTCTTTTTTCATATCATGGTCTGTCTATCCGGTTAGGGGTTCTGCATTGTATGTGTGCATTCTTTTATAATGAGTATTTATTATATCGTATAATTAAAAATCCTTTGCATTGTCAGAAAGCACTTTTTATTTAACTTATCTTATGATTTAAAGCGTCGAAATGACTTTTAACTGAAATTTGTCCAGTTGATTGTTTTTAAGATATCAACGACATTTTGAAGGGCTAAGTTTTGCGTTTTAACTGTACAATTTATTGGGTGTCAATTTGTTCTTCTCGCTTATGTTGATGTCTCAAGATGGAAATATGCCTCATACATATAGTAGTGGTTTGCCCCTTGGTAACACAAGACACTCTGGCAAGGAAAAACTATAGCGTTGATAGTTCGTTGCAGGTTGATGACTAGCACCAGCGCTTAACATCTTCATGGAGCCAGAGCCAACTTGATGCCTTCTTACATATAGTCTACTGTATGTTATTAAGTTCATAAAATGGATATACATTTCATTTCCAAACCAACACTTTTAACAGTACCTTATGGATATTCTTAGGCTCTAATTTATGACGATTAAATATTTTGCGTCTACATATTATCATCCTTGATAAGAGCCTATAAAAGTGTTATGTTGTTTTTATTAACCATCTATTGTTTCCGGGTGGACTGCGCACTCACATCGAAAATGATGGCGAAGAGTTTGTTTTCGGTTGGGTTCATGACTGGGATTAATATCGTGTCACATACATATGCATGGATCAGATTGACAAGCAAATCGGTCCCGGTGGCCAAGGAGTCAAAGCATCTTTACCATAACCTAGTTTTCAGGTTCAATTACCGACCATTACAAATCTAAGCTGTTAACTACACTGATGTATCTCTTTTTCTAGGCCTCATTATACAAAGATAGTTGCAAATTAGCTGGGTCTTGTTTACGGCGTGATATCGCAGTGAAACAGCGCTACATCGGTTTCTTGTAATGAAATACTGTCTGTGTGACGTTAAAAAACGCCTCTTTAAATATCTATCACGCCTTTGCAATTAACATTGATGTATCCACCGATGGAAATATACAGCATTATTTACAACAAAAATTAAGCTATCTTTGGAGTTTTAGATTAAATCTAATACAACTTTAAAATTAACATAGAATCAATCTTAATGAAACCTAAGCACGATATATTTAAATAATTATGTCGTTCTGTCAAGATATATAATTTCGTTCCCCATAATACAACGACCTTATCACGTCATTTCATGTTTATTTATGCCACCTTTGTGATCGAGTGGCATGTTGTTTTCGTCCTCTTTTTTTTTTTTTTTTTTTTTTTTTTTTTTTTTTTTTTTTTTGGGGGGTTTTACAGCAACCTTAACATTGACAATAACTCTATGGAAAGTATTAATTTGAAACTTCATATATAATTAAAATACGGCTAGTAGAACTGCAGTGACCAAAAAACATTACTCTCCTGGTCCATTTTTTAAATATGTCTTTTTTTCTTTCTTTTTTTTCAGTATTTGTCAGAACCATATTTCGTAAACTTAAGAACTTGAAACTTAAAGCATAAATAAATAAAGAGATTGAGAAGTACTGTGACCATGGACCACTTTATGAATTATCCGGGGAAAACTTTAATAAACTTTTTTAATGAATATCTGTCCAGTGCATAACACGTTTACTATACAATACATTAATTTAAAATGTCATATAAAAATTGATAACAACTGGGAGAGGTACAATGATACAGTCCCATAAATCTATCTGGTCCTTCACTTTATTTTTCTTAATATTTCCTTCAAAACTCATCTGATTACCTCCCTTATTTTTTTTTCAATGCATTAATTTGAAACTTTAAATATAAATATATAGCGCGTAGGAGAAGTATAATGACTAGGAACAGAAATATTACTGTTTTTAGTCATTATCATTCTTTCATATTTTTTATTCTTATTTTGTACAGAGCTCTTTTACTATATGGAATCACACTTGATTTTAAATATACTTAACACACTTTTGAACGATTCTCAATCGTCACCAATTATTGATATTTCTCCCACTGGAGTGGTGCCAAAGGGTGTTTGGCTTGCGGGTTGTCATTTTGTATATCGACAGGATCCGTTTTACTCAGTGTTATCTGAAATATACGATGAGAGAACTTAACCTTGAAGCAGTTCCAATCATCGAAAGACCCACGTTTGCTCAATACGCTTTGCTTTTTATCGACCGGTATACAACTGGAGTGATAACGGAATATATATCGTGGGGTTTCGACGTTTAGCAGTTCCTTGAGCCCATCTCAGTAAACTTTATAAGAAAAAGAGAAACACTCATCATGTGTTTATTATACAGATTTTGAAAAACATTTATCTTTTCACTTTTTCTTCCTAATTATATATGTTATTTTTGTATATAAAATAGTTCAAATATCTTTTTGGCTTATTGTGTGAGTAAGAACATTACGACCAAGATTGAATTTGTTCGTACGATGATTAATAAAGCGGACACTGGTTTCTAAAAAGGAACTTTTTGCTGTCAATGAATATTGACTGATGAGAATCAATCCAATATAAACGTAATGGATTGTTTTAGAAGATTAAAATGTCTTCTTTCATGTTAAATGTATGACATTACATTTAAAAATGTTTAAAGCTATAAATACAAACTTTTCAATCTCAGGGCTGTTGGTAAAATGTTGAAATATTTGCTGACGCTTATGTTGTTCTGGTTTATAAAGTTTGTTTTAAGGAAAATCTTTGGAATAATTCTTATTTTAAAACTAAGGAAATTTATCCTAAGGATCTAGTGATTTAAGAAATTAGAACTAAGGAAATTTGTTCCTAGACTTTAGATACGGCCCGTGTTATACACGTATGCTAATGATTAATGGGTTATTTTATAAAGATTTCTTATCGTTAACATTCTGTAATATAGATATCACTGTCCTTAGAATGTAGTCCATTATATATATTCCGGTTTGTTTTTCCGATCAACGGAATTTGTTTTTAAGTAAACAACATATTCACATATGATATAAAATCAGTTGAAAATGCATGTATATAAGGGCAGAAAACTATTAAAAAGTGCCATAGCTTAAGGCAAGTTCACTTAATAGCAAGGGTTTGCTACGCTAAATTGCTTAATTGAACGAAACAGTGTTGATTAGATGCCATGACGTAAATGTTAAAAGCGCAAAGTTAGTTTTGCTTGTAAATATTTCAAGGGATCCATAATGTAGTGTCTATAGCCTAACGTTCAAACTTTGCTTTTTCCAGTTGGCTATACGGAGCATTGGCATTCACTTTGATAAGCGGGCAAACTCAACTAATTTATAATATCTTTTGTTGGTTTTCAAATAGATTTATTAATAATTTGATTATTCACTTGCAATGAAGAATCCACTTGACTTCATATCAGGCTACAGGATTGTAGATACGGATGCAATATAGCATATACATTTCACACACGTTTCAATATATATTTTGATCCGTTTGCTTTTCATAAAAGGATTGAGAAATATTGATGTTTCTTGTTTAAGGTATTGGACATTTATTTATAAGTACAACGTTATTATCAAATAAAAACAGATGACGTCCAATCGATCAAAATAACGTGACATCGTGGAGTATTTTAGAACATGGTCGAAAGTAAAATATATTTTGTGAATGACTATGGAGTAGCATTAAATAAATTAATTCTTTGTTGTAAAATGGTATTCACTTCCCTCGTTGTCACTCGCATGCATCACCACTATTTAATTTTTTTCCTCTCCTTCCTCCCTATTAAAATCATACAAAAGAAGAACGACGCGCACGTAGTTCAGAAAAGACGTACATAAACTAGACTAAACACGCTTTAAACAGCTGGGATTCTTAGCATTAAATTAAGTACTTCGTTTAACTTATTGCTATTTCAGCATTGTGTTAAGATTACTGTGCATCCGAACTTAAAAACACTGTGCATTATTCTGCGAAATAGCATTCAAAACGAACCCCAATTTCCTAACTCATTAATAAACAGTGAATGGTAATACAAATTGATCAGCCCAATATATATATGATTAATAAGTAATCTATTCATCTGTATTAAATTCTTTTCTTTTTTTCCGAGATTAATGTACCTGTACCCGAAAAGGGTATACTTTTATGCTTAACTTCTTATCCAGGCTATAATAGAACTTTTAGCTTAAAACCACATTTTGTTCTACGAAAAGAAATACTTGGTTTAACTTATTGCTATTTCTTGTTTATTTATTTTAGATAATAATCTCATATTGCAATTAAATTTGATAGCTATTTAGGTGTAGAAAGAGCTGATTAAATATATAGATTTGAGTTTATCTTCGTTGCAGTAATGCGGTCATATAGAGAACTGTAACAGATGAAGAAAAGCTGTAAGTGCAAAGAGGCACCCAGGTAGAACATCCGACTGTCGTTCAGCCAGCTCGAAGTCGAAGAACTCGAAGACAACTCAAGTGACCAAATCAAACTAGAACCCACATCTCTGAGAGGTAAGTTATTATATACTGTAGATTATGTTCTTGGTGATAAATTGACTAACTTTCCATTTTCTTTTCTTTCTTTTTTTTTTTGTCATGCAATTTTTTGAAGAAAATATTTAGTAGTATATATAGACAAAAATGTATGGTGACGATGAAAAATAGTAAAATGGTGTAAAAATTTGAAAAATATCTAATGGACGAATTTAATTGTAGTAAAATGATCTAGAAGATAATAAAAAAGTTTCTAATAGATTAATTTTAATGAATTGAATTTCTTATTTTAGTATTCAGTGTTTAATTGTAAATAATAATGTTTTGTATCTATATTGTGATACTTTCGTCCGCGCTGTACTTTTTCCTAATATAATTTAAAATTTTAAAAAAAAATTACATTTACACCAATGCCCATATTCGTATGGTGTGTAATAATATAAATTTACATACAATGTGCCTTAGAGTTTAAAGGACTAGTGTTGCAATATAGCATAGGATTGTCTATTCGTCTTACTGGAAAATGTAACGGACTGTTTCTTTTCCATGCTTCCTTCAATGAGTAATAATTTTGATTTGTTTGAATGAAGAATGCAAATCGTCCCTATGTCATAAATTTTTCATTTATTTGCACTGGTGCAGTGGAAATCTTTATATTATCTAAGGAAACCTGTTGATTGAGATTAATGTGTACTTGATTGAGTGTTCAGCCTATTATGAAGCAGGAACGTATATTCCTATAACATTAGTTACCGATTCCAGCAAGAGAACCTTACTCCTATCAATATTATGGAATCTGTCAACCATCTTTCAAAGCTTACTTGATGAAAAGCTAAACCTTATTATGTTATAAATTAAAATGTCTAAAGTTATAATTTGAATTTTAATTAACAAAATTAATTACGTTTTAAGCAGAACTTGTGGCGCTACATATCGTTTATTTGAATCTACCAAAGACCACATTGTACGGACTGGTTATATTCTATGGTGCCGGTATCAATACCTTGGTATTTTTTATTCAAATATCGATATATTGTGTTCTTGATAATACGACTCGACTAGGATTGTTTCTATAGTTGAAGTAGAAATTTTAATTTAGTATTTTTACACGAAAGTAAACAAACTAAATGATTAAAATTAATGCAGAAAACAAAGTAATGAAAGCAATTGAACACTTATTATTGGTTAATTATTCTAATCTCGTGAAGTATGTATAAATCAGCTCTGGAATATATAAAGTATCTCAACATTCTGGAAATCACTTGAGACAAATAGTTAATAAATTTGGCTATCAATATTGAAATATCAATTAATATTTTTGCTATATATTAAAGCATTAAATGAAAAACATAATAACCGTGTTTAAAGAGCTATATGTACGCCTCATATAATGCAAATATAACATTTCCTAGAAATACATTCTTCGTAAATGTACAGTGAAATAAATTGACCAAATATCGCTTCAGCCCTAAAATTGTTCAGCTACATTTCCTTTTAAAAGTGGGGTCACTGTTCTGAATGGGAAAATAAAGATTACATTTTGTACAAACCTATTATTATCATGAAGCGAAATGAGGATAATAAAGGGTTTGTTTATCTATAGAATAACATATCACATATTGATTCAATCCCGGAAAAGTCGTTAAAACAATACTGGCTTCCTTGTATTTGGCTTATGATAATGTGTCTGGTTGTAGTATCATACCACTTGCATGCGGAACGATATCGCAGTGAGGCAGCACCATATCGTTCAAGAAAGAATCTGCGAATGTATTCTTATTCTATTATATAGATATATAATACCACAATAGTTATTTCCATGTAATTGGATAAATTATTATGCTATTATAACTAAATGTACAATATGTATCCTGCAACATACCGTATTGCTTACTTTGAATAAAAACAATAGTTCAGACGTCAATGGAAAAACGCCTGAATTTGCTTTAATGTTAATCAGAAAATCATGAATTTAGAACTATTGATTTTAAAGAAAGATTGTGTGAAAATCCTGTAAGGCGGTCCCTTACGACTATAATTCAAAGTATGTACATTTGTCCATATACATAGGACGTCATCGATGACGTCATTCGGCGTTACGACAACGCAGTAATACATTTAGGCGTACTTTACACAAAAAAATAGTCCGTCAGTTTAAAACTGTTATATATATGGCATGATACATTTCATTTGTTAAGTGTGTTCGAATTACATTAGGGCTATAAGTTTAGATGATAACTAATACTACCTTTTTTTAATTTGGTTTACTCTTTCAAAACCATAATTCGTTTGTTCATTTTTAGATTTTACTATCTTCTTGACACATGGACCGTGATAAGCCAGACATTACAAATTAAATCATATGTAGTGCCTTATCCACGCTTTAGTAAACAAATATGATTAAAAAAAATGGTGTATATCTTGCCAGTTTGAATGTTTGATAATTGCTATTACAGATATACATGTATATGATCCATCTAATCGTGTGATTGTTTACAGCAGCGTATATAATTTAACAAAACTGTTTTCATAACCTAAACTTGAACCCAAATTTATCATCTTGCTTGGGCTTTAGTTTTAGAGTCGCACTTAAGAAAATCCTCGAAGATCTTGAGGTTTAGGGACACGCACAAGCACTTATTCACGACTTGTATAATTTAATTGAACTTTACAAATCCATTAATGGTGAAAGAAAATACACTTTCAAAATGTAGAAAACCGAGACTGAAATATAGACTCAGAATATTGATAATTTGAAGCGTGGATTTCATATTCTTTTTATATTTGGCAATGTGTTTTTCAGTACAGACTATATGGTTTCAGACAACTCAATTCCAAAAAGTAATTCTAAATATGACGTGGGTGCGTTTATATCTGTGCCATTGTTGAATATAATATAACCTTCCTTGCAACAGCATCTCAATCCAATACCGCTTGGTTACAAATATCAGAATATGATCTTATGTGTGTCATCCCAATAACAATGCAGCTAATAAAGAAAAGGCGCGTCATTTTCCAACATAATTCTAGAATGTCTATAGACTATTATTCCTCTGAGACACACTAGTTTAAATCTGCTTTTAAAACAGAAAAGTTCTTCGCAAAACACCTGAATTGTGTTGTTCCTTTTATGCTATGTCTTCATTAAGCAAGGGTTTTGATGTTCAGTATTATAGACAATGTAAGGCCTTTAAAGTGATACTGGTATTGTTTTCAAGCAATTTAAGCGTAACTGTACAAATAACACTTCTGGCAATAGCATCTGTATCTTTGATGTTGATTTAAATATATTAATGGAATCGCATATACCATTTATTTCATCCTATACGATATCCATTATACCGTAGTCAAACATTTTTCAAGCAGCATGTAAAGGGACCAGAAACGAGACAGACGGGATCTTAAAGATATTATCTTAATAAATATATTAAACTATAGACAGTAACCGTTATTAAAGGTCTATATCAAATAAAAGTTCTCTTTAAAATAAAGGCTTTTCCAGTTCATCAAAAGCCGGTCTAACTAAAGCGTCTCTTGTTTAACCACCAGCTAATCAATTCAAGTCTTGACCAAGTATAATAACCATGTATCTGCAGACTATAGAATAGACTAAAAGTTTGATTTCAGCTTTCACGAATTGGAGAAGATTACCAGAATAAGCAGACAATTTCTGAAGACAGGCCTTAAGTCCTTGTTGATTGAAAACGTATTATACATGTATGTCATCTGTTATATTAACGCCCTTAAGACAAAACATAAAGTTGTTCAGAAAACGAGGAGGATTAAAAAGAGGTGAAAAGAGATCATGGGATGGTATAGAGGAAGAAGTGGTTGATAGTTTTGTTTATTTATGGTACCTTGTTTTGGTACACTGGTAATTTTGCTGTACATAACGAATATTTGTCAGGCAAAACACTGAAAACATGGAGTGTATTATTATTTCATTGTAAAAGTTTATCATTTGTAATTAAAGGTGCTGTGTCAATTAAATGACTCATTTGTAGCTTCTGTGTTAAATCGTGGTAATGAAGTGATTGGTTTTAATTAATTAAAAGATAAGGGAAGATTACATCTTAAGTTACGTAAGCGTATATTGAAACTACCTTTGAAATCGAGTAATTCTGCAGCATATCGTGAATTGGAACGTTATCAGTTATATGTTTCTCGTATCTGTAAAATCATTAAACACTGGTGTAGAATAGTTCAAGTGGATAATATGATATTAGATAATACTATATAAATACGCTTTGAAGGATTCGAACTGGGTCTATTGTGTTCAAAGACGTTAAATGAGTGTGGTTTCTCCGATATGATTTTTGTTTAATTAATACAGGTTTGTTCGATCTTAAATCTTATCAAGTACTTTTTAAACAACGAGTTAGTTATGGACATCAGTGAGGATAAATGGTATGGGACAGTGGATGGAAACAAAATCTTAGACGAATATAAGCAGTTTAAGATTCATTTTGAAGACGAAAATATCTTGATTTAGTAGTGTTTGATCTAGGTTCTTTACTAGTATGACGAGATTGCATATTTCTACACACAGTCTTTGTATACATACTGGGAGGTTTGGTGAAGATAGACTACCTCGATATCAAAGAACCTGCTTATATTGTGAGTCACATGACATTGAAGACATTTCTCATTTTGCATGTCTTTGTTCATGTTATTGAAATCTGTGGACAAGTATTTAAAACGTTACTACTATGTAAGATCATCAGTTTTTAAAATTTATCAATTATTGTATATCCAAGATAAGAAAACACTATGTTATTTAGCGTTTTCGTTATTAGAGAAGCTTTTAAAACTAGAAGCAGCCTAAACATATTTAATCATTGGATTAATTTTCTCTAGAGTATTTTAGATTTACAAATTACAATGTACAGTGTACATGGTTAATATCTTCGTATAGTCATTGTTCTTTGAATTGTTATAATGTTATTCCCGTGAAAATATTGTTTTGTAAACGATGTACTATGTATAGGTCGGAAATAAAGGTCCTGTTGTGTCCTATATAACATAACAGTGTGTTTTGTTAAATACATCTATCACAGTCATACTTTGTAGTGTTCTTAAAATAACATATACTAAAATGTAGGAAGATACTTATACTTTGGTATGCTTTCGTATGAAGTTCATATTATAGTTATTATGATAGAGAGAGAGAGAGAGAGAGAGAGAGAGAGATGTTATGTTTATTTGCAAATACAATAGTTCTATGGGCCCAAGAGGTACCATGTTTTTTTTCATCTAATATGACATTTTTACATGTGCATAATTATACATATTATATTACATGTATAAACAAAGCACTTAAACAGGCAATACAAATAAGTTGAACATATTATACTCTTTCTTTGTAACCGAAATATACGTGTTTTATGGGCAGAGAAAAAACATAAAGAAGATCAACAGAAAATGTATAATTTCAGATAGTCATCAACCAATTGTAATTTAAGAAATTATATGACTTAAAGTTACCATAGTTTATTATTCTAAATAACGAATTGTTTACAATTACAAAATCTATTCTGAAGTATTATACAATAAAATAAAACATCTTTGATTTTTGTCGAAAACGTCAAACACAGTAACAATTTTATCTACGTTCTACAAAACATCCTTAGTTATTCTAGAAAGAGAATATTTTAAGGAGACTTAAATCGGATAAAGAAGCTCGTTCACAGATAAGCATTTACTAAGAATTTGATATTTGACAAAATGTAGCTGTGTGTATTACGTCTATCAACACCCATCTACAAACGCATGGTCACCCAATGCAATATTCCATGACTGTGAAAAGTGCACAGGCAATAGCCACGAACGGTATTGAACTTATATTTAGAATGATTAAATATGTATATTTAGACATTTTATTTTCACATTACTGATCAAATTCACTCTTCGGGCATCCGCTCACTTTTCATGCTGAACGTACGATTCTCTGCCCGGACCTGGTGGAGACGCAATACGCAATGTTACGGATCGTGTCACGTGGTACCACAAGCGCCTCCGTTGGGGAAACCATATTCTGCATTTTACCGATTTCCCCAAAGTGAGTGTTTGTAAAACTAGTGTTCCCCGTACAATGTGACCTACACTTACCGAGTTTATTTGTCATGAAGCAAAGACTTTATCATCATTAACGAGAGAGAGAGAACTATATATCAAATGGATTAACTTGACATTTATAATTTCTAGCTAGTAAGGGAAGGAGAAGACAGTTTCATTTCTTACTTCAAAGGCTATAAAGTGTACATTGCTAATCTCCTTTGAAAAACTGGTTTCTTTCACTTGAATAAAGTAACGTATTTTGCATATTTAGTCTAGTTATAAATATTTAGCTGTATGTTTTGTCTTAAATCATTTTATATCTTATAAGTATTCACAGGTACTTGACAGGACACTGTCTTTATCAATAAGGGAAAAAAATCACGATAGTCTATACATAATAAACAACAAGCAGGATGCTGAAAAGCACCCATCGGGAATTAGTGTCAAAAGATCTATGAAAAATGTGCCCATCGGTAATATTGCCGAGTTCCCACTGTCAACGGATAATTTTCCTTCATAATAGTTCAAAAGAAATAAAATTATAATCATTTCTTATGTCTGAAATGTCAAGATTTCGAGTGGGGATTTAGTGATTTAACTCCATTCGAACCTCGATCAACGCAAGTGAAGCCAAAACGATATCTATGAGGTCAGCGCTGCGAATTGTTTGTGTACAGAAGGGAACGGTAAGTACGGTGGCACTGAGGTACGGTGGCACTGAGGTGACATGTGCAATAGTTTGGTTTTTTTTTTGGTTTTTTTTTATATTGTTTTCCCGAGTTATTCTTTTTTTAACACGGGAAAACAGTCATGTTAAATTTTTTTTTAACTCGGGAAAACAGTCATTTTTGTTTTCCCGTGTTATTTTTTTTTTTTTTTTAACTCGGGAAAACAAAAAATATTGTTTTCCCGAGTTAAATTTTTTTTTTAACTCAGGAGAACAAAAAATATTGTTTTCCCGTGTTATTTTTTTTTTAACTCGGGAAAACAAAAAAATAAGTCGTGCCCACGACTTAATTAGCCAATCAAATCCGCTTATTATGTTGTGGCCACGACTTAATAAGTTGTGGGAACGACATAATTGGCCAATCAGAGCCCTCAGTCAGAGTTAATGGCCACAACATAATAAGCGGATTTGATTGGCTAATTAAGTCGTGGGCACGACTTAATTTTTTGTTTTCGCGAGTTAAAAAAAAAAAATAACACGGGAAAACA
The DNA here is from genome assembly GCA_021229015.1 of Solen grandis. Taxonomy (NCBI): domain Eukaryota; kingdom Metazoa; phylum Mollusca; class Bivalvia; order Adapedonta; family Solenidae; genus Solen; species Solen grandis. Next base: position 5,973,361 of record CM037779.1, read on the forward strand.
ATATTTTTTGTTTTCCCGAGTTAAAAAAAAAAAAAAAAAAACACGGGAAAACAATATTTTTTGTTTTCCTGAGTTAAAAAAAAAAAAAAATAACACGGGAAAACAAAAATGACTGTTTTCCCGAGTTAAAAAAAATTAACACGGGAAAACAAAAATAACTGTTTTTCCGAGTTAAAAAAAAATTAACTCGGGAAAACAATACCAAAAAAAAAACTATTGCACATGTCACCTCAGTGCCAAGAGTATTGCGAAGTTATTTTGTTTACAAATATTTTCGGAACACTCTTACCTTCCCGTTCTGTATCATATACAATCGCAACATCCATTTCTCAGTCTGAGTTGACCTTCGTGGGCGATGACGTCATAGATGTCGTTTTGGGTTCACTTCCGTTGATCGAGGTTCCAATCGGTTAAAATAACTAAATCTCGAGTAGAAATCATGAAATTTCAGGCATTAAAAATAATAATATCTGTATTTCATGTGAACAGTTATGAAGGAAAATTATTGCTCTGTGCATTGATTTAAATTTATTGAAATAGCTGGATTTATTTATTTTGTTCTTTGAATTTCTAGATTATTAATATGATTATTATTATTTTAGGTTAAATGGAATATTGAAACGAAAATATACAGTACTAGAACCTGCAACCGGACTTGTTATTTCTAACCCCGGTAACAGTGGTCCTTGCATCATATGATCTAAATCGCATGGTCATTTTCTGAAATATTAAGCCCAATTAACAATAGTCAAGTTATATACAAGCTTATTATACATGTATGCCTCTAGTGAGTAATATCTTAACCAGTACTTTAACTACTATATTGAATCATATAATTTATACCTTAGGTTCTCTACATAGCTCACTACATATGAAATCGTATTTTCTTTTCTTTTTTATTTCATGTGTAGTATATATTTTGCAAAACTGGGCATGTACCCTCTCTAAAGCATTTGCCTGTGAAAACCCATAAAGTAACATCCATAATCAAGAAAATGTTGTATGAGCTTGTCAGATAACTCCAGCCTAATATGCTTTATTGAAATATTAGAAAAATGATTTAGAAGGCCATTGACGTTCAAAGAGAAAAGAAAAAGGAAATAAACGTCATGATGTGATACATTTTGAAATTTAAAATTGTATTTTCCGGGAATTTATTGGTGTTTCTTAATGCAATTTATTCTCTGCATTTAAAAAGGGTTTTTTAAAATAGTTTAGTTTGACGTAATAAGACATATAATGGCGTAAATCATCATTGATATATGTCCCTCTTGTATTGAAAAATCATAACATCAGATGGATGCATGTTTTGCACTCTTGCTATAATCAGCACAGTAAATATTTCAAACTTGCAAATTAATAAAGTATTCAGCAATTTTCGGAGATAACAAGACTTGAAATAAGTTCTGCCATCAAACTAAAGAAAGTTTGCTAATCAAGAATGCCGTTAATTATGAAATCTAACTTGTAACCGTACATTTTAATTATATGAGTTGATCTAACGTTCATCAATATTACAAAATAGGTCTGATTCTATTCACAGAATACATGTTGCACTAAAAACCATCGAATATATATTTACGAATCCAATTCTATGTACACAGACAATTGTAGAATTTAAATTAGCAATTTGAATTACCTTTTAAGGTGGTATGTATTTATGGTGTTTCACAATGCACTCGTTAATGGATGATGGCTTGACAATTTACTTAGTTCTCAATATGTTGGCACATTAGATTTATTGTAATTCCAATTTTACATAAATGAACAACGTATTTTGAAACATTCAATTAAATTATTGGAAGGCGTATGCATGTTAGAACACAAATTACATAAATATAGTACGAAAAATTCCGAATTTATGTAGTAAATTTATGACAATCTTCTGATAACTTTATGTAGAAAAATTATACTCCAATGCTCATAATTATTGGTGATGATGTGCTATGTCATTGGTGTTAGTTCAGAATCAGCCAATTTAATTTACATTAATTAATGTATACTCTAAGTATTGAATAATGTTATGTGTTATAAACACTGTTTACTTTCCACCCTCATGAGACATAAGTAGTGCTGCCACACTGCATTATCACGCCGTGGACATGTACATGATACCACACCCAGTCACATTATCCTGATACTCGGTCAACCAGTCCTGTAGCTATGCTGAGCACCAATCATGGGAGCTATACTAGTACCACTTTTACAACTTTAGCATTTCGCGGTCAGGGATCAAACCCACGACCTTCCACTTCTTGTACAGTAAATGACTATTATTTTCTTTAACTTATTGCAGAATGATACGATTTAATGTAGATATTTGTTTAATGTTCTCGACATCTGTTCGTTATTTGATTTACAAAACACCGTAATTGCATCTCCTCTCCTCAAGTTTAAATCTGATCAAGATGTGCATTACATTTCAGTTGAAATTTCAGAGCATGTACACATTGGGTGAATATATTTCGTTGTTTAATTATGGTGTTGAAGTTGTTCCATTAGGACTGAATAACTTAATTGGCCTGACATTTGAATGAGTAACAAATCTTTACAAGAGAAAAATGTCTAGCAAAACATTAGTAACAAAGACATCCACATGATATAAATAGTTAAAATCTTCCAAAGACTAGGTAAGACCGTCCCCTGTGGCCAAGTGGTTTGAGCGTCCGCCTCGGGAGCGGGAGGTTGTGTGTTCGATCCCCGGCCGCGACATACCAAAGTCGTAAAAATGGTACTGTTATAGCTCCCTTACTTGGCGCTAAGCATATAAAGGTAGTTGCAGGGCTAGTTGGCCCGGTGTCAGGATAATGTGACTGGGTGTGGTATCATGCCACATGTCTACGGCGTGATACTGCAGTGTGGCAGCACTATATATGTCTCAGGTAGACATTGTCTCCAAATGACTGAAATACTGTCGGTGAGACGTTAAACCCAAAAAACAAAGACTAGGTAAGGTCCTTATGACTTTTCGTGTCGCTTGTTGTGCAATAACTCCGTTCCTCAAATTGCAACAATCAGTCGTCACTGATTGTTTAACGTAAAAATTTACTAATGTTAAAAACGTACTATAATCTTGGCAAAATTGACCAGCCTTTAGGGACAATCTCCTCAGCCCTTGCAAGTAAAATGTTAAATCTGAAACCCTTTCATGACATTAAACAGGAAAATAATATATTCTCAAAACACAACTTGACAGAATGGGAACGGGTCCCAAATCAGTCCCTTCATCATTGCAAAGTAGGCAGTGTAATTCTGTACTTCACATAGACTCATTTGGACTTATTGGCATACAGAGCAGACCCAGCTCCTATATGAGTCTCCTCTGTTAGCTCATTCAATATTGTAGCTTTGTTTCTACATAGTCCTTGTAGCAAAAAAAAAAAAAGAAAGATCTCAGGATTCCATATACCATATAAAGTTCAGCTTATATTTATGAAAAGATAGATTTGTACATGAATATTCAAGAGGTAAAGGGTTAAAAATGATGAATGGACGTCGACGACATACGAGGTCCAAGTGTTCCCTGTGTGTCTACCATGCTAAGCTGGCGACACTGACTTGAATATTGACTATTTGAGTTTACTGTCGCTTCGATAGTATTTCAGTCATATAGCGACGTCCAGCTAAGTACAGGTGGAGGAAGACCCCGAATAAACGGAGGCATCCGGGTAGAACCATCGACCTACCGCAAGCTAACTGGAAGGCTTCCTCACATGAAAATCCGAATGACCCTGCCGGAATTCGAACCCACGCGGTGAGGGGCTGAGTGAGTGTTAAAGTCCGCGACTTTACCCTCTCGGTCACGGAGGCTCCGGTGACACTGACAAATGTTATCTAGACATGAAAGCTTTATGCTACTCGTTATATTATTTAGCTGCTATCATTTTTTGGAACTTATGTGAAACAAATGATAAGTAGTTTTATATTTAAAATCGGTTTCAAACTTTTAATTCCATTTTATTTATTTGTTATTTAACAAATACCTTTAAGGGAAATTATTCATTTTATGTTTTTTGGTGGATTATAGGGAAATGTCAGTGGATTATATCCCGATAATTTCACTGTTTTGAATAGTGAAATTATCAACAACAAAAAAAACAGTGAAATTTTCAGGAACTCAAATCCAACCCTACATAATAAACTGATCGGAGCGTCATTTCTGCTGGGATTTACGCAAGAAATGACGTCATAAATATCATAACGCACGCGAGGTAATCCCGCCAATTTTTACGTCTTTTGTGAATAACATAGCTAATTTCTGGCCTTTAACGCATTAAATAAAAAGAAAAATTGTTTATTTTGGTGAAAGATCGATCAATAATTTCATTCGTGTACATAAAAAGATGCAATATTCCCTTTCATCTTCACTCAGTGAAATTATTAATCGATCTTTCACCAAAACAAACAATTATCCTCCATATATTATGCTATCGTGTAAATACCAATGTACACTTCTAAAAAACATATTCCTTTCACTGTGACGAAAATCAAGTAGAATATGCAGCTATAAAACCTTTTTATAGAGCAGTTGAAGAATTATTTTCTTTGAATTGCTTTTCTTTTGGGACGCACTGCGATGACAAATGAGTAATTATAACACAATGACGCCCAATGTCTGTCTTGGTAAGAACTAATGCACTATATCGATAATTCAGGACGTGTTTCTCGATAATGTCTATTTAGTAAGCCTACGATTACAATGAAAGAGGCAATCGCTTGTTAACACAAAGGATCAGGGAGGTTTTGAAGATGAAATGGTAATGAGCCTGCGCTATAACTACGCTCTTAGAAAGCAGGATTATTGCTTAACTCTAATCACTGCTGCATTTACGATTACAGAAATACTTAAAAAATACTCATTTGCAAAAGAAAGTATGTTCTCATTAATTCTCTCCGAAATATGTAAAGTGTTTGATTAAATCAGCTTTAATTACTGTTGGACAAATTTTAATTTATCTAAAACGTATTGATAGATTAAAGGAATATTTGATAAATCCTGGTAAGGTCATGCATATAGATTATATATATCGGTATTTGACTTCAACCTCCCTCAGATAGTATTTCAGTTATTATTATTATTAATTATATTATTGGCATGATACCTCAGCCAAATACACTATCACAGCATTGGGCCAATCAAGTCGTGTGAGTGGCACTGTGTACTGAGCACCACGCACAGATGAAATTGTAGCGAATTTGGTATTAAGCGGCCGCGGATCAAACCTTACGAGAGCTACTCTTCATCTGAGACCGATCATTTTTCATCTAAAGGAACCATAGGTGAACGCTAAATTTTAAACTCTAATTAACAATGTCTTTACATATATAGTTAGTTAAAACATATTAGTTAAAGCATCGATATGAATATAAGTTCTCACAACTTCTACAAATCCCTCTCGATGGTTCTGGATGTGACAAGTACCAAGCGCCTGGACATTGGAAATCCTTGCCCTAACACGGTTTGAACAAGGGTTTAGGATACTTACAGTACTGCTGAATACGATTTGCAATACCCGGAATTAAAATTAGGCGGTTTAAAAGTATCCTTTCATTTCCATGATTGAAAGTCCAATGCAACAATATAACAATTGTTATGTTGTTGTGTAAATCTACAGTTACTTTTAAATATCGGTTGGATATTTCAGAGGGTTTTACAATAAAATTCAATCTACTCTATTCTCGTGCACACTTCATAAAATATATATTAAGCAAATATTTTCATTTCATTTAAACTGAGGGTCAAACGCTCAGAATACAGTCTTGATCAATACGCTTCCCACGAGGGAATCAATTTATCCCTACTCACAAGTATCAGTACGGTTAGATTAAGAAAGCAAATATACCTTATCACACAGGAGATAACGGTTGGAAACGGTAGTGAATTGACTAAGATAATGTAACAATTGTAGATCATGACCCTCATAAAATTGCATTACCTGACATATGATAGCAGTTTTATTTTCCCACAAACAATGAAATAACAAAAGTTCACATGGCAATGTTTCATATTCGTCTTTGCGGCATTCTGGGTCATCGGAAGGAGATATTAACAAGAACAAATATTTGCTGACAGGCATTCATTCATTAGGCCCCCTCTTCTTAATGAAACTGTCATAAAATTCGAAACTAAGCATATTGATAGAATCCTTCTATAATAAGTTCAGTTTCAAATTTCTATCGCATTTAATATTCAACAAGGAAATTTAATTAGACTTTTGAATTTAAACCTAACTAATTTGTATGAGGATTCGAAATAATTATAAGTATTTTACGACGTCGCGAATTTTAACCTTGCGATTCGCGCAATTAAATTGTCATACTATCAAGGGAAAATCAGGAAATAAGGAAGGAGGTTTTCAATCATATCTCAGTTTAAATTGAACCTTTAGAATCAGATGATGCAAACAAATGTTGCGAAATTGCTGGAGACAAGTTTGCACACACAGTAAATTTCGATTACAGTAATGAAAGGTTGGGATGGTTTGCGTAAACGTTTAGATTTGTTTTGTAATTGTATGCCTATAAACATATAATTGTGTGTGGCTCTTTCTAAACGATACCTTTTAAGTGAAATGCAAGCATATCTTTCTATGGGTTAGATTAAACTTTTCACTCTGGAACTTCTTTGACTAAATTGATAGGACATTTTTAAAAGCAAGTGTTTAATCTGGTGCCAATCAAGCGAACGGTTACAAGAAATGAATATCCGTGTTGTTTAAGAAGATCTATGTTTTTCTGACTTTTTCAGTTAAGAGTTGGGGTACAATATTTGTATAGGTCAAAAACTACCTATATCCTCGCGTCATTTGTTCTCGACATACATTATATTCTCGAGCTATATCGGAAATATTGTATCTATGCGTGTACGGAAGTATCAACATATTGAAAATTTCGCCGAAGTGATGCGCACAAATGTAAGAATATAACCATAAACATAAAAACAATGTATTTCGCAGCATTTTTGCTATGGTATTTTCTCCCATCTTTAATCTCTCTTTATTTTGTGGTATCTGTCAAAATAACAACCGAAATAGCTATCTGTATAATTGTATAAGCTAAAACAAGGCCCGCCCATTTACCCTTATAATTACAGCAACTGACTTTAAGACGCTACGATGAAAATACGTTCGTATGTTATGCAGTCAGGTAAATAAAAATGTCTGTTTATGTTTTAGTTGAAAGAGACAAATCGAAGGAGGGTTCGAAGGAGCAATTCCCTGTCAAGTCTCGTGTCTGCCTACAACCTTATAAAGTCAACCAACACATATGTGTATACAGCAGCCAAGAAATATGTTGTTCCCATCAACAGGATATCAGGATATCCCTAGATACCACCAAGTTCGGTCCTGAGCCTGTCCTAAGTTTGGATGATGAAAGTAAACTGTGTGCCCATATTAGAGAGATTGCAGAGGTTGGATATGGGTCTCCCCGATCCGATATGATCAACCTTGCTTCTGATTATGCAGTTGCACTGGGAAAGAGGTCCACTGAGAGGCCATTTATTCTTCAGTGGTACTATGTTTTTTATGAGAAGGTGGCCAGAATTAAAGACAATTAAACCATATAGTCTGTCAGAACAGAGAGCAAAGTGTGCGAGTGAGGCATCTGTGCATGTGTACTCTAGGGAGTTGAACCGCATGATGATCCAATATGACTTGCTTGACAAACCTCAAACTATATATAAATTTGATGAAAAGGGATTGAACACTGATTTCAAGCCTTCAAGTATGGTTGCTTGTACCAGTCGTAAAGCTCATGCCATCATGACTGAGAGGTATAAAAAAGACTGTCACTATTGATGGAGCCGGAGATGCTCTTGGTACCCAAATACCTCAATACTTTTTGTTAGGGGGTGGGGGGAGCGGCATCTACTCGCTTCTTGATGGTTCAACCATGTGTAAGCGGCTTGGTTTCAAGTTAAGCCATCAACTCTTGATGAAATATGTAACACAGAAAGTGATGTTGATGAAGAAAAAATGCATTCTGTTGAAAATAATGAAAATTAGTTTTTTTTTTTTTTTTTTCATTTCGAAAAACAACGCCATCCAAAAACGCTAAAAAGAAAAGGAGCAATGTTAGTGAGATTGTGGGGGTGAAGGCCCTTGAGGAATCAACTGTAAATAAATTGATATGTTGACATATCACCTAGGAAACAAAATGTTACAAAAACAAAGACAGTCGATAAAACAAAGGCAGTTGATAAAACAAAATGTGGAGAGAAAAAAACCTGTCTCACCCTGCCAGGCCCGTCTTGCCTAAATATGTTTAAAGACTATACGGAAGATTCAGAGTTGGAGTCTGAGGCAGAGGGTGGCGGTGTTGTTTGCTGTGTATGTAAATGTTGTTTTGTACCTAAAGAAAAATCAAAGCGCTAAAGACACTGAAGTTGTGTGTGTCTCAAGCGAAAGAGGGTTTGAAGAGCTACATATCTGCTGGGTAACTTTATTTTTGACAGATACCAAACTTAAATAAAATAATGATATATTTTTGTCTAATATTTGCTTCCTTTTGATTTAGGTATGCATATTGATATAAATCTTATAAACAGTAGGCAAGGGAAATAGGAAGAGAGACGATAAGCTAATTGTTAGCAGTCCATTGAAACAAATGGTGTGTTCATCTTTTCTTGTTAACGCAATGTTAAAGCGAATTTATAACATTGGGTTTATTGGCATCGCTTCAAAATTTGATCCCCATTAATTAAATTTACATTGATAAACAAAAGAGATGCAACATTCCTGTTCATTTAGTGCTATAAGTAACGGTACAGTCTCTATTTATAGATTAAAATTATTATGCAAAAGGTTGGCTGCGAAAGTAAGTGGGTGGATAGTAGATATACAGGTTCCGGTCATGTAACAAATAGCTACAGGAGGTATCTGAGGTCGATAGCTTGATGTGATTGGTACACAGATTTATATCAGACTTCAAGCTTTCTACATGGGTTATTGTAACACCATAAAATGATTGAAACCTGCATATTTACTATCCAAAATCATCTAAGAGCCACCTTTACATCGAAACAAACTATCTTCCCCCGAATGGTCAAGTGATAATTATGCAACATCATAGAGAACTTATTTCGTGTTTATAAGCCACGGACAATTATTGTGTCCCGTAAATATTTATTTTTGACACAAAATTGATTTTTCAACACTTTTGCTTAATATCAACATACCGATGTTGTAGAGTTTATACAATTGTTTGATCATATTTACAAAATTGAGAGGTTATTCGGTTTACAAAGTAGAGAAATGGATGCTCAGAATTAGGTACTTTAGTTGGTGTGATTGACGTCACACAAAACTAACTAAATGGTTCACTCTTTATTGCACAGTGCTAAGTGTGACCAGTGGGTGAACTTAAAGTACTGTCTAGAGGTAAGAGTGCTAGAACAGACACACCATTTCTGTGCAGATGTTGTTTGTCATAAACATGAATACAATCGAAAATTCATTATATTAATGAAATAAAAGTAACGAAAATTTCCTATTCCTGTATACGACTGCTTTATGTTCAAATCGAAGGAACAGTGTGAAGTACCTTTATTATTTTTTTCTTTCATGAATTACAATGTATGACTCGGGTCACCTCATCATTATATATAGAATACCTTGTTTTTGGTCGACTTATCTGACAGCATGTCTGTACATTCGTCAAAAAAACAACAACACGTGACTATTCTATATTTCTCATACCCCTTGTGAGATTTCATTAAACCTTTGTACATATGTCAACACATCGCTATACTTTACACAGAGAAGGTTTCTGCCATGTAACTTCAAAGATCAGGGACACATTGAAAGATCAAAGTTCTGCGTAGAAGTAGTTTGCGTCAGTTCTGGACCCCTGGTCAGATATCAAAATGTTAACTAATACATTGACATTTTCAGTCTTTATGCTCTCAGGTGAATGTCACTCGCAAATACTAAAGTTGACAATGGTGATGTTCTGTGTTAACAAAAAAAGTGACGAATCACACCAGCATGTCTTAGTTATCGTTTATATTTTAAATGTTATGGAATTTATCGCAAGCGACGCGAAGCGGAGTAAGAGTGTTTGTTTCTAAAGTACTTAAAGTGTTAAACATATACAGGGTTTATATATTAAGACTGATGTATGATAAATCTAGAGTATCTGTAATAAGTTTCAAAAGTATCGTTTCATCAAAATAAATTGGGATGTGTGGATATAATCAAGAAATAAAAAAAAAAATACTCTTAAGTTAAAAGTATATGTGAATGTGCTCAGTTTTTTTTTTTTGTTTTTATGCCGAAATTTTAAGTGTTTATTGTTTGTTTTTCCGTGAGTGTAGTAGACTCAAATGAACCAAGCATCCGAAAAGCAGCTGTGGCACCCTAGGCAATTGAAAAGAATAGTTCCAATACTGTATCTTGTAGAGACCGTAGAATTTGTCGATGAGTGATGTTCTCTTGCGATTATATAATTAAATTGTCTTTTTCTTTAAATTTAATTTCGTTTCTAAAGTATTTAAAATTAATTTAAAACCATTATTTACGTCATTTCGGTTCATTTATCTTTATTATATAAATTGTTTCAAGCAACGGCCCTTATCAGTATGTTCATGGTTTTTCTCGGAGGCATATACATGTACTTAGATTTATGACGTATCTCGGGAATGCAGGTTTCCTATGGCTTTATTTCAGTTAGAAAAAAACAGTTAAGTTCAAAATTATTGGCTTACTTCAAATTACCTCAATATAACAAAGTCGCCCAGAGACATTTATAATGTTCTACAACAGGTTTTCAAATATCTTGTCATAGCCAAATAATTTCATTCCATTTTATTTACATTTTACTTAGCAAACACTTTATTTCATTGTAGCTATAACACTTACCGGCTGTAAATAATGTGAGTAGATATTGATAGCACTTGACGGTACTCGATACTGTATAGTGCTTATTGAAGATTTTTTTTTCTCAGGTTGTAAGTGTTGGAAGATTTGAAAAGCACGTCTTGCAAAGAGTGATACCATGTGGAGCCGTCACATTAAAGTCGAATTATATTCTAAATGTCGACCTATCACCAAAACATCGTAATTGTTGAAGTTGTCTGAAAACATATTAAGTCAACTAAGCATTTCACATTATCGTGAATCGGTACCAAAATGTAACCTACAACCCAACCCCAAACCCCACCCGCCCCCACCTTTCTGTGTAGTACATTGTACTTTTTTCATTATTCTGTTCTTATTTTTCCACTACTCTTTACTAAATCTCCTTTTCACATTTTTTCTCATATCGTAAATTTTGTTTCATAAGTTAAGTTTCCCATGACAATATCCGATTTAATTGTTATTACAATGAACACATATTTAATACAAGTACATAATGGTGTGTATTATACATAAATCATGAATGTAAGAACGTTTTCAACAGCAAATTTATTTCAGAGCTTCTCTCTTTTTCTTCCTTTCTTTTGATTTTCTTTTGTCCGATTATTCTGTTCAATCCAACTTTCTTAATTTTTATGTGTTAATGTTTACCCCTTTTCCTCATATATACTCATTTTGTCGCCCTCAATAGGTATCACATAAAGCCTGATCTGCAGAAAACCACAGCTAAACCTTACCAAATTTAATTACAAAATCCTCATTTCCAGACCACTGAGGAGCAGCGAACAGCATAAAACCTGATCAGCCTGCGAGTTACTCGCAGGCTGATCTAGTTTTATGCTGTTCGCATAGGTCTTTTCATGGTGTCCTCTATGAGGGAAAGGGATATTGCTGAAGTTTATTTTGAAGTGGAGAGTTGTAAATAAGTTTTAGAACTTGTAGTCCGTCTTCGTAGCGACTTTAATTTTTTGTAAATATATTATCTAATATGTTAAAAAGTCGACATAAAGAATGGGTGATCGGCCATCTACATGGTATTTTTCATTCAAAGTCGTGAAACTAATTAAACCAAAATGAGGGTGTATTATCCAGAAGTACTGAGTGAATGTGAACCAAATGGTTGCCGGTTCGAGTTCCGTTAAGACAATAATACTTAATAACCTGCCCAGGTGCGCAGGGTACTATCAAACTTTTGAGAGGTATAAGTTACAGCGATAATACATTTTAAAGCAGCTCGTTTACAGATGACCATTGGCTAAGAATTTGATTTTTAACTACATGTGTGTATTATATCTATCAATATCCATATACAGACGCAATGTCACCCAATGCAACCACCCGTGATCGTGAAAAGAAATGGATGGTTTCCCAACACAGGCAAAACCGTCACGGTATTCACCGACCAGACGGTATTGAAACTATATTTAGACTGATAAAAACTTTATTTAGATTCATTCACGTTTCTCGCACGCGCTTACTTCAGAGGATGAACTTAACGAAACCTCTACCCTGAACTGGTGAAGACGCCATGTTGACGAACTTGTCCATCGGGGATAGCGTATTCTAATGAACAGATTTCGTCGAGGTTGCGTTTACGAAAATAGCGTTTTGCATTGCAATGTGACCTACACTTTTCGAGTTTATTTGTCAGGAAACAGAGACTTCACAAACATTAACGAGGGAGAGTAGAATTTTTTTTTCAAATACCGATCACCTGTGAACGAGTTGCTTAAACATAAACATCCTAATTGCGTAAGATACTACTTGCTTGATATCGAATACTGAATGATTGCACAAACCTCAATAGACAATGTACTCGCATTTAAATAAAAAATAGTAATTAAAACATAAAATACCTCTTTAATGTAACATAGATTAGTGTGTCAATATAACTTAACTAAACAAAAGAAATAGGCTATACATACACTAAAATTAAATAACAAGTACTATCTAGATACGAACATTATGTATATTAAGGTAAAAAAAACCTTTATCCAAACGTTATCAATGATATAAAAATACTGAATTTGATGATTTTATGAAAAAGAAATAACATGTTGATGAAAGCTTTATAACCGATGCGATGATAACTAGAAGTCGTTTGTTTAAGATACAAACGAAGCGGCTTTCCGTTTGCTTATTTCAAGGGTATTGAATATATAAGTTAATACAAAGAAATGGAATAATGATGCATTATAATGTAAGATTAAATACGTAAATCATCATTATCATAAATTATATATAAATATGTTTAAAAAAAGCTTTAAATCTTTTTTTCTATTTATTTTCATCTTCTTAAGAAGATATTGAGAAAGCATATATATGATTACACAACCGTTTACTATCATTCAGAAAATAAAAACAGGAAAATTTTAAGATAATACTATCCTCAAAAATTGTTTCCTTACGTTATTCAATCGATTTTAAAAGTTGTTTTTCTTATTCTTTATTTAATATCTATTTCTTCGTAAGCATAAGACTTAACAAATAATCATTGCAATTTGATCCACATAATTGAAATTGTAAAAAAGAAAAAAAAAACAATTCTTTGAAATCCATGACTTTCAACCTTGAAATTGATTGAGTTTTTTACATTTGCCAAAAAAAGATGGAAACAAAGGCAGAGGTGTAAGCAAAATCATGAAAATAATTTCTTATTTTTATGTAATACACGTTATAAACGTCTTGAAACTTTCAACAATTCATTTGCTTTATATATTTCCTTATTTTACAGATTAAGAAAAAGAAACCGTTAAACATTTAGAAAAGATAAAAAAAATCGATAGGTAGAATTACATGTATTTGTCATTTTCTTCAGGTTTGCGGAAAGCCGTGATAACAAATGCAATAAGATATCAGTATGGGTTTTCTGACTCTAGTATAATTATACTAATTCATCGTAAATGCGACTCATTAACTCAAAAACGTATCACAATTCACTATTCAACACAGGCACTTTTTACTGCAAAAGAACAATCGGATCTTGCTGAACCAACACAATGACCACTTTCGTTTCTTTCTTCAAATTAATATATTTCCATGAATAAGCCCTTTTACGAAAAAAACATGAATAAATCATGTTTGATAACGTAATCACTTGAAATTTCTTGACTTTTTGCGCATGTTAAGATACGGCAATATTACTTATCTAAAGTTAATATGTCCAATCTTTTGATCTTTTTAATATATTTTGCTTACAAATCAATGTTGTCATAAACAAGTGGTACAACATAAATTTCTTAAGGTATGCTTAAGATTGGCATCAATACTCATGACGCTGGAGCGCGAATACATATTGAAATAAATGATTTTAATATTTCAACGACGTCAAAATCAAGTGACTAAAGAAAAGTATCTTTTTTGGAATGACATGTTCAGCTAACGTTCTATTAATCCAGAAAAAATATCTTCGAGAATGCGAACAGGTTTGTTTTCATATGTTTAAGTAGGCTTTCCAGTAAACATTAATATCTGACATGTATGATGACGTAATCACTTATAATTTTCAAAGACTTATGAACGTATGAAGTTTCGACATTCTTGAAAATTTTAAGTTCATTGGTCTAATTGGCGATTTTATATGATTTTTTTAAAATAATTCTTGCTTAAGTATGCATGACGTCATAATCACGTGACAAAACAAACAATTTTTGCAGTACGGATCATTTCATTTTTAACTGTATGAATACTGAAGATAGAATTAAGATTGATTCAAAATGGATGATACCAGAGCGAGAGAAAACTTTAAAAAGAAATGCTTTTTGACTTTTTGATGACGTCATAACCACGTGACTTAAGAGAAAATCATTCAGGAAATAGAATGTAAACTTTTATGCCGATATGCTGTCCAATTTACATGCTTGTAACGCATCAGGGCGCTTTGTAACATTTAAATTTAATTTTTGGACCAAAGTTCGAAACTCGGTATTGCCACGAAATCTTAACATTTTAGAATTTGGAAATTTGAATGCCAAGGTGCACATCTAGATCCTAAAATACATCTTCTGTAAAAATATCAAGATAATTGGACCAAAATTAAAGGCTCTATGGCGCGAACAACCTTTTGAAGCTGACGTCAAATCTGACGTCATATGACGCCAATGAAAATTGAAAATGATTGAATGTATAAAGAGATACTTTTTTATTACTGCAATTTCAATTTAATTAAAATTGACTCAAAATGCATGATGCCAGAGCCAGAGGAATCTTTGAAAAAATAGGATTTTGCTTTTTAAATGACGTCATAACCACGTGACTTAAAAGGAAATCTTTTACAGAAATGAAAGTAGACCTCTGGGCCGATGAGCTGTCCAATTTTCATGCTTCTATCTCATCAGTAGCCTTTGTAATGTTAAATAATAGTTTTAGGACCAAAGTTCGAAACTCGGTTTTGCCATAAATTCTACAATTTTTCGAATTTGAAAATTTGAAAGACAAGGTGCACATCTACATCATAACATACTTCTTCTGTGAAAATATCAAGATAAAACGACAAAAAATAAAGGCTCCAGAGCGCGAACAAACTTTTGATGCTGACGTCAAATCTGACGTCGTTTGACGTCTTTGAAAATTTAAAATGATAGAATTTAAAAATTTAAACGTTTTTGTCGAGGCAATTTAATTTTCATTTTCATCAGACACTGGCAACATACTGAAATTAACTCTTGGATTTGGTTGGAAAATGAGGAATAATAATAATAAGAAGAAGAAACATAACAAACCCTATACGTTTTCCGCAGGTTTGCGGAAAGCCGTAATGAGATTGGTAAGTTTTGTTGTTAATAAGATTAAAGCGAGATTTCCTTTAGGTTATATGATTAGAGATATGATAATTTGATAATCAAGAAAACGCGAAAGCCTAGAAGAATGAAACTGTAGTTAAAATTATCAAAAGTAGGTTAGTTGAAAGGTTTCTTATATGACATTCCGATATCTTATCATACGGGGGCTGGAACCCACTGCAATGAGAGGGCTACGTGATACCGGGTATCTTTGAAGCAATCTACGATATATTTTATGTTCTTTGTTAAACCCCTCTCTCTCATGTTCATTCGGATTTTTCATGTTAGGAAGTCTTCCAGCTGGCTTTATGGTAACCTAATTGTACCCGGGTTCCTCGATGCACTCGGGGTCTGTGTGCACCTATAATTTATGGGCTATATAATTATAATAAGATGTTCAGGATACGGTTATATAATACACAAACTCTAATTTTGATGCCAGTGCTAGTTGGTCCCCCGTTAAAAAATGTTTCTGCATTTTGAAGGGTATCTTTGAAGAAAAAGAAAATGACAGTTTTTGAAGGTAGTCGCACTCTTTTAAATAAACCATTATACATGTATCTTTATCACTCAGTTTAGATTTAGAAAGAAAAAAAAAGTTGTATTTTGCTTTTATGATTTGTATAGGTATTTATTGGATAAATTATGCTAAATTTAATAGCAAATATGTTACCTGGTATATTAACTGTCTTAAAAATCAAAACAAAATGTCTGTTTTGCGTCTGAAACAGTGTATCAATGTCGGTATACCCCAATACAACGATTATTTAGAAAACAAAATGTCTAGTGCTAACAAACGTCTATGATAATGGCTGCTCATATTAGAATCGTGTGTATATGTGTCTACTAGTCGATTTTCAACCGTAAGGGGTTACAAGCGAATTCATATATGCTGGCTTCAGTGAAATATCATCAACTTTCTAGCATTAAAATAAATGAAGTGCAAGTTTAGTTCCATCGATAGTCACAACGAATGGCGTAAAAATATTATACCTTTCGTGAAATATTTACAAAATATCAATATTGACATTATCGTACGCATTTTTGTGTGTTTTTAATTGTTAAATTGTACTGATTAAGGCCATGTTATGTGAGGGTACCATTGTACAAGTTACTGTTTTAAATATCACAAAGTAGTTTTCTTGTAATTGCAAATGTAATTGATGATTTTCTTTCGTAATATGGAGAAAAAAATTATCATATAAATAGTTTTGAGCTCAATTATAGCTTACATATTGGTAGTAATAGCAGATGAATTGACTTGTTGGTTAATAAATCTCTCATGAATCAGTGGATAGTTATAATATAGAAACAATGCATGTAGTCCTTCAAACTTAATTGTGCGGAAACAATAATTTCACATACAATATGCCAATAAAGGGTGCATAACTCTGCAACAGATCGGTCGATTGTAATCAAAATCAATCCTGACTTGTAAATTGATATTACATGTATATACATGCATAACAAAATTTGTTTGAATACATGAAGTCTTTCAAAGGTTATTGCGCGGAAATGGTAAATTTCTGTAAAGGGCGCATAACTCTATAACAATTCAGTGGATAGTAACCAAGGTCGAGTTTGCTTGTATCTTGCAAACATACAGTCTTTCAAAAGTAATTACACAGAAATTAGATGGACGGAAAGCGAGCGCCATACCATAATACGTCCCGCCATAAAAAGTCAAAAGAAAGGGTTTACCAATTAGACTTGTCCATAAAAAAACAGTAATAATCAGATCAATTATTTCATTTTGATCATTTTCGTACACACATACATACAGACAGACAGACAGACATATATATACATATATATATAAATGTCATATGAACATCATTCAAAGAGATTATAAGATAATTTTGGGAATAAAAAATTACGCAAATGTTACTTCATCAGAAGATAATGCTGCGTTTGCACTATATTCCCAATGGCCACGGTGACCAAGTTTCAGACCACCGTGGACAGATCAGGGTGGTCATGAGAGAACGTGGGGAAACGGGGTAGATTTTTAGACTGTCAAAAAATCCGCCACGGCAGTCACGGTTCGGATTAGAAATCTAGTAGGCCGTAGTGAAACGGTGTAAACGCAACAAGACGTGACAGAACGTAATAGGTCCTAACATCACTCAGAGGTGGTCCGCAGTTGGACGGATGTTGTCTCGAGCAACGCTTACTTTTGCTTTGGACGGCATTTTTAAAACCTATTTTATATGGTAGCACGTAATTCTGCATCGAACAATATTTCGTGGCTTTATTTAGATAAACTAATTTCCCACCTCTTTACTTCGCAAAGATATAGGTCTGATTTTTTAACCCGGTGGTGCTAATTCTTATGTATACTTATGTACGGTTTCATTATGGAAGTCGAAACTGAATTGAAATGTGCAATAGATTTATGCTGGAAATAACATGTTCAACAAAGGGAAATAACAAGTAAATGTGCTTAGTCGCAAATAATTAGGAGATATTTGAAACATTGACATCTGCAATTACATCACTTGTAATTGCCTATAAATATGCACATGCATGTAAGTGTATTACCTGCCACGCTAGGTACATGTATATGCAGCGCGGTGCCTAGTTAGGTTGCGGTTTCGAATCTGTAGCTTGGGGAATTTTGGAATAGTAGATCTTATTCAGTTACCCTATTAAAGATTCATAAAATAAAATGTCATAAATAAAAGAATGAAAGTAAAGCAAAGTAACTAGTAATGCTTTGTCTGGGGGGAGTGGCGGGCTGGTGGAATATTTAACAGTTATTTCCTTTTAAGTCTAAAACCCAAACTAGAGCATTGGCAATTTGTCAAAATATCCATATTATATGCTATCAAACGTTTTTTTTTTCATTGATAGTTTCATAATTGATATTTTTATTTTCCTTTGTACATTGCAGTAATTAAGTATTGCATTCATTTTGGGAGTTCTACTTAAAAAAAAAAGATATTTTATAAATTATTGCAAGCTATTATTGTGCGTTTTATAATTATATTTGCTTGCTTTTTATTTTAAAACATATATATAATACATCTTATTACCTGTAAGAAAGAAAGAACGAGGGACAATGTGCTTATTGAAACAAAGTTTGTGCTCATCCTTTTGTTACAATCACGTAAACGTAAATGTCTTTATGACAAGAGGGTTTATGGAATCGTTTGAAAATTTGAATAAATGCCACTTTAGTGCACTTAATAATGATCTCTCAGCGGTATTAGCGGTATCTAAACCATGGTTACGAACGTGCCCCAAAGTTGTCCAGCGTCCACGTTTCATCCGTAGAAAGCATTGACAGAACCTAAAAAAGCGTGTCAGGCCTTGATCAGAACGTAAGAAACGTGAGGGAACTCGTCAGAATGTGGCGGACCGGGAGGGAACGCACTGGCATCCATGGTAGATCGCAGGTCGCAACGTGGCGCGCCTTGTGTACCGGAGCTCAGTCCTTTTCCCCTCCACGGCTCGTCACGGATATACCTTGATAGACCGTGAGAAAACTTGGCAGGACTTAACACAACTTGTATATGGAGATAAAAATGACTAAAGTCCCAAGGCGCATTACGTTTCGTTAGGACGGGGTTGTCGTGGCCGCCGGGAACATAGTGTAAACGTAGCATAGGAACTGCTGTGAAAGGTTTTATTGTAAAAACTGGTGTTGAAAAAACAGGCATTGAACTTATATCCGATGTGAAAATTTATGCAATTTTATTTGATCACTTATAAAGAATATTTCCTATCGGGTTCCCTTTTCTCACAATAAAATAATATTATATTTTTTTTTTGTCTTATTTAATTATTAAAAGCCTTTCTTTCTTTTAATTTGCTTTACTTGTGACCCATCCATGGGGTGGATGATAAACATGAAACTCCATACAGGGGGCTAGCAAATCATTTATAATTTCCATGTTTTACCTAAGGGAAAGTGAGTTAAATACATATTTTCGTTTTAACTATTTTCAAAAGGCCTTTATCAAGATACATGTATAAACAATTAAAATTTCATCATGGTTGCAGGAAATTGCAATTATGCAGTGCTAACAATAATTGTTTTTATTTCGCCGAATCGTAAATAAAAAAAGTTAAAACGAAAATTCATTTATAGCTAATAAATACAAGTTTAACTAATATGCACGATGGGAGGATTTACAACGAATGTTAAATACGCGTGAATTATTGTAATCATAGAACGCTAAAATGGGGATCTTAATATAAACTCGAGCTAAAATATTTACTAAAATAGAAAATATCCGCAATCACATACAGTTTGACGTATTTTTTTGTGTGTGCGCACCTATGAAAGGAGTGAATGACGTCAAAAGCCTCTCCTTCTTCAAAAGAAACCATTGCTACTTATATCGTAAGCTTAAAGCATCATTGAAGTCATGAGCTGTCGTCAATACAATTAGTGCTAAATCAATAGTCAACTATCTCTTTGCGGGGACATATTGCCACTGTAATGCTATTGAAATATTCAAATATACGGAAATGCCCGACATACAGCGTGCAAGGGAGAGATCACTGCGTGGAGTTTGAATTGTGTATTGATATACTACATCCCTCTCGATGAGGTTATCAGTGTGTGATAGTGACCAGCCCTGAGTTCAATTATCGTAAACGTGTGAATCCCAGCCCAGTCCATTTACCCGTTTAAGCCCATAACGTTAGCGTTTGTATCCCTGTTAAACCAGGGTTGAGAGTGTAAGCTGGGATCCAAATCCGTAACAGTTGCAAGCGTAGGACCAGCTAACCATAACGCTCGCAACTGTTACGGTTATGGTTCCCTGCTTACACTCTATTGGCTATAATACAACAGGGATACAAACGCTAACGTTATTGACTTTTCATGGTAACTGAACGTAGAGATGGATTTTTCATGTAACTGAACGCAGGGATGGACTTGTCATGGTAACTGAACGCAGGGATGGACTTTTCATGGTAACTGAACGTAAGGATGGACTTTTCATGGTAACTGAACGTAAGGATGGACTTTTCATGGTAACTGAACGCAGGGATGGACTTTTCATGGTAACTGAACGTAGGGATGGACTTTTCATGGTAACTGAACGTAAGGATGGACTTTTCATGGTAACTGAACGCAGGGAAGGACATTTCATGGTAACTGAACGTAGGGAAGGACATTTCATGGTAACTGAACGTAGGGAATGACTTTTCATGGTAACTGAACGTAGGGATAGACTTTTCATGGTAACTGAACGCAGGGATGGACTTTTCATGGTAACTGAACGTAGGGATAGGACTTTTCATGGTAACTGAACGTAGGGATGGACCTTTCATGGTAACTGAACGTAAGGATGGACTTTTCATGGTAACTGAACGTAGGGAAGGACATTTCATGGTAACTGAACGCAGGGAAGGACATTTCATGGTAACTGAACGCAGGGAAGGACATTTCATGGTAACTGAACGCAGGGAATGACTTTTCATGGTAACTGAACGTAGGGATGGACTTTTCATGGTAACTGAACGCAGGGATGGACATTTCATGGTAACTGAACGCAGGGATGGACTTTTCATGGTAACTGAACGTAGGGATGGACTTTTCATGGTAACTGAACGCAGGGATGGACTTTTCATGGTAACTGAACGTAAGGATGGACTTTTCATGGTAACTGAACGTAGGGATAGACTTTTCATGGTAACTGAACGCAGGGATGGACTTTTCATGGTAACTGAACGTAAGGATGGACTTTTCATGGTAACTGACCGCAGGGATGGACTTTTCATGGTAACTGAACGTAGGGATGGACTTTTCATGGTAACTGAACGTAGGGATGGACCTTTCATGGTAACTGAACGTAGGGAAGGACTTTTCATGGTAACTGAACGTAGGGATAGACTTTTCATGGTAACTGAACGTAGGGATAGACTTTTCATGGTAACTGAACGTAGGGAAGGACATTTCATGGTAACTGAACGTAGGGATGGACTTTTCATGGTAACTGAACGTAGGGAAGGACTTTTCATGGTAACTGAACGTAGGGATGGACTTTTCATGGTAACTGAACGTAGGGAAGGACTTTTCTTGGTAACTGAACGTAGGGATGGACTTTTCATGGTAACTGAACGCAGGGATGGACTTTTCATGGTAACTGAACGTAGGGATAGACTTTTCACTGTAACTGACCGCAGGGATAGACTTTTCATGGTAACTGAACGTAGGGAATGACTTTTCATGGTAACTGAACGTAGGGATAGACTTTTCACTGTAACTGAACGTAGGGATGGACTTTTCATGGTAACTGAACGTAGGGATGGACTTTTCATGGTAACTGAACGCAGGGATGGACTTTTCATGGTAACTGAACGCAGGGATGGACTTTTCATGGTAACTGAACGTAGGGATGGACTTTTCATGATAACTGAACGCAGAGATACCATGTGTTTAGACGGTGACCGTTCATTACTTCATGCATGTGAAGTACGGGCTAACAAGGGGCGTTTCTGTTTAAATTAAACTAAGTTTGTCTCTACTTTGCTAGTAGAACTAAATCTTACCAAAACTAAATCAAAAGTGAGAAATAATAGTTTAAAACATATATCCATTTAATATTTAGGCATATTTGGCGATATGTCCATATCCAAGTAAAATTCGAGATAATTCCCGGGATTTTAATTTATCGAAATGCTACTTTTGTATTTTTTGCAAAATATAAAAAAGACAATATCATTTCCTTCTTTCTTTTTGTGTTGTTGTTGTTTTGTTGTTTTTTTATGTGCTTGTTTTGTTGTTATTATTGTTCTTGCTTTGTCAAGCAACCAGAAACACAACAGTTTTAGCTCTATTTTACAAGGTCGGCTCGTGTGACTCTTATGTTGATTGTAATTTTTAGTCTATAGATTTTCATAATAATCTCTTGGCATGTGATCACCCCATCTTATGATCAATTGCCGTCGGTGATCGTTCATGCAGTAACCATTAACACTGCAAGACGTGTATAGAAGATACAATTCTACGACAAGATGTCAGACATATTTTCTGAGACACAAAGTGCAATATCCTAAAGGAATTGGGTACAAGTTCGTTTTTAAAATGAAAAAGCTTATTAGTTACTAAGTGAATCGAACTATGAAATGCCTATCTGCAAGAGGAAATTGAAGAATTAAAGCTATAGGCGTAAACGTGCTGTTTTCTTAAAAACAACACAGATTGCGTATTGCGCGTGCAGTGCTTTATTACACGCGCATGACGTAAACTTCAAGGACTATGCAGTGCTGTTAACAAAATACAATGTTAATTGCAGGTTTAAGACAGACAAGAAACGCCCTGGG
Organism: Solen grandis; assembly: GCA_021229015.1. Lineage (NCBI taxonomy): Eukaryota > Metazoa > Mollusca > Bivalvia > Adapedonta > Solenidae > Solen > Solen grandis. The sequence continues at coordinate 5,996,279 of CM037779.1, forward strand.
TGCCCGCTGACGATTTCGACACATGTCTTGGTACATCGCAGCCTGTAAGATAACATTACATCAAATTAAGGTCGTATTTCACAATAACGGTTTTTTTACTACACAGACAAAGACGGAAAATCAAAACTAGCGAAAAGATTTTTTTTAAACTTGTCTATTCGCTAGTTTTGATTTTCCTTCATTGTCTATATGGTAAAAAAACTGCTCTTGTGAAATACGCCTTTAAAACTCGAAAAGCGCGATAAAAACAAACTAATTTATGATCCATTGTATAATTACAGCTACATTATTGCAATATCTATGATGTCACAAAATAATGAGAACTCTATCTTTATTTTGAGTCAGTTAATCAGTAAGTTACGCTGTTCAGAACGGGGGATCCTCTTCCTATCAGACAGTGCACTAGACTCTGATAGTATTTCACAACTTCGTCTTAAATTTTACCACTATAATACTTGCTTTATCTTCTACATCTTTTTGTGCACAATTTCAACAAAATGATATTCACTCGGGACTGACAATCCTGTAAATTAGATCAAAACTTGAGTTCGACAGCTACGCTGTAAAGGGTGCTGAAAATTAAAATGATTTACTATACAATACAATCTTATA
>CM037779.1:5996990-6046990 GCA_021229015.1 Solen grandis
ACGAAGGACAAGAACCGCGATGCTTACACAACACAATTAAACACAGAAGTTGCACATCGGGTTGTGTATTTAGTAAATTACACAATTTATGTTACAAAGGTAATCATAACACGTATGAGTAATTATAAACATAACAAGAAATATCTTTAAAAAAGATATTCGGCGTAGGATGAAAGAAAAACGAGATTTCCAGTCTTCTAGAACATTCCGAGGAAAAGCGCGCGAAAGACCGACGTACAACAAATTTAGTACGCTCTAGAAATAGTTCAGTATTTTTTCTATGAAATATACTTATTTATAGACGGTAATACAAAAAATTATATCTGTAAATAGGCTTGTTTGATATTTGTTCATATCATTATTGCATATGACAATTATGATATAAAAGCGTTATTAGTTGTTTTGGTTTTGGCGAATTAATTTTCAATGAGAGCATCTCGGCAGGCTGGAAGAATTCAATATACATAGTTATTAAGGGGTTTCATGTCATAACACGGTGGATTCTTTTTTGTTGTTTTAAATCATTTTCACAAAGTAGCATTCCTCAAATGATGGAAAAGGATTGTATTTAACTTACTGAAATCACTTTCATGTTTACATCAAAAAGAAAAGAAATAACACCAAGCTGAATGATATATACAAGCTACACCCCTTATTTACAGTAATTTTATAGTCCATAACGATGCGTTAACCAATAACAGGAGTCTTTTTATTCAGCTTAGAATTATTTACCGCTGTTAGCGTACATTTGATTGGTTTAAGATGCGAGTTGAAATCGAAATTATACAGCTACGCCGAAAAAATAAATGATAATTAATTACCTCATAACAAACAAGGTAATTCCCTTAGAATATTTCATATTTCACATCACGTAACATGTATTTATTTTTTGGGGGGTAAATTTGAATCGATCCTTCATATATTGATCATACAATAAACACATGCTTATGTCAAACACTATGTAGATCATAAACACATGCTTATGTCAAACACTATGTTGGTCATATGTCAAACACTACTTTGGTCATGCAATACACACATCCTTTCGTCAAACATAGTTAATTTCGAAAAGAAATGATGCATTTCAATAAATGTAAGTCTGAATGCACCGACTGGTATCATATGTATATACTGTCGTGTGATAAATTTAAAACATTGAGAAACAACGTCAAATTAAGTTAGATGCATATTCATGTTATTATTAATTAAAAATGGATGAAATATTTTTAATTGAAGTATGCATTACTTTCATATTCGGTCTAAGCTTTATTTTGATGTATACACGACATGTGCTTTCAGATTATCGATTTTTAACAGGGTACGTTTGTATGTGAATACACAAGTAAACGCATGATATATTAATGGTTTTTATTCAATACAGACTTTAACGATTTTACAAAGTACATTATTTGAATAGGGAAAGAAGGAAGTTATCGACAAGGTGCCTTAATTCCATATGCTGCTTTGTATGAAAGACAAAATTGTGTGGTCTAGCATATTCATGGAGGACATAAAGCTAACTTAAGTTACAATACCTTAAATATGTGAATAAAAAGGACAGAGCAATGGTATTTTCAAACAGTATGCCTCACAGTTGAAATCCTATTTTTGCTAGGAAAGCAACCGAATAACTTTTACTAAAGGATAAGTGCATGTTGAACCAACGTAATTATCTCGAAGTAAAGTAATCTATCAACAATGACGTCACGTGTTTTTGTGGTGACGTGTATAGTGCTGGTCATCAGTTTATGTACGGATTTGTGCGACAGTGCGGGATCGTTCGTAACACCGGGTGTCCCAGCTTGTTACACATCGTCTTCAAGTTCACAGGCAATTGCCACATTTTCAAGATACTGTGGGATGTATTGGGAAGAATCTGTACTGTAGCTACGAACACGAATGTTGTACTGTCGATTTCGGCATTCCAGCTTGCTGTGTTGCGTAAGAATCTCTCTCTCTTTTATTATTTCACATATACAGAATACTAGATCTAACCCATTTAAAGACATATGTATGCATTTATGTATGTATGTAAACAATATGTGTGCATGTGATTGTATGTATGTGTAAACATGTATTACTTTGTGTGTATATGTGCAAATGCGTGCGTGCGTTTGTATTCCGTTTGTTTACTTAAACATCCGTTTTTACCAATTTAACACGAAGGTAGTCGATTATATAGTACAGCCGAAAATCCACGAATTCTTATAACTTATAAGATACAGCTTATCTTTATTTCCAGACGGGACGACCTGAATCAGGGCGAGGTTGCCGGGATTGTAATCAGCTGCGTGGTCTTTGTCGCGATCATCATGATCAGTGCCATCGTCTTGGCCAACAAGATGTTCGTCAAGGGTAGGGATGAATAAATGAATTTATAAATAAATAAAAATGTTGATAAAATAAATAGATAAAATAATTGAATGAATATACTCTAACCTTAAACCTATATATAATAAATTAAAGAAAACAGTGATGAATGATGATGATGATGATGGCTAAATCTAAATTGGTGACCAAATGCAGTCATTTTTATATACAAAATGTTTTTAAGGATAAAGATGAATAGATAGACTGATAGATACACAATGAATTAGAAAACAAATAAAATAGTGACTAATGATGATGACGATTATGATGATGATGATGATTATGAGGATGATGATGATGATGATGATTATGGTGGCGGTGGAGCTGTTGAAAAAGAAGAAGGTAATAAGGAGCATTGTTATTTTGTTAACTATATGCAGTTCTTTTTTTATATTTTAGATAGAAACACATGAGGTGTGTGATCAATCACAGAAGCTGAATCCCGAAAGCTGTCAGAAGTTGATCAGTTGTCAAATTCACTATTTCTTTATATATCTATGATCCTTTGTATAAATAAAATTTTAAACTTTGTTTTTGTTTCCTTCCTTTCTTCAAACCTGTTTATGTACAATCGAATTATATACATATAACTAATTATATTATTAATAAATTGATTACCCAACCACACCACCGCCCCCCCCCCCCCCCTCTCTCTGTCTCTGCGTACATGGTAAATGTACATCATAACAAGAAAGTATTTTTAAAAAATCGTAACTGATGATTTACAACATTTTCCCCTCTTTATCTTTCATCTTGCTCTTTATGTCTTTCTTATATGTAGACTATAACAGTATATCAGTGGTATAAATGTAAACATCAAATGCATTTTATGAAGCATTGATGCAGGTCCATTACTACAACATAACAGGAGATTATTCATATCAATGTATCTTGAACTTAAAATGTTCATCGTCACATTTCCTCAAAATGACGTAATAGATGACGTAATAGAGTCAATATCAACTGTTTTAAAAATGGGGGTTGTGGGTTCAAATCCCCATAGGATTAATTTCTTTTCCATCGATTTCTCTCATTATCATGATTTCGGTATTACTCAGAAAAAGAAAGTGTTCATATTTTCATAATTTGTATAGGTATTTAAATCATTTAGGATCTTGTTCCAAAGAATTTGACGTTTGGTCTTAGGAACTTACTTTACTTTTTGAATATTGTATTCTAAAACTCATTGAAACTTTACCATTGCCCGTATACTTTAGGTATATAATAGTGTTCTAATTTCTTTCCTTAACATCATGTCTTATATATGTATATAATTGTCCTGGTTGTACGCTATACTTCGGACAAACTTATGGCTGGTCCCGGTGACCGAACGGTAAGAGCGTCCGCCCCGCTAGGTTCGATTCTTGTCTGCGACACCCCTGCAAAACTAAGTTCTACAAATCAGGACAGTTCTAGAACTATACTAGAACGTTATAGAAAGGTTCTAGACATATTCCAAATCATGTTCTAGAATAGTTGTTCTAGAACTGTTCTATAACATTAATCTGAAAAAAAAAAGGTTCTACATGGGTTCTTGAAATGTTCTGGAACAGTTCTAGAGCCATTACAAAATTTATAAAAAAATAAGAACATAAAATGTTTTGGAACAGTTATAGAGTCTCTTTAGAATCAAATGAAGTTCTACAAAAGTTTTACAAAAATTCTGAAGAAATAAATTTGGAACATAAAATGTTTTGGAACAGTTATAGAGTCTTTTTAGAATCAAATGAATTTCAACAAAAGTTCACAAAAATTCTGAAGAAATAAAAAAATGGAATTAACAATTCACAAAGGATCTAAAAAAAAAAAAAAAAAATAAATTAAAGGTTTGGAGCATTAAATGTTCTGGAACAGTTATAGAGCCTTTTTAAAACCAAATTGTCATACAAAAATTCTGAAGTAAAATTTGAAGAACTCTTCAAAATTAAGCATATATTAATTTACAGTTATCACAATTTACAATGTAAATAGTGAATCAGATTAAACTTAAATCCAATTTTGAATAATGAAATTAGTTTGGGTTTTTCGTCCTACCGACAATATTCCAGTCATTTGCGGACTTTTGTCGAAGTGAGACAAATATAGTGCTACCACACTGTGGTATAACGCCGTAGACACGTGGCATGACACCCCAAGTCACCTTATCCTTACACCGGGCCAACCAGTCCAGGATCCACCCTTATGTGCTGAGCGCCAAGCAAGGAGGCTATACCAGTACCATTTTTACGACTGGTATGTTGCGGACGGGGATCGAACCCACCTCCTGGTTACGGGGCGGACGCTCTAACCACTCGGCCACCGTGACTGGTAATAATGAAAGTAGAGCTATTCTAGAACAAACAACGCTCTTGTAAATAAAAGTGTTATGTGTGAAACAATGGTAGATATTTTCTAGAAGAAAGCAAAAATGCACTTGATTAAGGAACCTGGAAAGACAGACAATACAAGCTGTATATATGCTTCTAACTTTGTTATGGAATGAAAATCACAAATTTAAAATAGTGTCAAGTACAACAGATTACAATGTATGTACAATGTAAAAAATATTGAGAGACTTCAACATTTTGATTTCCAATAAATGGCAATTTCAACTAAAGCTTGATTTTGTCACAAAACAAGTCTCTCTCTCTCCCCCCTCTAGCCATTATCTTAACATTTGAAATTTGTGACCATCAATTTTTAGGGCCGTAGCTCACAAGAGAGGAGGAGACATATTTTTGTGACCAAACCAAGCTCTAGTGTTCATATTGCTTTTGTTGTTCAAAATCAACATACTGAAAACATACCCAGAGTACATTATATGTTTTTGTTTTGAAAACATTATTTAGTCCCAGCGACCAAGAGTAGTATCGTATTTCATTTAAAAACAGCATGGCCAAATCTGTTGGGAAATCTGCATACATAATAGTGGTCTACTGTATTTGCTCCTATTCTTGTATTGACAAACACTAAACCATTACAAAGTTCATCAACATTCACCATCACAAGAGTCCCAGTGTCTTTAACAGGAATGAGATGACTTTCAAAAGCTCCTGGTAACTGTGTGAGAGGGATTGTATCCATCTTCGTAATAACTGCATAAACAACATTTTCACACATAACAAAATACTTAATCACACCAACACTATTCTCATTGTATGTCACAACATTGCAGATTCTTTTTTGCATTCTGCTGTAATCAGCAGAAAAAAATTTCTTTTCATTGACAATAATCCTGTTTACTTTCTTTGCATCAGTTACATCTGCATATAGCAATGAAAGTTGTTCCTTCCCCCATTTTTCTGACTCTTCAAGCTTTTTAACAGCACCTGCAACGTCGCAATTTCTGGCCCCAACAGTAATTTTCCATGTAGTTGCCTTCTTAAGGGCTACTCCCTTCTTTCGAATGTACAAGTTTGCTTTCCTGTACTTCATTACCTGTTTTAACACACTGCCAATGCCATGCACAGCTTGAAGTAACATGGCATTTGCATCTTCAAAGGGGAAGCAACTCCAACACCAGACTGGTCCCCACAACTTCACATATTCTGGAAGATGGTATGCAGCATTATGAACATTCAAACCACAGGTCCCATCGCCATAAAGTTGCTGGAAGGATGAATAAAACTGATGTAGTAGATCCACGGCTTTTTCCAAAGAAGGAGCTGTTATTTGGTCACCAAGAAGGATATAAACTGCATTCGAGAAATACACTAGATTTTCCATGTATACACTTTCAAGAAACCCTTCAAGACAAGGAATTGAATAATACAATAACCATGACTGAAGTTCAGTTGCTTTAAAATTGCATGTAATGCTTTTCAAGATCTCTAGGTAGTCTTTCTATTTCTTGAGGCGGTTTAATCGTATTCATACTCTTTGAAATTACCTTAATGTGCTTGCCAACAAAATATTTTTTCTGACTCTCAGATGGAGATAACCACTTACATAGGAGAGTTTTTGTTATGCCAAGGAGTACGCCGTGCATATAATCTGGAACAGTCCCATCCACGATGTTGTAACCCTCAATATTAATCAATGGAGAGGTTCCCTTAAATCCTTCACATCTATTTCTGTCAGATCCTTCATTCATGGCAATGGTTACAATAATATGAGAGCGTTTTGGGTGCCTTAATTCGCCTCTGTAAGGGTAGCACTTAGCATGCCCTTTCCCTTGCCTCACAGTAATGCCAGGCTCTTCACAGGTTATACAGGCATTTTGACCATTGAAGCAAGACATGTTCAAGACTTCCGCTTTGGCAGGTAAGTCGAAGATACCACAGAGAACAGACAATTTCACATTGTATGTGTACTCATCAATTTGCACATCAACACCTTCCGTGAATAATGAATTCATTTCTTTTGTGAAGATTCCAAAAAACTGTTGAAATGGAGGTTTACCCTTTCCTTGCCACATGCCTAACAAAATAATGTTGTTTCTTGAGAAGCGTAGTGCAGGGCTTAGTTCATTAATGGCCAAAAATATAGGCCATAGCTCTATCTTTGATGATGAATATAAATTCACACCATCTGTGTTAAAAACTGCAGTTAAGTTATGTTTTGTCTGGTCTAGAAAACCGCCTTCAACCATCATTGCCCTGTAGGATGCCCCATCAGTAATGTCTGTTAGTACCGATGATCCACTGACCTTTCTTTCGTAAGCAGCTTCTCTGTTGCTCTGTATGTCTTCCCATATTCCTACAATAATGAATATAAAACTGAAATCTTTTTTTTCCCTTCAAAATTGTATTTCTTAAACTAGATGTTTTTGGTTAAAAACAGATGTCTCCCCAACTGTATCTCCAAGAAATCCAATTTGAAGATATTAATACAAATGGGTCTCAAGATATTGAGCAGAAACCATATTCAGGCTTTCGGCTCCTGTGATGTTGACCTTTGTCCAGTTGACCCCAAAAGAAAAACTGGTCAAATACTCATCAAGACCAATCATCACATGAAGTTTCAAGGTACCAGTTCAAATGGATTTAATGTAGGTGGGGGTGGGGGAGTAATGGGAGGTTCCAAAACAAGAAACGAAACGAGAGCTATCTCATGACAGCATGCAGAACGATTCGAAAACTTTTGTCAATAGAGAGTGTACATAAGAGAAAAAAGATTCAAATCAAGACATTTTTGGTCAAGGTACATATAAAAGGGAACATACTATGTAACAATACCAATAAATGTTTTTTTTTGTGTGGGAGGAGGGTGAGGGAAAAAGGGAATTGAAGAAAGGGGTTGCACTATATGCAAACTAGAAGATACTCTAAAAAAATGGACAAAATGCTAACTAGAATTATGTAACTTGGCCCCAGAGCTTGTCTCGTGATGTTGACTATATGTAAGCAGTTTAAAAGCAATACCGTAGGCCCGGAAGTTTCCGAGAAACCTACCTCTAATGAAAAACTTAAACCTGAAATTTGATGCTGCCCGTCTGGCTGCCAAACGACATTCCACATTCTAAAAATCAGGGTTTTTAAAAACCTGGTTAATAATCACATGAAGTTTTAAGGTTCCAATTCTCAACTGGAGCATTAGATATTGAGCCAAAATCTATTTTGGCTTCAGACCCTTGTGACCTTGACCATTGACCAGTTGACCTTAAATTAACAAAAGCAAAAGGTGTCATCTACTCATCAAGACCAAACATTGTATGAAGTTTGAAGGTTCTAATTCAAATAGATATTAAGATATTGAGCTTCTGGTCCCTGTGACCTTGACCTGTTGATCCCAAAAACAAAAGGGATCCTCTTTTTTATTAGGGCAATCACGCTATGAAGTTTGAAGTCTGTGAGACAGAGGACCGACAAGGCAAACATAATATGTCTGATAAGGCAAAAGCAATATTTCACCCCCAGAGGGATACATAATTCTCAGAAATTAAATAATGTGGTAATGGTGACCCAAGTTGTTAGTCCTACATGACACACATTCGTTCATGGACACAAACATTTTAAGTCTCATGAAAGGTTAAGATTTTTATTTCCTATTAAAAATTTCTAGCATATCTGATTCAACAATAAACTATTTTATTTTTATATTAGAATATTTGGTAAGTATGATTCGTTTAACCCTTTACCTGATACAGGGATCCATAAAAAGACCTATGCGAACAGAATAAAACCAGATCAGCCTGCAAGTTACTCGCAGGCTGATCAGGTTTTATGCTGATTGCTGCTCCTCAGAATTTTGAAGATGAGGTTTTCATCATTAAATTTCATAAGGTTTAACTGTGGCTTTCTGCAGATCATGCTTTATGTGGTACCTATTGAGGGCGCTAAAAAGCTTCTGTATCAGGTAAAGGGTTAAATGGTTGAGCTGCAAATGGTCAATAAATGCAGCATTCAAAATACTGTACCTGGTGTTTTAAGGAGATCTACTAGCTGCTTCTTAATATCTGTGAACACAAAGCACTGTTTTGGCTGCCTGCCTTTCTTCTCTTGGTTTGACAAATCTCCTTTGTAACGGAAACCGTCACAGTTTCGTGTACCACAGCAAAAGACATTTTTATCCGACGGGAAGACTTCCTTGCAGGTAACACAATAATGAAATTCCTTAATGTCAGTATTCTCAATATTTGACATTAAATTCTCATAATCTAGTTTGGATAACTCTTGACAATGAGGAAAAGTACTTTTGAAAGTGTTCAAAACATCTCTGCTGGTACTAGCAGAAAATCTGTTGCGGAGAAAGCATGATATAAGGGACAGCGCTTCAAACTCTTTCCCTTGGAGTTCAATATCATCAGTTGTTTTCATGAATTGCATAGAGTCTTCAATGTCGGTGTCAACACATGATAAATCAATATTTTCACTGTCTGTGCAGTCACAATCTGAAGAACTAGTAAATACATTACAATTTCTATCACAGTCTTCTGTGTTGAAGCTTGATAAAACACTACTGTTGTCCGATTCTGAAAACTCTTCACTAATACACTGATCATCACTAACAAAGTTATCATCTGCATTAAAACTTTCATCCAACGACAAAGAATTTGACATGAAAAATTTAGAATGTGAAGTATCTAAGCACTCTGGCAAATAAGTTTTTTCAGGAGTGCAACTAAATTCATTATGCAGTGATTGATCTTTGGAAGAAGTATGTGAATCCTGTGATGATTCTTCCCAAGTATCATACGTCTCATCCGCCTTGAAAAGCCCTGGTAAACTAGCTTCCTTGGCTTGCAGCTCCGACAGGGTGTCAGCAGTGGAATTTCCTTAAAAACCCAAAAAAATATTGCATTCATTACTTTTGTAAATTCCTTTCAATAATCTGATAGCTGTGAATACTCCTCAGTATACAGCTTTAACTATATAGGTAATGGGCCATAACTCTACAAACTAGATCAATCACTGAAGGTGATTAATACCCCCGCAACACACATCTGACACACACAAGGTATTCTTTACTATGAGTGTGACATGACACGACATGACCTGACATACGTATGCAGACATTGGGAAAACCGTCGGTCCGACGGTCCTGACCGATAAATTTTGATCAGGTCCGACTGAAATCTTGTGGGATTCGGTCCGCCTGACCAACACCTTCTAATGTTAGGATGTATTGAATTTCAGAGAAAAAGCACTAGAACCTTAAAATTTATTCGAAGAATCATTGGCTTGACATATTTTTACTTATTTTCAAACGTATTTAGTTATTATTAACCGAAAACAAAACTTATTCCAAGACCTCATTTTCGCGTTATTTTCCGGGATCCAGTACAAAACTACGGAACAAAGCATCCACCTCGTTCTTCGTAGTGACTGAAGAAAATTGGTCATTTTTTTATATTAATTAAAAAGGAGTACATGTACTGTTAAATATTAATTGTCAGTATATCTACGACATTGTAAGATTATATATTCATTAAGTGATGTTTTCTTCCCCGAAACTTTGTCTTACTTGAAACGAGATCTCAGTAAGAATCCGCGAACTAGCCGTGTCTGTTTGTAAAGCTCTCCAATTTAGGAGATTCGGCTGTCTTGGCGAGGCGCAGCGTCTAGTAAGAAAATGAAATGACCAAAAAAAAAAAGGTTATGTGAAAAATTGACCAAAGCGTTCATCTGTAGAACGATGGAAGCAAGGCATAGAATGGTTAGTCTCTGTCGGTGGAAAATTACGCTGCTCTGTTCGTGTTTCGTATTATAGTGAGATTGAGAAAGTAAAAGTAGATGATGAATCAACGGTTGTTGATCATGAATCATTCGCTTATGAAAAAAAAAATCAATTTGCTCATACCTATTTTATTTGGCAAATCGCACATTGCCATTCAACCCAAAACAAATAGCAAACAAATGACACATATTGCTAATGAGAACAAACTAAGTATGTTTCTGAAGCCAAAGTTGAATATTCAAACTGATAAAATACAAAAAGTTCTAGCAATTTTACTTTCCAATTAAAAAATGTAACATAAAATAAACAGAATGTTGTAAATGATAAATAATCTATTTAAAATATGATTTTTGTCAGACTGATTTTTATCGGACCGACAGATTTTCTTTCGGACTGACAAATATACAGCCTCTTTCAGACCGAATGCCTGACATTTTTTCAACTTTCACGATGTCTGCGTATGTGACGTGACGACGTGTGCGATTCATATATAGCCTCCACTTCACTATGTAGAATACCCCAGACACTGTCTTGACCTATATAAAATACGACAGACACTGTCTGGACCTATATAGAATACCATAGACACTGTCTGGACCTATATAGAATACCATAGACACTGTCTGGAACTATATAGAATACCACAGACACTGTCTGGACCTATATAGAATACCACAGACACTGTCTGGACCTATTAGACATACCACAGACACTGTCTGGACCTATATAGAATATCACAGACACTGTCTGGACCTATATAGAATATCACAGACACTGTCTGGACCTATATAGAATATCACAGACACTGTCTGGACCTATATAGAATATCACAGACACTGTCTGGACCATATAGAATACACAACACTGTCTGGACCTATATAGAATACCACAGACACTGTCTGGACCTATGATTACAGCATCTGGACTATTAGATAAGCACTGTCTGACATAAATAACAGAATGGCCTGAAAAATTCGAAATACACAGACATGTGGCATTAGATATAAGACTGTCTGGATTAAGAATACACAAATGTTGGACTTATGATACGCACGTCTGGACCTATGAATAACAGACATGTTGGACCTTTAGAATACACATGTTGGACCTATTAATACAGCATGTCTGGATTGAATAAAGACACTGTCTGGACCTATTATTAAACCTTGGACTATTAATACAGACAGTGGACTATATAGAATACAACACTGTTGGAATGAAATCAGACTGTTGGCTATGAATACCGAACTGTTGATTAGAATTAGACTGGAATAAACACAGCATGTCTGACCTTAGAATAAAGACATGTCTCTGAACAATGACAATCACGACTGTCTGCTATTAGATACACAGACACTTCGGACCTTATAAACCAAGAAGTCTGGATATATAGAATACACGAACTGTTGGACTATAGATAACAGACATGCTGGACTATATAAATACCAAATGTCGGACTATTAGAATACACAGACAGTCTGGCCTATTGAATAAAGACATGTCTGGACCTATTAGAATACAAGACATGTTGGACCTATAAGAATACACAGATGTGGACTATATAGATACACAGACACTGTCTGGACTATTAATTACAGACTGCTGGACTTGAATACCGACACTGTTGGACCTAAGAATAACAGACACTTCTGCCTATTAGAATACACAGAACTGTTGGACTATTAGAATCAAGACAGTTGGACTTTAGAATAACAGACATGTCTGGACCATTAGAATACACGACATGTCTGACATAAGAATACACAGACGTTGGACTATATAGAATACCACAGACACTGTCTGACCATATAGAATAACAGACACTGTCTGGACTATTAGAATACACAGACATGTCTGGCCTATATAGAATACACAAACTGTCTGGACCTATATAGAATCACAGACACTGTCTGGACTATATAGAATACACGACACTGTTGGACTATTAGAATAAAGACACTGTCTGGACCTATTAGAATACACAGACACTGTCTGGACCTATATAGAATCACAGACACTGTTGACTATTAATAACAGACATGTCTGGCTATTAATAAGCACGCTGGACTATATAAATAAAGACATGTTGGACCATGAATTAGAATGTCTGACATTAATACACAGACACTGTCTGGACTATTAGAATATACAGACACTGTTGGACTATATGAAAACAGAACTGTTGGACTATAGAATCAAGACATGTCTGACGCGGCTATTAATACACAAACTGTTGGACCTATTAGAATAAAGACATGTCTGGCCTATAATTCACAGACATGTCTGGACTATATGAATACACAGACCGTCTGGATATAAATACAGACATGTCTGACTATAGAATACCACAGACACTGTTGGACCTATTAGATAACAGACACTGTCTGACCTATTAGAATATCACAGACACTGTTGGACCTATATAGAATACAAGACATGCTGGACCTATATAGAATACACAGACACTGTCTGGACCTATTAGAATAACAGACACTGTCTGACCTATTAGAATAAGACACTGTCTGGACCTATTAGATACCACAGACACTGTCTGGACCTATTAGATTAAAGACCTTTGGACCTATTAGAATACACAGACACTGTCTGGACTATATAGAATACCACAGACACTGTCTGGACCTATATAGAATACCACAGACGTCTGACCTATATAGAATATACAGACACTGTCTGGACTATATAGAATACAAGACACTGTCTGGACTTTGAATAACAGACACTGTGGACTATAGATAACAGACACTGTCTGGACCTATATGAATACACAGACACGTCTGGACTATTAGAATAAGACACTGTCTGGACCTATATAGAATACAAGACACTGTCTGGACCTATATAGAATACAGACACTGTCTGGCTATTAGATACACAGACACTGTCTGACTATATAGTGAAAAATCAGACACTGTCTGGACCTATATAGATACACAGACACTGTGACCTATTAGAATACACAGACACTGTCTGACCTATATAGAATACCACAGACACTGTCTGGACCTATATAAATACAAACACTGTCTGGACTATTAGAATACAGACACTGTCTGGACCTATTAAATACCAGACACTGTCTGGACCTATATGAATACACAGACACTGTCTGACCATTAATAACAGTTGACCTTTAGATACAGACAGTGATAGATACGACAGTTGCTAATGAAAACATTGATTAAACAGTGTTGCCTATGACAAACTGTCTGACTTTAATACAAATTCTGACTATATAGAATACCACAGACACTGACTGACCTAATAGAAATACAGAACTGTCTGGACTATATGAATACCACAGACACTGTCTGGACCTATTAGAATACACGAATGTCTATATATAGAATATCACAGACACTGTCTGGACCTATATAGAATAACAGACACTGTCTGGACCTATTAGAATACCACAGACACTGTCTGGACTATAAGAAACCAGCAGACTGTCTCGACCTTAGACATATAAAACACTGGGACCATATAGAATACCACAGACACTGTCTGGACCTAATAGAATATCACAAACTGTCTGGACTAATAGAATACCCATACATGCAGACATTCTGAATACTACAGCTGTTTGACCATATAAATACCCAGACCTATATATATAGAATACAGACACTGTCTACATATAAATACCACAGACACTGTCTGGCCTATAAATACACAGATCTGGCTTGACTTACAGAATCCGAACTTTGGAATATAATACCACAGACACTGTCTGGACCTATATAGAATACAGAACTGTGCTGACCTATAGAAACCACAGACCTGTCTGGCCTATTAAGAAACAACTGTCTGGACTATAAATAACGTTCCTGGACCTATAACAAATAGGGACTAAACTCGAACTATAGAATATACAACACTCTGGACATATAGAATCCCAGACACTGTCGACTATAAATACACAGACATTGACCTATATAGAATCACAGACATGTCGGACCTATTAGAATACAAGACACTCTGGAACTACTATGAATACAATATTACAATACTGTCTTGACCTATTATCATACACATGACCTTAGAATATCAAGACACGTCGGCTATAGAATACCACAGACATTCTGGCCTATAATAGAACAACAGTCTGGACCTTATAGAATACACAGACACTTCTGGACTATATAGAATTCACAGACATGCTGACCTATAAATACCACACACTGTCTGGACCTTTATAGAATATCACAGATACTGTCTGGACATATACAGAATACCACAGACACTGTCTGGACCTATTAGTCATATAACAGACAATGTCTGGACCTATATAGAATATCACAGACACTGTCTGGACGTATATAGAATATCACAGATACTGTCTAGACCTATTAGACATATAACAGACACTGTCTGGACCTTTATAGAATATCACAGATACTGTCTGGACATATATAGAATACCACAGACAGTGTCTGGACATATATAGAATACCACAGACACTGTCTGGACCTATTAGACATTTTACAGACACTGTCTAGACCTATATAGAAAACCACAGACACTGTCTGGACCTATATAGAATACAACAGACACTCTCTGGCCTATATAGACATATAACAGACACTGTCTGGACCTATTAGACATACCACAGACACTGTCTGGACCTATTAGACATATAACAGACACTGTCTGGGACCTACATAGAATATCACATATACTGTCTGGAAATAAGTAGAATACCACAGACACTGTCTTGGCCTATTAGACATACCACACACACTGTCTGGACCTTTTAGATATATTACAGATACTGTCTGGACCTAATATAATACCACAGAGACTGTCTGGACCTATATAGAATACCACAGACACTGTCTGGACCTATATAGAATACCACAGACACTGTCTGGACCTATATAGAATACACAGAACTGTCTGGACCTATATAGAATACCACAGACACTGTCTGGACCATATCACAACACTTAGGAATACCAAGACACTGTCTGGACCTATTAGAAATACCAGACACTGTCTGGACCTATATAAATACCACAGACACTGTCTGGCACTATATAGAATTCACAGACACTGTCTGGACTTATAGAATATACAGACTGTCTGGACATATAGAATACCAAGACACTGGTCTAGACCTATATAGAATATCACATACATGTCTGGACCTTTAGACATATGACAGACACTGTCTGGACCTATATAGAATATCACAGACACTGTCTGGACATATATAGAATACCAAAGACAAAGTCTGGACTTATTAGACATACCACAAACATTGTCTGGACCTATATAGAATACCACAGACACTGTCTGGACCTTTTAGACATATAACAGACCCTGTCCGGACCTATATAGAATACCACAGACACTGTCTGGACCTATTAGAATACCACAGACACTGTCTTGACCTTTAGATTATCACAGACACTGTCTGGACCTATAAAGAATACGACAGACACTTCTGGACGTATATAGAATACCACAGACACTGTCTGGACGTATATAGAATACCACAGACACTGTCTTGGCCTATTAGACATACCACAGACACTGTTTGGACCTATATAGAATATCCGTGGACTTATAAACTGTTGACCTATTAAATAACTTACTAGATAAACTTGACCATAAAAACACAGACGTGACTATGAACAGAATCTGACTAGATACCAGACACTGTCTGGACCTATATAGAATACCACTGACAGTGTCTGGACTATATAGAAAACCAGACACTGTTTGGACCTATATAGAAAACCACAACACTGTCTGGACCTATATAGAATACCACAGACATGTTTGGACCTTTAGACATTACAGAGACACTGATGGACCTATAAGAATACGACAGAAACTGTCTGGACTATATAGAATACCACAGACACTGTCTGGACTATTAGAATACCACAGACACTGTCTGGGCCTATTAGACATACCACAGACACTGTTTGGACCTATATAGAATATCACAGATACTGTCTGGACCTATATAGAATACCACAGACACTGTCTGGACCTATATAGAATACCACAGACAGTGTCTGGACCTATATAGAATACCACAGACACTGTCTGGACCTATATAGACATATAACAGACACTGTCTGGACCTATATAGAATACCATAGACACTGTCTGGACATATATAGAATACAAAGACACTGTCTGGACTTATTAGACATATTACAGACACTGTCTGGACCAATATAGAATGCCAAAGACACGGTCTAGACCTATATAGAATACCACATACACTGTCTGGACCTATTAGACATATGACAGACACTGTCTGGACCTATATAGAATACCATAGACACTATCTGGACATATATAGTATACCAAAGACAAGCTCTGGGCTTATTAGACATACCACAAACATTGTCTGGACCTATATAGAATACCACAGACACTGTCTGGACCTTTTAGACATATAACAGACCCTGTCTGGACCTATATAGAATACCACAGACACTGTCTGGACCTTTTAGACATATTACAGATTCTGTCTGCAACTATATATAATACCACAGACACTGTCTGGACCTTTTAGACATATCACAGACACTGTCTGGACCTATATAGAATATCACAGATACTATCTGGACCTATATAGAATACCACAGACAGTGTCTGGACCTATATAGAATACCATAGATACTGTCTGGACCTTTTAGACATATAACAGACACTGTCTTGACCTATATAGAATACCATAGACACTGTCTGGACAACTTCTGGACCTATATAGAATACCACAGACAGTGTCTGGACCTATATAGAATACCACAGACACTCTCTGGACCTTTTAGACATATAACAGACACTGTCTGGACCTATATTGTATACCATAGACACTGTCTGGACATATATAGAATACGAAAGACACTGTCTGGACCTATTAGACATATTACAGACACTGTCTGGACCTATATAGAATACCACAGACACTGTCTGGACCTATATAGAATATCACAGACAGTGTCTGGACCTATATAGAATACCACAGACACTGTCTGGACTTATTAGACATACCACAGACACTGTCTGGACCTATATAGAATATCACAGACACTGTCTGGAACTATATAGAATATCACAGACACTGTCTGGACCTATATGGAATACCACAGACATTGTCTGTACCTATTAGACATATAACAGACACTGTCTGGACCTATATAGAATACCACAGACACTGTCTGGACCTATATAGAATACCAAAGACACTGTCTTGGCCTATTAGACATCCCACAGACACTGTCTGGACCTATATAGAATACCACAGACTGTCTGGACCTTTTAGACATACCACAGACACTGTCTGGACCTATATAGAATATCACAGACTCTGTCTGGACCTATATAGAGTATCACAGATACTGTCTGGACATATATAGAATACCACAGACACTGTCTGGACCTATTAGACAAATAACAGACAGTGTCTGGACCTATATAGAATACAACAGACACTGTCTGGACCTATTAGACAATTACAGACACTGTCTGGACCTATATAGAATACCACATATACTGTCTGGACCTATTAGACATATGACAGACACTGTCTGGACCTATATAGAATACCATAGACACTGTCTGGACCTATATAGTATACCAAAGACACTGTCTGGACTTATTAGACATATTACAGACAATGTCTGGACCAATATAGAATACCTAATACACGGTCTAGACCTATATAGAATACCACATACACTGTCTGGACCTATTAGACATATGACAGACACTGTCTGGACCTATATAGAATACCATAGACACTGTCTGGACATATATAGAATACCAAAGACACTGTCTGGACTTATTAGACATACCACAAACACTGTCTGGACCTATATAGAATACCACAGACACTGTCTGGACTTTTACAGACACTGTCTGGACCTATATAGCATACCACAGACAGTGTCTGGACCTATATAGAATACCACAGACAGTGTCTGGACTTATATAGAATACCACATACACTCTCTGGACTTATTAGACATACCAGAGACATATTGTATCGTGCACTCTGTATTGCAATACGTATCCTATCGTGGGATAACTGTATCGTAACACCCTTACGCATGAGCGTATATAGAAATATAGATACTAGTAGATGAGAACTAGGAGAAGTGCATTGTCCAAGAACCGTAACTCTTAACTGGTCTCATTTTTTAATTATCTCCCTTTCATTTTTTTCCCATTATACTGACAAGGCAACGGAATAGTCGAGCTTAGTCTTTTATTATACTATCAAGCATTGAGAATGCTCACCAGAGCATAAAGTGCTTAGGGTGAGCTATTGTTGTTGATCAATGTCTGTCTTCCGTAGTCTTGTGTTGTGCATTATCAAGAATTACTTGTTTACACTCCAGAGGTCACAATTTCAGTTCAATTTGACTTATCAACTTCGCTAGACTGTTCGGGTGAACGATTCACGGCCCTCTTATTTTAAATTTCAACTAGTGTGTCTCGACCTAGCCCCAAAAAATTAAATCAGCAGGCTACATCTTTGGAAATCTTAGGATAAACATATTCGTGTTTGATTCAGGAGAGCAATATAGGGCCATTTTGGCCCTCGGTTAAGGCTAGCCATTGTTAATGATAGTTGTCCCAGAGAGATAATATGTTTCATATGATTTCAGTTGTATCACCAAAGACTGCAACTTCCAGTCCCAGCTTAAGCAGTTACCATTCAAGCTCCAGTTCTAGCTCATCAAGCAGCTCCCATTCAAAGTAAGTTTTCAACAATATTTATAGGTTGCCTAATGGAGAATGCAACACTGACCATGCTCTCCTAGCACCGGCTTAAGCTGTATTCAATTTGCAGGAGGTCCTGGGTTCGATCCCCGGCTGCGACACACCAAAGTCGTAAAAAATGGTACTGGTATAGCTGTCTTGCTTGACGCTCGGTATATATTTTTGACACTCAGCATATAAGGGTAGTTCAAGGACTGGTTGGCCTGGTGTCAGGAAAATGTAACTGGGTGTGGTATCATGCCACATGTCTATGGCGTGATACTACATTGTAGCAGCACTATATCTGTCTCAATTAGACATCGTCTCCAAATGACTGAAATTAATCAACAAACAAACAAACATCAAAACTAATTGTGTTGAAATCAATGTTTATATTTTTAACACTTGTCTTTTTATAATATATTCTTCAGCAAAAGGAGGATTGACCATCTGGAAAAAGAGTTTAAAGCTTTGAAAAGGCGGTTTCAGATCTTGGAGGCTAAATTAGAGGAAGAAGAGAAGTCATCAGACGTGGTCCCAGCTACAACAGTCGGAGAAAATGAGAGAGAAATGGAATCTACACTGAAAGGCATTGTTCATATTCTGGCTGACGACGGAATACAGTGATGAAGAGAGTTGTAATGCAAGTTTTTTCTCGGGACGAACTAATCACATGTAATCTTAAAGGGAAAAAAACCAAACATGCAGGAGCGGAGGGTCCTAAACCAGCATTGGATGAACAAAAACTGCTTTTTGCAGAAAAAAATGTTCTCACTAAATGTCCAAGTGTAACCAAGGAAGTTTTTGCAAAAAAAATTGACAACATTCTTAAAGTAGTAAGAAGAAAAAAAGGTGGATTAAAATAATTGTGGACAGTGTGTCACAATCAGACTTCTTATTTAAACATATAATGCCTGGTGGCTCAGGTCTGTGAAAATGACTTTTTTTTCCATGACGTTAAAAAATACAAAGTTAAAATGGTTTGTTTTTGTGTTTTCTTTCTTCAGATTCCAAGGATGTTTAAAAGTTAGTAATGGTTACACAAGTTTGGTATTGTGTATAAATAACTGTTTCAGAACAAATATCATTTGAAATATTATTATAACCCCCGTTTGAAAAAGAGGAGTTATATTGCTTTGCACAATATATATATATATATATATATATATATATATATATATGTATGTGTGTGTGTGTGTGTGTGTGTGTGTGTGTGTGTCGGTCCGTAGACTAGCCTTGTCCTATCAATAACCTAGGATCCTCCAACTCGTATGGAGGTTGGTCATGACTAAGATGATGACACCTATTGATTTTGGGGTTTCTAGGTCAAAAGGGGGGTCTCAGTTATGCCTACAAAGACAAAATGTTTGTTAATTTAGATGGTTCTAAAACTGTAACATAATCATTACTCATTTGTAGAACCGTTCTGGTAGTGTTTTAGAGCATAAAACACAAAGACACAAAGTTTCCAGAACAAAATGTGATGGAACAATTCTAGAACCAAAGTTACAGATCTTGTTCTAGAATTGTTCCATTACATTTGTTCTAGAACATTTGTAGAACCAGTTGTTCTACAAATAGTGCCATTTAACGTTCTAGTACATTCTAGAAGTGTTCTAGAAAATACATGGAGTGGATCAAGAACAGTTCTTGTACTATTGTACTAGAACTGTTCTAAAATTTACTAGAACGATTCTAAACATTTAAACAGGGGCATACTCATGTCGTTAAATGGCATTGGAATACCTCTAACTATTTGCGCTTAGCACTAAAGGGCAGTTCCAGGTGCCATGATAATGTTACTGTTTATGGCATCATGTCACTGTCTACGGCGTGACATCGCAGTACTCTGTTCTATGTAGACACAGTCTTCAAATAACTGACATACAGCCGGTTGGACGTTAATCCCAAGTAAACATACATGCATAAATAAATGACGCAGTAATGTCATATAAAACAAAGCGGGGGATAAGAGGACGACCCATTGTCGAGAAAAACAGCATGGGATGTTATAAATTCAATGTTTTCTTAGTTAACATATTTAAATAAATACAAATTAATAAAGGTTGTAATTAATACTTGTGTTGCTCATCATCTGACTGATCTAAGTACAACAACATTCTGTTTAGCGATACACAATTTATTGACAAATAATACAGTAAAATATATATTATAGTATATCAAATCCCATTCTCTTAATCCCGGTTTAGCACAATTTTAGACATGCTTCCATGGTTAATGCGCCAAACATGTTAAACCACATGAATAACAGAGCACCAGACAAATTTTAATTTAAGGGCGACTTTTGACAGCATTCTGATAAAGCCACAAAATGTGCTAAAAAGGCTTGAATATGCCACAAAAGGATAAATTATGCCGCGAAAAACAAAGGGCTATAAATGTATGCCACAAACGGCTTCTTAAAATATACATAAATATGTCCCGAACGGCTTCACAAATCATTGTAAATTCCCCAAACTGCGTAAGCAAAACTTAAATAACTATGAACTTTAGTAGTTAGGATAAATTTATTTAGGATAAACAATCTTTATCCAAATAATATGTAAGCTACAACACAGAAAAAAGGGCATCTCAGCACATCAAACCTTGGCAAATCTTTGGAATACAACATTGAAAGCCACTGGCTTCAACGAAGACCCCCCAAGCCCTTATCATTCCTGGTTCAGTTGAAATTCAATTAAAATCAAAACTATAACAATTTGGTTTGCACGGATTTCGTGGTATACCTGATCCTGGGAAAACAACAATCAAGTGATGAAATCGACATTATAAATTAGCTCAAACTTTGTCGTATAAAATATTTACGGTCTGCCTGCCAACCCTTTAACTTCACACATCTATACCTTGTATTACTGTTATCTAACAAAGTATTAGATCCTGTCTGTATTTTACCAAGATCGAAAAGAAGAAAAAACAATATATATATTATACGTATTTAACTTTATAGTGAATTAAATGAAAGAATGAGTTGGTATTAGATATCTGGATATCCAACAGGATATGATGCATAAAGTTGACATTTAAAACGTCTAAAAATGCGAGTTTATTTAGAGATAACTAAGAAATCCAAGAGCCGGGTCAGAATTGATACTAAAGGTTCTTATAAAGATTTTTCAAAATATTCCTACCAATCTATTCTTCTAAACTGCTGATAACTTCATGCCCGATGTAAATTGACAAAAAATGACAATGACATTGAATTATACACAGAATGTACATAGGTGCTAAAAATTTCCCACAGATTGTAGATTTTTAAGGGGTTGCTAATAATCTAATTTCCTATGATGGTCCTTCTAAAACAGCATCTTTTCAAATAGCATGAAATTGATAACACATGTTCATGCACGGTGTAAAATGACCCAGTACAACAAATTATACATAGCATGAAACACGTGTTCAGAAATTTCTCACAGCCTTGCAGTAAAATGGTTTTGGTGTGATGATATTTTCGTCAATCATGCACGGTGTTAGTTGACTTTTTCTTTCATTAATATATGAACTATGATTTTATTTGTTGATTTTTTTCATATGTCTCGTCGACTTCTCCGGAACATCAAGAATTGTTGGTATATATTGTTTTGTTTCAAGTACTTGCAAAGGGCTTCGTTGATCATCGAATATTGAAGAATTCTTGAGTTGTAGCAATTGATAAAGGAACTTTTCACAATTAGACTCATTCGGTTTCAAGCTCAGTGAAACTTTTTCGAAAAGCTGTAACGCTGAGTTGTGACGAGTGATTGCAGCAAATCGAAGAGTAATTATAGATAGGTTGCAGATGTCAAATAAATGCAAATAGGTTTCCATTCCACCATATTATTCTACTGTGTTTTATTTTCACCGTATTGAGAATGTTTTGTGTTCTGTAAGTGCTGTGCGATCAAATCAATCTAGACAGCTAAACTAATTGCAGAATATCCATCAGCCGGCCCTAGATTTTTTAGCAATCATTTCATGACCACTGTCAAACCATCTGATCCATCATTAGGTCCAGATGCAGTTTTTATTTATATCTTGTTATCAATTTGCATTTGTCATTAGGATAATTGCGTTTTCATAAGTAAATCTGGATAAACGTATGTTAATATTAAATTATTCTGCGTGAATCCAATTAACATGCTCAACGCTTGTAATTGCACGACTGCTGCATTTCAGTCGAGTCGATAGTATTATTGGAATAGATGGTAAATACCTACATGTATAGCTATATGGAATGTGTTCACTTCAAGTTTTATTATTTATTAGACTTACTTGATGTACATATTTTTCAATGTTATCAATGCTAATAAGGACTTCTACACAAACTCATCATTTTATCTGCTACAGTAATAAATCCAACTCTTGCTTTTAATTTATCAAAACCATGTTCTGCGCGATTTCTTTAAAATGAGCATTCTTCTTATTATCAAAATGATATTGCATAATAAACTTAGCCTCTGTTCAGCAGCTTCCTTTTCTAGTCGGATGTTTGATAGTATAAAAATAACAAACAAACCTTAAACTGATCTGATGGTCCTTTGGGAGGAAGTTTCCATATTAATCTTAATATTTCTTCGGCGGGAACGTCCAAGGATCTCCTATGAAATGCCGAAAAGTTATTCGGAAGAATCTATAACAGGAAAGCTGACTCATTGTTCAAGTTCTACACGATGATTAATGTAATGAGAAGGGCTAAAGTATCAACGTGAGATGCTTATTCTTGTGTTATTGATATTCCTAATGAAGTAAGTGATCTTTATATCTATATATGTGTTAGATTCAGCTACACTTCCTGCTGACATTCCCACAATAACTATGGCAAATACTCGTAACGCCAAAATAAGCATGGTCTATACCATTACGTGTATATGTGCGACGGCATGAGTGCCTATAAAATAACAATGATTTTAATACAGAAAGCAGTTTAAAGCGAATGAAAGATACCTGTCAAATTAAAATTTGTATTTGTTGTATATGTTGTTGTATATGTATTTGTTTTCAAATTGCAAACTTTCCAATTTTTCATTTTCAGGGACAGTCCAGATATTTCATTTTCTTACCACAGATTTTGCAGGGATATGGTATCCCTCTAACACGGCTTCTTCCTCTACAAAGTGTACAAGCGAGAACGGACCAGCTGATATGAAAATATGAACTTCATTGAATATCACCTCAATGTAGGGACACTTTGAATTATAATTCTTGCTTTCTGTTTTACCTCGGCATATAGAAGCAAGCACAGAATCGTGCTAGACAATATAGCTTTTGTTGTCGCTAGACCTTTTAAAGAAAAACAAACTCACAACATCGACATGGTCACCGAATAGGCAGAACGTCCTTTCACGTGACCGGGAGGTCGTTGATTATATTCCCAACCGCAGTGGAACGTGTTATTTATTTACATATATTTCAATGGGCATAAAATCGAAATGGGCTTTTCCGGTTTCCGAAAATTTATGATGAAAAGTTCAGTCAGGTGATTTATTGAATTTGAAAAAAATGTTAATCGAAGACAAGATTTCCAACCAACAACTTTCTCTCTCTCTCTCTCTCTCTAAGAAGACATGAAACTTTAGGATTCTATAGCTATAAAATGCTACATATATTTAATGTGGAATAAATGTTTTCAAAAGTCATTATCTCCTACAAGAACGTCACCGAGAAAACCAGTGATGTTTTCATCAGTGAAGAAAATATCTTCACTCTGAGACTCGATGCCATTTATTCCTCTTTTTGAAGTCAAATAAGGTAGTCAACCAAACTTCGGAGTGTTTTTTGGTCATACGTTTACTGCATAATAAAAATAACGATATGAGTAAGAAATCAATCACGAGGATTAAGAAACACTTAAATAACCATTACTGATAGAAAGCTTTTTTTTCTTTACTTTTATGAAACAGCTTGTGTAATGAAAAAAACAACAACAAAAAATCATGAAAATACCCCAACCTTGTATTATACTTAAAAAAAGAAAGACGAATTGTCTATACCTTTTGTTTTTACGGTATCATATTTGTTATAAGCTTCAGATTTGATTCGATCTTGTCATGTGCCGTCTTCCAGGGGCTGGTATAAACCGCATAAAAGGGAAAGTAATCAATACCGGGTTGCTTGCAGGCACGAGAGAGAGAACCATGTGCGTAGTTAATTTTGAACAGCTCGTCTCCCTCCAGTATCTCTTCCCCTATCAACTGCATATATTTTGAAAAGAATCCCTTTAAACTGCACGCCCATACATACACTTTCAACAGAGATAACTTAAACGATGTGTGTTGTTTATTTTAAGTTAAAGTGAAATCATGGACACCTCCAATTAAAATTAAAATCCCTAACTTCCTTTCACACTAAAGACATGTTCATAAAATACTAAGGGTTTGAAGGTTTGGTTATGGCCCTATGGCCCTAAGTGATATGATTGACACCTCAAATACGATTAGCACCATGCTTATTTTTTTTTTTAAATGAGAGAAAAAAAGAAAAAATTAACACTTTAAACACATAAAACGGCTCTTTTATTGACAATATTAGCAGTTGTTAATAAGCAACATCGGAATGAAGAACAGGATTATTGAAGCCAGTTAGTATACAAGGGTGACTACATTTAGAAATATCAAAAAGTATAGATTTAAAATACCGCGTGTTTGTATCCATCTCATTAAATGCAAAAATAGGGTGGGCACAGATTGTATTCAATTAAATTAGTCGATCAAGATGTCATAATTGCCGTTCGAACGAAAGTATTACAAAACTGAAGGTATTGACTGATTTTAAGCACTTGTTAAATAATTCACTGTCTTGCAAAGTATTAAAGTAAACTAGAATCGCTATCGCGATATCATCGGTTTTCGCGAAAGCAATACCATTCAATTCACGAGTCGCATGATTCGAAAAACATATCTCTTCGTTCAATCGCTTGTTGAATACTGTTAAGATTGACATTTCAAACATTTTTGTCGAATGTTTAAGCAGACTTTTACCCAAAAGAATATTTTTGAGTAATACCTGTCAGTTATGTAGTCTCAAACTTGAACACTTTTTTACGGAATTCAGTTAGTGCCACGTTAGATGTGTGTGTTACTTTATGATGGCAACAAACGACAATTGTAATCAATAAACAATAATTGCAAATGACACACAACAGTATAAAATGACACATGACAATGCGACATGACACTCATCATTATTACGAACTATTGCATTGAATTACTATCATTTTCAAATTTTTTTTGTCGTTTCAAATTGATGTCACCAAGGAACAAAATGCAAAAAATCGCATAAAAATTAGACTTCAATCTTTTTAGTTGTTAAGAGTGATTTTAAGCCAAGACCCCCCCTCCCCCGCGGCAAAATGAGAAACAAAATTGAGTAAAATTTAACTATTAGGTACCTAGTAATGCAGCAAATGGTTCAATTAAGTATACAAGTCGCACAAGAGCTCTTCAAGAACTAAAACTTTTGTTCATACACTTTCAATGAAATATATTTAGTTTTGGAGCTATTTTGGGCCGAATAAAACAAATAATCGTAATATGACCTTCACCTTTGCATTTTTTTTATCTTTTTGATTGTGAGGCCCTTTCAAACATGACAATACAAAACGGATGAATATTTTAAGAAGAATGTACAAAAATAAAGTCAGGTGCGACAAAAAATGTTTTTGAAATTTTAAATGTTCCAATATTTTGGTGAAGTCTGACCATTTCTAGAGGGCAAACCATGCAGTTCTTAAATTCGCCACCCCATATATTTTGTACGTATATGTCTTGCAAATCGTATGCAGAGTTCTTCTATCTGATCTCTAACAAAATTGAATAGGACTTTCATAGACCTACTCTTATTTGCACAGTTTTTTTACGAGGTTCGATCTTTCAACCTTCCGTTACTAGCTAAAAAATTTCAGACACACATCTTTGAAACTATCATATTTTATTAGGCTATCAACAAGGAACATACTGCAACAAACCTCATTTGGATCAGATTTCAATTTTTTGAGTTATAAGCAAAAGAGTGATTTCAACCAAGGCACCACAAGCGGCAAAATGAGAAACAAAATGAGTAAAATTTTACCATAAGGTACCTAGCAATGCAGGAAGTAGTATACAAGTCGCACAAGTCGAACATTCTATTTCTTATTTATCACAATTTGAAGCATAAACCCCCCGGTACTCGATGCCGAGATATCCATCATATTTGATTTGGCTGTCAACAAGGATCATTATGTAAAAAAAACGCATCTAAATCAGGCTTCAAAGTTTTGAGTTATTAACAAAAAAGTGATTACATGCATAGCGCCCCCTATTGGCTAAATCAGA
Organism: Solen grandis; assembly: GCA_021229015.1. Lineage (NCBI taxonomy): Eukaryota > Metazoa > Mollusca > Bivalvia > Adapedonta > Solenidae > Solen > Solen grandis. The sequence goes on from CM037779.1 coordinate 6,024,515, forward strand.
AAAAAAGTGAAAAGTTTGACCATTTAGGCACAAGTTCAGATAAATGTGACTCCATGCCCAAAATTTCATAGTTGTAGCTTTTTTCATCTGGCCGCTAGGTTGGCTACAAAAATGAGTGGAATTTGAAAAATAAAAAAAAACACACACAAAAAAATCAACAGAAGAAGAACAATAGGTTTTCGCCCTGCAGCGGAGAAAACCTAACTAGCTAGAATTTATAAATAAAAATATATTTACATCACATCCATCGGCCAGAATTTCCACTTATTTGTCCAATGAAAGATATCAGATTCTAGTTCTATGATGACCCTTCTAAGGCGTAGCTTAGACTCGGGTGTTAATATATTCATATAACAACCCTTCTAAACTGGTATCTTAGTCACAGTAACTATGTTAAAAACACCATCTATCGAAAAATATGTAAGTAATGAAACACATACTCACACAAAAGCTCAGGTAAGTGTGTGTTTCATGATGCAATCATAAACATTTCAGTTAGAAACGCTATCTACATCTACATCAAATAACTAATTTTTTTTCTATCAAAATCACAAAATTTATGTTAACATCATGATCACATCCAATTTAGAGGAATTATATTTAACAAAAGATTTATGCTGATTACATTCTACAAATGTCTAATAATTCGAAACTAATGAAGACTTATTGTTCGCTTAATAATATCCTTTTTATCGTATAATGAAAGTTTATACGAGCGTACGGTCAAATACTATTTGTATACTATATACACAACATTCAAATATCCTTATACATGTACGTTATATAATATAAACAAGTCTATTTAAGATTTGTATACAAGACTTTAAGATTGGCATGCCGCAAACATGTCAAGAAGTAAATGGAAATTCTTAACTATAAACTCTAGACAATAATTACATATAAAATCATTTTGAGTGGTAAACTGAATTCAAACATATGTATATTTTTCCTTTACAGTATAAATGCGATAGTCGAGTGTCTGTAAACAATGCCTAATTTAAAGTATAATATCCCTAGTCCAAACAACAGATCAATTATTGAATATACAATAATGTAATCTCGGTTGTCCGAGGCTCGGAATAATATGGAGAGTTTATAATTCTCCTTCGGCTCTCGAATCATCACTATATACTGTAAAACATTAATCATGCCTTTATTGAAGCTCGATCAGAGAAAAAATCTACTCTTCCACGTTAATGTGATAAAGTCATTATTTCCTGAAAAAATAAACTCGGCAAGTGAAGGTCAATTTGCAAGGGGAAACACTACATGTATTTTCGTAATCGCCAACTTCCAAGAAATCGGTGTAATATAGAGTATCCTTAGTCAATGACCATCTGTGAACAAACTGTTTTAAAACTCCTCAACAAATTATACATGCAAAACAGGATACAGTGAAATACAAATGCAATATATAATACAAATTTGGCATTAACTACTTCTGTTTAAATCAACACAAACAACCCAGCCTTTATTATGTGCCGAATGCTTAAATGCGCAGATATTGCACAGAAACTTGCACGTAACGAAACATTCAAAATGCATCACGACACACTAAGTTAATGCACACGCTTATGAATACACACAAGACCCGTAAAGAATATCAAATGAAAAAAGCAATATAGGATATCATGCGGAGGTACAGCCTATATCAAATGCACTTAGCAACAATATATATGAAGGATAAATCCTATAATGCACACGTAGAAATAGTAATAAAACAACAAGTACATAGATATTTGTACGGAACGACTTCCAGTATGACATCACAGGCAACTAATGCACTTTAAGTTTTCTTGGGTTAATGTTATGTCTTTCCAAATGAAAAAATAATGAAAGTATTATTCTCAAAAGTGTCATTCTTGCTAGGTTACACAATTATATAGGTTCATCTGTGCAGTTGTGTTTCCTGAGTCGGATTTCATAATGGTGGAGTCAAATTTCATTGTGTTGCAATAAGCAGATTTCTTGTTGGTTCAGTCAGATTTCATAGTTCTCATGGTATCGGTTAGAGCAACCTTGTTTTAGAAAGTATGGTGATGCATGCAAACACGACTATAATTTTCAAAAATTATACGTAAAAGATACAACCAACTGTGCGTGCTCCGTACATGTAGTAGTATTTATTTAAAGCAGATGTTATAGTGATTCAATAGCGGGGCTTGAAGTATTTATATCATTGAATGTAATTAAGATAAATAATTTATGAATACATCCTACAAATGACTGTGTCAAACGTCATTGTAATCTTTTGACATTGCGTGGTGTAAGAGTCCTTTACTCAGTGACAATAGACTTGATACAAATTTACTCAGGAGTTTAGAAATTTTGACAGCCTTGCAATAAAATGGTTTCGGTGTGGTGATATTATCCGTCAGAAAGTAAGACGAGCGAGGGTCACATGAGGAGGGTTCGTCACGTGCCTTTACAAAGGTCCAACGCTGAATCAAGACGACCATGAAAAGAAATGTACGTGACCTTGCAAATTCTTCGCCAACACATCGCCGCTTTCCGATTCCAAATGGGAGAAAGCTGCAAGTATAATACATTGCTTTAGTCATAATTATATATCAAAAGGCGCCTGTTAAATGTTTATTCTTTCTTATTGTCGTGTGGTCATCATCAACTTTGAATGTTTCACCTTTCTTTGGGCATGGTAAGGATCATCGGTAACTTTAATTAAGAATTGATATTTTAAAGAATTTATCGGTGACATATCAGATACGTTTCTTGACGTTCTTGCAGCATCGCTAGACACCGAACGGATATTTTCATTATTTTGAAAATGTGGTACATTCATTTTGGCTTGCAGTAACCAGGCAATAATTACCACGGATCTTATATCAAACTAATGAAGGCAGAACTGAGGATTTCCATAACTGTGAAAGATTTTGCATAAGCCTAACATTTAATCAAGGCTTTCTTGCTTCAAGCTTTCTGCCTCTCCTCTTTGGCTTCTATTGTTTTCTGTTATATTATTCTAAATGACATAAACTTTTGCAATTTTACTGTTTTCTCTAGGTTAAACTGTATATAACCTACCCCTGTATTTTTTCCAAGACATTGCTCTCACATTTCTTTTGCTGTAAAGAAATTGCATCATAAACTCTGTCTCTGTTTAGCAGATACCTGTCTTACCCGGTCACTTCCTTTCATTTTCCATAAATTTTGCAGATGATTGACATAATAAAATAATGATTTAGCATCAAGACCTACACACCCTCGTTGTATAGGGTGATCCTTTGGTAGCACATCCCCATTTTCATCTAAAAATCTATCCGGTCGGAACGTCCAAGGATCCCCCCAGATTTTCTCGTCGTGGAATGCAAAGAAGTTATTCGGAAGAATCTGCCACAGAAAGCATATAACAATTTAATTAAATTAAATTCTAATATTATACGTGTATTTTTTTGTGATAAGGGCATTCAGCATTTCAAAAACATCAATGTAAGAGGCTTCCATTGATAGTCCTTAAGAAATAAATGATCATTTTATATCAATTAGTATTAGGATTATAGTTAGATAATGATTTGGCTGCCGAAAATAGTGACCAACGAGTTAATAAAGCGACGAAAAATACGTGACAAAGATTTTTTCAAAGATGGTAACTATTTGTAATTTCCAGGAAATATCTGTATGGTTACCACAGATTTTGCGGGGATATGATATCCTTCTAATTCCGTTTCCTCCTCTACAAAGTGTACAACAGAAAGTGGGGCAATGGTTATGAACCGCTGTACTTCATTGAATATCGCCTCAATGTAGGGACACTTGGACTTGTCCTTCAGTGTAGGCTTCCTATCCTTCCCGATGACTCTGAATATTTCTTCTCTTGCCTTTTGTTGTACCTCGGGATGTAGAAGCAAGCACAGAATTGTGCTGGATAGTGTGGCTTTTGTTGTCCCCTGACCTATTTCAGCAAAGCAAATTACGAAACTCTAGCCGGTGATGATCCATGCATTACTCTGGCGCAATGAAACTAATTTTTTTTACCTCAAAACATAAACAACAATTTGCTCAAATTAATAAGCAATTCAGAAATATCCATTCTAAAACTGATTATCAAAAGTTTTGTTGACTATGTTACTGCGCAAGGCAGCTTTGAAGGGTAACCATTCTACCTCGAAAGTCAAGAATGCACCCGAGAGTTTGAACCTCTCGGTGTTTTTTTTTCCTCCAATTAACGATTTTAGCTTCAAGAATACATATATGTGGCATTTTTGTTTATATAGAATGAAGTTATGTTTTTTCAATAAGAAGTCATTTGTATAAATCATTCAAAGCGGTAACCGTTTTTTTATTTCTATTTAATGTAATGTCATGTCTCCGTTACGGGATTTCGGAACATTATGAATGAATTATACAATAAGTGCACACGTTGGTCTAATATAGGACCAAACAAGTTTTTTTCCATACGGTCAGTCAGAAAACATCTTCATTATTGCGTGGCTTCTCTTGGTGTCGGTGTCTTTACATTCCAAATATATCCTAACACGCCGAAGGATTGGGATATTTGTCAACCCAGGCCATAACTTAAATGTAACTAAACACAATTAAAAACGTCAGTGTAAACAAAAGGTTTTCAAGAATAGTGAATTACCTCCTACAACGACGTCACCGAGAAAACCAGTGATTTTTCCATCAGTGAAGAAAATATCTTCATTCTGATAATCATTTGCCTCTTCCTCTTCTTTTTGTAGTCCAATAAGGTAGTCAACCAATCCCCGAACTGTGTAAGGGTTATACGTTTCCTGCAAAATGCCAATATGGATAGAAGCAAGACATGAAGACATATATAGATGTCTAATAATCTATCAAAATTTTCAATACTTCATGTAAGACTGAAACGGTCTGGAAAATTAATATGAAACTACCAGTTATTCCTTACACTACATGGTATTTAAGTTAAGAAACCTAACCTTTTGCTTTAACAGAATCATCTCTGTTATTAGTTTCAGATTGGACACGACGTTGTCATGTGCCGTCTTCCAGGGGCCAGGTATGAACCGCATAAAGGGGAAAGCAAGCAACATCGAGTTATTGCTAGCAGACATGAGAGAGAGAAAACCATGTGCGTAGTCTATGAGCATTTTGTACCGCTCGTCTCCCGCCAGTAGCTCCTCTCCTATCATCTATGAATATATTATAACACAAACAATAAACCACATAATTTTATATCACTATTTGTTTTTCAAAATAACTTTAAATTGAAGAAAAAGAATATATATACTCAATAATAACAATATTCTTAGTGATTAACTGTTATACTATTAGAATTGAATGAACTGTGCTATATATATTAAAACGAGAGTGGGAGACAACGATTTCAAGAAAGGCTAAGATAAGCATGAGTGATTTTTGTTTTCTTTTGTTGGTTATATATATACATGGATCCCTTCAATCCAACACTAGAATCCTATCTAACTCCGGTCCAAAGACCTTTCCCGAAATGAATCTGAGTACACACCCTGTCGTGAAGATTTTGAAGACAGGACATGCCGCTAATATACACTACTTCCCAAAGTTAAACAGGAATATCTAAAAATGGTAAGAGATACTATACTTACCAAAATTGATAGGATGCTCATAACTGGCTGGTGAATGGTTGACACGAATTCAAACTCTTCTCCTTGGTAGGCATCGATTAGTTTTATCATAGTATCAATTTCGTTAATGATTTTCTCTTCAAACATTTTCACTCCGTCTCCATAGATATGAAAACCTCTGATAAATGCTTTTCGAAGACGCCCAAGTTCTTCCCCTCCTCCGAGTTTAGTGCAGCCAATAGAACCTTTCCCCTCTGGAATAAGCTTGCAATAATGTAGAGGCGGTCGGTCATTCATGATATTTTTAAATGGCTCAACTCCAAAGCATTTCTTCATGAGACGAACTGAGTTTAGAATCACAATGTTGGTTCCCATTAATCGCATCTGTAAAATTTCTCCATATTTTTTAGCATATGGCATAAGCTGAAGATGAAAACGATCAGGTTTTATTTCCAGACCAAGTCCGATAAAAGGTAGGCCTTTCGGTCCTGGTATGACGTTCGCTCTTGGTCTTTGATGCTCGTTGTGTGAACGAAGCCATATGTAGACAGCTATAAGTCCAGTTGAGAGAATTAGAATCGTTGAAATATCAAACATTATGATTAGCTTATCTTCTATTTAAGGTTGTATTACTTTTAAATCTTGGTGATAAAGCTTCACAGAAATTCTCCATTGCTTTTTGATGAACTCTTCTTTTCTGTGTCACAAATCATACCCAACAAAAAGTTTAAGATGTGTAGGTTTTATTGGTAGTAAATAGCATTTAATATTTCCATATGCACACTGAAACAAAAATATTTCATAATAAGCAATAGAACAGTACAAAGTTATCAAATAAGATTAAAGCATATTAAACAGATATATATCATAATTATAGAATAACAGTTTGAACTAGAACCGCAAGCGGTATCTTGGTTTTCGCTTTTAACCTAATCAACTTGAACACTTTATTTCAACTCAGCCACAATTTTTAATATGAAACAGAACGCAAAGGTTTTTTGAAGACCTACTCTCATTTGCAGTTTTTTTTTTGTGTTTTTTTTTGAATATTAGAACATTCAAACTCCTCTAGCGCAAATATTTCCCCATACGCTATCATCACATCACATCACATTCTGTGGTGCTGTCAACAAGGAACAAAATGCTGAAAACCGCATTTCAATTAGACTTTAACGTTTTGAGTTATAGGCAAAAGAGTGATTTTAAGCAAAGCGCCCTCTAGCGGCAAAATGAGAAAAAAAATGATAAAAATTTTACAATAAGGTACCTAGAAATGCAGCAAATAGTTCTACCAAGTATATAAGTCGCACTAATCGAACATTCTTTTTCTTATATATCACAATTTTAAGCATAAAAACTGAATAACAATTATTCCAAAAAAGGATCAAACTTTGGATTGCCGTAAAATGAAAAGATCAAGTCTGATCTTCAAAAACTAAACATTATACGAAAGAACTATTTAGAACTAAAACTTCTGTTCATATACTCTCAATGAAATATTTTTAGATTTGGAGCACTTTGGGGCCGAATAAAAACACAATTATCGTAATATGACCTTGACCTTTTCAATGTTTTTTAACTTTTTAATTGTGAGGCCCTTTCAAACATAACAATACATAACTTGTGAAAATTTCATGAAGAATGAACAGAAAATAAAGTCAGGAGCGACAAAAAAACATGTTTTTGAAATTTTAATTTTTCCTAAAATTTAGTGAAGTTTGACCTTTTTCTAGAGGACAAACCATGCATTTCTTAAATTCGCCACCCCATATATTTTGTGCGTATATGTCTTGCAAATAATTTGCAGCAAACAGAATTCTTCTATCTGATTTCTAACAAAAATGGATAGGTTTTTCGTAGACCTACCCTCATTTGCAGTTTTTTTTACGAAATTCGAACTTTCAACCTTCCGTTACTAGCTTAAAAAGTTTCAGCCACTCATACCTAGAAACTATCATATTTTATTAGGCTATCAACAAGGAACATAATTCAATTAACCGCATTTGGATCAGGCTTCAACTTTTTGAGTTATAAGCAAAAGAATGATTTCAAGAAAAGCGCCCCCTAGCGGCAAAATGAGATAGAAAATTGATTAAAATTTTACTGTTTGGTACCTAGCAAAGCAGCAAATAGTTCAATCAAGTATACTAGTCGCACAAGTCAAACTTTTTATTCTTGTGTATCAGAATTTGAAGCATAAAACCTGATTTACAATTATTCCAAAAAAGGATCAAACTTTGGACTGCCGTATAATGACCAAATCAAGTCCGATCTTCAAAAACTAAACATCACTGGAAAGAGCTCTTTAAGAACTAAAACTTTTGTTCATATACTCTCAATGAAATATATTTAGTTTTGGAGCTATTTGTGGCCGAATAAAAACACAATAATCGTAATATGACCTTGACCTTTTCAAATTTCTTTTAATTTTTTTATTGTGAGGCCCTTTCAAACATAACAATACATATTGTGTGAAAATATCATGAAGAATGAACAGAAAATAAAGTCGGGAGCGACAAAAACATATTTTTGAAATTTTAATTTTTCCTAAAATTTAGTGAAGTTTGACCTTTTCTAGAGGACAAACCACGCATTTCCTAAATTCGCCACCCCATATATTTTGTGCGTATATGTCTTGCAAATCGTATGCAGCAAACATAATTCTTCTATCTGATCTCTAACAAAAGTGGGAAGGTTTTTCGTAGACCTACCCTCATTATTTCACTTTTTTCCAAGGTTCGAACATTCAACCTCTCCTAGAACAATTTTTTCCCGTACTCGATGATGAGATTTCCATCATATTTGATTGGGCTGTCAACAAGGAACATTATGTAAAAAATCGCATCTAAATCAGGTTTCAAATTTTTGAGTTATTAGCAAAAGAGTGATTACATGCATTGCGCCCCCTAGTGGCTAAATCTGAAACAAAAGTGAAAAGTTTGACCTTTTAGGCACATGTTCAGATAAAGATGACTCCATGCCCAAAATTTCATAGCTGTAGCTTTTTTCATCTGGCCGCTAGGCTGGACACAAAAATGGGTGGAATTGGAAAAATAATAAAAATAAAAAAAAAAAAAAAATCAACAGAAGAAGAACAATAGGTTTTCGCCCTGCAGAGGCGAAAACCTAATAAAATCGATGCATTGTTATGAGTACGTTACTAAAAACAAATAAACAATCTTTAGATTTTAACATAAAAACTGCACTTTCCATTTTCGTATTCTAAAAATATTTCTATTCCTCTGCAATAAGCACTTTTAATTCAAACAAGAAATATCTTTAAAAAAGATATTCGGCGTAGGATGAAAGAAAAACGAGATTTCCAGTCTTCTAGAACATTCCGAGGAAAAGCGCGCGAAAGACCGACGCACAACAAATTTAGTACGCTCTAGAAATAGTTCAGTATTTTTTCTATGAAATATACTTATTTATAGACGGTAATACAAAAAATTACATCTGTAAATAGGCTTGTTTGATATTTGTTCATATCATTATTGCATATGACAATTATGATATAAAAGCGTTATTAGTTGTTTTCGTTTTGGCGAATTAATTTTCAATGAGAGCATCTCGGCAGGCTGGAAGAATTCAATATACATAGTAATGAAGGGGTTTCATGTCATAACACGGTGGATTCTTTTTTGTTGTTTTAAATCATTTTCACAAAGTAGCATTCCTCAATTGATGGAAAAGGATTGTATTTAACTTACTGAAATCACTTTCATGTTTACATCAAAAAGAAAAGTAATAACACCAAGCTGATTGATATATACAAGCTGCACCCCTTATTTACAGTAATTTTATAGCCATAACGATGCGTTAACCAATAACAGGAGTCCTTTTATTCAGCTTAGAATTATTTACCGCTGTTAGCGTACATTTGATTGGTTTAAGATGCGAGTTGAAATCGAAATTATACAGCTAAGCCGAAAAATGATTTTTTTTCCATTTAAAGAAGAGCCAATCTAAAAAGAAAGCGCAAAACGGTTCAAAGCATTAAATAACTTTTATTTTTAAGATTTATCTAAGCCACAAACGAATAATTTTAATAAATATTTCACAGCGTAATGATGGGGCCATTTTTATGGTAAAATATAATGTTTACGCTCTAGTAATTCAAAGTTTCTGTAAAGACTGTTAGGATCAAAACTATATTTTCCTGAAGACATCATTCCTTTAGGTTTCATTTTTCACTTTTTTTAATTTGGGATGGAAGATAGTAGATTTGCCAGAGGTAGAATAATGGAACTTATCATATCAGTAGTAATGAGGCACCATGTATTTGTTGGGCCAAGTTTTCCATACCGTTAGTTAATGAAAATATCTAAAAATATAAGACGTATGTAAGCCCATTATTCTGAGTAGTTTTGAGATCGAACCACCCCACCAACCGGAATAAACACTGTTTAGCAGTTATTTCACTTGATTATAATGTGTGTGACAATATGTTAACTATCACCTACAAACGTGTACATATATTCGGTGCATAAATAAATTTTATTCACAAAACAATATAACGGCGCAAAACAATATTTTAGTAAATAATATGAAGTAAGCATTAAGAATAACTGGGATAATCAGGGTAAAATTCCAAACCCAAACATTCCTCTGTTCCCTTTGAGACCATCATTAACTTCGATTATCACCTGTAATACACTATGCACAATATATACATACATACAATTACAAGATTCATAAGTAAGCAAAATGAAGCAATACCGAACCTGAACTACTGTCCCTGCATTCAATCCTTTTCTCTATTTCATAGAAAACTATCATAAAATCGATTATCACTTGCAATGCATCGTGCACAATATATACAAACATACACTTCTAGGATTACACAGATACCTAGACTGTGTCTAGGACACACACAAAATCTACCTTATGAAATATGTTACGAATGTTATGCGTAAACTAGTTTAAAGCAAACGGGATATTTAGGTCAAGGCTGCATGCAATTGAAAAGAATAAATTAAATAAATTGCAGACGCATACCCTACATAGTCCCGGATCTAGGAGTTCAGGTTAGTGTGTGTGTGGGGGGGGGGGGGGGGGGGGCTATATTAAAAAATGTAGGCAGGCTTGCCACTTTGCTCGACCCGTGAAAAGGGTGTAGTTCTGGTTGTACTGGGGATCCGAGGGAACTCCCCGAGAATTTTTTATAAATGTAAAGTTGTGAATTAATGCATTCTTGAGAGTTTTTGTGGATTGTGTGTCTGCATTTATGTATATGGTTGGGTAGTTTAAGAGGGGCGCACAACGGTTGCGCCCCCCCCCCCCCTGAATCCGCCAGTGCTACAACTAGAAAAATATGTACTGCCAAATAGTATAAACGAGTTTAATGAGCTAGATATGCATTAAATGTTATATAACGGAACTTTTGTTTAACTTATCAAAATTGTATATTTAAAGTACACAACTGCAAAAAAAGTGGATAAATAATAATTGCTTCCAGCGAAATAAATACAACCGAACATTACACGAGCATCACGGGAAATAACGAGTATCGCACGCAATGAAAGTTGTATGGTAACCTTATCAACCATACGTAAAACCATCTAATATCTGTCATTTAAATAATTATTCAGAAAAAAAATCTTTATTTGTAAAAATATTGATAAATATAAATGTGTTTAAAAAAATAATCAAATATGTCGCATTTGAATGCTAAAACGTAATGGATTCATACGATGGAATATATACTTGTGTAAAAAAAATATAAAGAAAAATACATACAGACAGACAGACAGACAGACAGACTTTTATTCAGATTTGTACAATAGAGTACATCATCATATACAGAAATTCGAACAAATATATTATAATGTCACAATTACCTGAAAATAAAATACATAAGATATAGTTAATTAAGGCTGGAAATAGAAATAACTATATGCATTATAACTGACAAAAGTATCATATATGTGCCATCTAAAATATGTTAACAGTAAGTGATACATATCAGTTTGAATATCACGGAGAATAGATAGTATGCTAATACAAATAAGTCAATAAATATGAAAATACTACACGATTTCACGTAAAGTAAGTGTGGAAATTACATACATGTATATATATATATAAACTTAATCATTCTGAGATACAGGCCTTTCAATATTTCTTAGAATATTATCTCTTCTTTCATGAGCTAGTTTGAGATATTTACATAGATTTAACAGAGTAAGTTTTAATAAAATTTTTAATTTTCTTACGTAAGTCTAAAAAACGGTTGCACTTAATTACAAAGTGGAATTCATCTTCTATGTCAATATGAGTATGAGTTTCCTGCAAACAAAACTGGCAATATCTTTGATCTCTCGGTATCTGTTCTCTGAATCTTGCTGAATTAATTCTTAACAAATTCGAAGAAATGCGTAATTTAGTTAGTTCTTTGCGTAACCGTTTAGATACAATTAGTGAAAATATTCTTCATGATTAGATGAACACTTAAGGTGACTATAAAAATAACAAAGTATCCTGTTGTTATTAATATCAGTAAACCACTGTTGTTGAAAAACGTCAATTACACGTTGTTTAAATACTTTTACAAAGGTAGGTAAATGTACACTTTCAGGATATATCTATACTTCTGAAAATCCATATTCATCTAAAAGATCTTTAACTTTCTGGGGCCAACAGTCTTTGTTATAAAGATTATAATATAGTGTTTTTAGTATAATATTATCTGTGTGTATCAATTTAAACCAATATTTTATGATTGAACATATCTGTTAACATAGAGTGGGTATCTACCCAACTCACCATACACAGCTGCATTACAAGCGTTTTGACCCACCCCAAGTATACTTTTACAAAACTTCATGTGTAACCTTTCAATCTCTTTAGATTTTGAAACTCCCCAAACTGGACATGCATAATTTAAAATTGAACCAACAAATGAGTCAAATAATTGTAATGAAATTTTAGGCATTATTTCTAAGTCTTTAATATGTTTAAGAAGAACATACATCGCCTTGAAGCTTTACCTATTATATAATGATTATGTAATACAAATAAACCTGTATAATTAAAAACAACACCCAGAAAGTTAAAGTCGTTCACAATTTCTAATATTTCATCGTTACAAAACCATTGCTCTTAAGGTCTGATTGGGCCTCTTTTTCGAAATACAGCTATTTTTGTTTTTGAAGTGTTTACTTCTAACCCCCCCCCCCCACCCCCTTAAAGCACGATATTCATGAAGTATATTTAAATTACATTGTAAATCTGTGGTTGATTTTCCTATAATCACCATATCATCTGCAAAAAGTAGAATTATGAGGCATAAATCAAAAATTTCAATTCCAGGTTCCACTCCATTCTGCAAATACATTTCAAAGTCTTGTATAAACAGAGAAAAAAAAAGCTGGAGAGTTATTTTGACCTTGTCTTAAACCAATTGTAATATCAAAAAAATCCGAAAAGGAATAACTGTTTAATACAAGATTTAACAATATCATACATAGATCTAAAGATCACGATAATTTTCCCATCTAGCCCCAAATTAAATAACTTAAACCACAATGCATTTCTATATACAGAATCAAAAGCTTTTTTCAAATCTATAAACGCGCACGGTAATCTCAACTTGTTACTAACAAAATGTTGTATCAGATTTTGCAATACAAAAATAGCATCTACAGTATTGCATCCTTTTCTGAAACCGAATTGTGCGTCTGAAATAATTTTATTTTCTTCAATCCACTTTTCTATGCGGTTTGTTAAAACACTAGTAAATAATTTACCGAAACAGCTTAATAGTGTAATTCCCCTATATTTATTGCGGTCATTTTTATCTCCTTTCTTGTGTATAGGAATTATGTAACCCAGTGACCACTCACGTGGAAAATATATGTGATATGTCCACCTACGATATCAAATGATTCTATAAAATACTCATTTAAAATACTATCGCAGGGGCAACAAGCTTTATTTCTTTTTAAGCGTTTAACTGCATCATATACTTCCTTAAGGGTTATGGGTATATTTAGTCCCCGAAAAGTTGGATTATCAACATTAAAATCGCTTTGAATATTAAATGTTTCCACATCGTCTAATACTGTTGAATGGATGTCATTAAACAGAGATGAAATATATTCCTTAAATTCATCATCAAATTCATACATGATGTTGGGTCATGTCGATTATCTAACCTTGATATCATGCTACATATTTTTGGTTTGTGCTCAATAAAACTGTCTTCAATAACCTTCACATTATTATTCTATTCCATCACTTAATTATGATTGCAAATTGCAATGTGTGTTAGTTAATTTGCTTCTTGATTCATCCACATCTGAATATTAAATGTTGAAATGGGATAGTCAATTGTCATATAAGTTGTAAATTTCAAATAGGTCACGACTGTTAAAAGAACCACGTTAAGTATAAACATTTATTCCGTACTCTTAATCGGTAGAGTCTTGGACATAGTTTGGAACACAATTACGTGACGTCACAATCATCGTCGAGTGTCGGTTTTGGTTTTCTCGGCTCTTTCGTTGTCTTCAGTAGGGGCGTGAACGACCTACATCGGCGTTCTGTTTGTCATTGCTTGGTGATTTGCTTATCTCAACTACATTCCTTAACGTATTACATTATATTCATTTTCTCGTGAGAAATTAAAGTACTGTACATGGACATAAGCTGCTTTGTTATGTTATTTATTTGTTCAAGTTCCGTACACGCCGGCATACAATGGCTTAATGGTGTGAACAGGAAGCGCGTATCTGCTATGCTTATCATGATGCCATCGACCGGTTTATGACAGCTTGTAGATATCTTGTTTGCAGCTTTACGAATGTGTAAGTTAAATGAGTGTAAACCTGGTTTTCTAGAATAGCATGATTTTCGGTGAAATTGTACTTAGTCTATCACTTAAATTTCAATGGAGATTACCCATAAACGTTTGTTGTTGTATACTCCGTTGATTTGAATAACTCTGACTTGCCAGTATTCATAGTAGGAAAATAAACTCATGAATGATAATTATACTTCGTGACACATTATACTAGAATATAGTGCAGGTTTCAAACTAAAGTATTTGATAAATTCATCGATTCGATGTTTTCTTTTTATAAGTACATATATGTAGCTTTAACAAAAACGATATTAAAAACATATATAATTTATATCCGTATATATAATCAACACAAAAATACAATATAAAGGTTTTAAGAAAGTAATAAAGGGAAATAATGAGTTGGAAAAAAATCCTAAGTTTGGTTAATTTCTTGCAAAAAATGCAAAAGAAAATCCTTATGATAATAGCATTTTGCTTTACTCAAACGACAATACCTTTAGGAGCTGCCGGACCATTGTCATTATTCTGGATGACTTATCACCCGAACCTGAAGATGGTGTTTTCATTTTCAGTTATAGTTTCTTTGTTTCTAAATCTACCTGTCTGTATCGTTAATAAATGAGAATTTAATCCGAGTTATGTCAAACAAAACGAAGCGGTGGTATTGTCAGCGAGAAAAACATGATTAAATTTATATCATCTATTGAAAATCCAGAATTGATATCTTCTCGTAATCTTGAAAATAAATAGAAATACCATACATAAAATATAGAACAGAAGAAACTGATAAAAAATCCTTTGTACAATGCAGTAAAAAGTATCACAATAATTTATTTATTAATTAATGTATTTATTTACTTGCTTTTTAGGTGTGTGTGGGGGTCCTATTTTAACAATAGCCTTCTTTGGTTAAGTGCTTGGACATATTCTTTAATACTTGCAGTTATAATATACATTAACATATCTATTTTTGTGTTTTATATTTGGTTCCATATTTATGTAAGTCGTATATACCCTGTGTGTGAGAGAACGAGAAAGAGAGAGAGACAGACAGACAGATATACAGAAATAACATGATTTTTGAAAGCTGTCGAGGAAAACAAATTCCATTTTAATATTTACTTAAAACGACCGTGTTTGCTCATGTAAAAGTGGGTTTATACATGTAGCAATGTATGTATCAAAATTTATCTTTAATTTTCGTGGGACATTAATTTTCGTTGATTTTGTGGAGGTTTATATCAACGAATTCAAATCCTCACGAAAACTTGTCTCTTATATAGACCTCACGTTTTCTAGAAACCTAGATCCGTGAATAAAAAGTTTGAAAGTTTGAAAGTTTTATTCATCATAAGCCAGAAGGTCGTACGACCCATGCGGCAAAACATACTACATAAATTGTACAAAACATGACGGAGATGAACAAACGAAAAGTGAAAGCAGTGTAAACGATCACGTAACATGCAAATCACATAAGACATCATATGAATATATATAAATATCAATATCAAAACAATGTCGTAATATTTCGTATAACTTCTCTTATCGAAACGAAACATAAGAGGCATAAGAGGAAGTTACAAATAGGGAGAAAAATACACCATATCAAACAACATGAGCAGTAAGATACTACATAAACAGTTAAACAAAATAAATCGATCGTGATACAATCGAGTAACTCAGTGGTTACCTCCCTTATCGAAACGAAATATAAGGGTGAGACCCAAAATAAAGAAAGAAACAAAAATACAGGATAAAAAGAAATACGAAACAGGTGAATACTATATATAATTCCATGAAGCTGCATTAAATTTAGATATATCCAGGTATATATACCCATAAATTTCCCTTAGGCACATTATCAACGAAATTTAATGTCAACAAAAATTTGTGATTTTACAGAAACGATATTTTCATATAATAATGTTTCTCTTGAACATTAGAACCTCGTTCATCAAATTTAAAATAGAGAATAAATGTGAAAAAAAAAATCCAGTTTCTTTTTCAGTTATTTTCGGCGCTGTGGTATAAAGTTGCTATAAATATCAAGAGAGCGACATTTTTCTTATCAAAACACCAGGACATCAGATATAGCGTTGCTGAAGCCGTTTTTTTTTTATTATTATTTCTTTTTTGCTTTTTTTACTTTTCCCGGGAACTTCTTATGAACATGTACGTTCGTTCCCTGCAGTGCCTCACATTGCTTCATGATATATTTTCTTTCATTGAGAAAGAAAGTGTAACGAAAGTAATATTTATCACCTTTATGTTTTCTGATATACGCTATAATTTAGTTGTCTCATACCGCAGAGCCGTAAACAGACAGACGAACACGAATAAACAAAACAAAGTACAGGTAACATTAAATCAGCAGAGCATTACGATATACATTTTTTTTAATTACTTACTCACTTGTCTCATATACATTTACTTAATTTATGTGAGAAAGTATGTTTGATAATAATTAATCTATCGATAATTACACTTTAATGTATTAGCAATGAACGGTTCGCACCCAATTGTTTCGTACTTAGTTACGTTTATATCGGACGGTGAATTACTAAACGCTTGATTCTGTCTATATCAACAAATGCTTTATAATTGGTTCCCACAGTTGGTTCCCCGTTTTAGCCTATATAAACGCAGTTGAGATGCGAATTGGATCAGTCTGTATCTGACCGTCGTTGAATCAACATCGTATAAACGTTACAGAACGCCTTATATCATTAATAAAGGTTTTCTGATTCCTGTATGCGGAGGGCTCACTGCAAGCATTGCGTTTGCTGGGAGCTACTAAACTGCAGGAAAAGGGTTCCTGTATGCGGAGGGCTCACTGCAAGCATTGCGTTTGCTGGAACTACTAAACAATAGGTTCGACAGGACAGTTATCCACATAGTTGCTAAGCAGGGATAGGCTCAACTAATTTTATATTTGTCAAAGTGATAGGAAATCACGCCCGTTTTACACATTAATTAAAACTGATTTGACTACTACATTTTATAATAGAAATCATTTGCTTATACATATATTTTGTAATTCTTAATTGATTATTTGTTCTTCAAATCATTTCATTAATCATTGGTCCCTAATCAAAAGGCAAGATAGCCAAGAGGAAAATTATTTATTCTATATGACCTAAAGTAAGGCCGGTGCACGTTACAAATTTTGGCGCCCAACGTGGGACAGATAAATAGCTTTACATTAGCTATCTTACCCACGCTTTTAAAATGGAAGGGAATGGTAATCTGTCTGGGGAGGATTTCCAAGCAATGGTGGAAGAGCTTGAGAATTTAAGACGAGAGAACATGAGGCTTAGGGTCGAGAGAGAGATTGCAGAACTACAACAACAGATTGACCAAACTATATCACAGATTAATACATCAACTCCGGATATGAACCCCGTTAAACAGGAGAAAAGCATAAACCAGAAGTTGGGTAATATTTTACAGCCAAGGCGATTGTTACCTCCCACGCCAATTAAGTATGGCAGAGATGATAGATTTGTCACCGAACGAAGAAAGGCGACAGGAAGTCTTCCAGGAGCAGAGGATATCACGTCCAATAAGACGTATAGCAAGGATGAAAAACCAGTTGCTGGAAGTAAAGGTACGATTATGAAGCCTGCAACGTATGACGGGACTAGTGCCTGGACCGATTATAAGGCACATATTTATCGGTTTCGTTACGAGGACAGGCGCAAGGTGTATTTGGCAACCTTAGTTCAAAGACAATTAACTTCTACGAACTTGTGAGAGCCCTTGAGGACAGATTTTCTCCTAAAAACCAGACAGAGTTATACAGGGTACAGTTAAGGGACAGACGGCAGAAGGCCACAGAGTCAATGTCAGAGCTTGGACAAGATATACGACGATTAGCTAATTTGGCATATCCCAGTGCACCAGTTGATGTGCGTGAGACTCTGGCCAAAGAGCAATTTATAGATGCCCTTGTTAACTCAGATATGCGGTTACGGATAAAACAAGCCAGACCAACAGACTTGAATGATACTGTTAGACATGCGGTTGAGCTGGAAGCCTTTTATCGTGTTGAGAAGTCACAGCAGGGCATGTTAAGAACCGCAACAGATACGGATGACTCTGAATTAGTAAGTTTAAAGAAAACAGTGTCAGATCTTAAGACAGCTGTAGAAAGTATGAGGCAGCAACGTAGTTATCATAACGCACAACACAGACTCCCGTATCGTTCACCAAATTATGGACATTCACAAAGAGGTACATATAGAGGGAGATTCCAGCGTCCCTTGAACCGTGGTGGATATACTTCATCCAGGGGACGTGGTTGGAACAAAGGACAAGACTCAAGAACAAAACCAAACACCTATTGTCCGTCTCAGCTATCAAAAGTAGTTAATTCCGGATCAGACCATAACGCAGATAAGAAAGGAAAAGAAAATAACACACATTGCGTACAAAACTCAGGCATCTTGATGTCAGGGTTATATACTAAGGGGAAAATCAATAAGATATCAGTAGATTGTTTAGTTGATACTGGGGCTACTTTAACCCTGATCTCAGAAAGAATATGGGATTTGATAAAAGAAGATCATCAAATCAGGCCTTTTGAAACAAAGATTATGTCAGCCAGTGGAAATCACTTAGACGTGAAAGGACAGACGGAGATAATCTTATCATTGAACGATATAAGCTGTCAAACAAAGGCAATAATTGCTGAGATTGAAATAGATGTAGTGCTTGGGCTAGATTTCATGCAACAATATAACATTGTCATAGATGTTGTACACAATAAAATGAAAGTACAGGGAAAGAATGCTGAATTGTTTTGCTCTGGTAAAATAGGGTGTTATCGCGTGGTCTTGTCAGAGCAAGTAACTATTCCTGGAAAAGTGACAGAACCAGGGATCAAGCGTATTGGATATGGTATTGTGGAGCCAAGCCAGACTTTCAGCGAGCTCGGAAATGGGCTTCTAGCAAGATCGTTGGTGAAAGCAGAAGAAGAAATACCTTTGAGAATAGCCAACTTTTCAAAAGAATCACAAACCCTAAACCCGGGAACAAATATAGCAACGATCTCAAAAATTGATAGTGTTGAAGATAGACAAAAGGAAAGATATGGTGCAGATATCTTGCCAGGTCACATGAAAGATTTATATGAAAGAACAGTATATGGAATGGACAGGGAGCAAAAGAAGCATGTACTAAAATTATTAAGCAAATATTCACACATTTTCTCAGTTTCCGACAGTGATTTAGGCAGGACTGGTATTATAAAACATCACATTCCGACAGGCGAAGCTCAGCCTATCAAGCAACCGATTCGAAGGATACCGGTATATATGCAAGAAGAAGTGGATAATCAGATTGATCAAATGCTAGAAAATGATGTGATTCAGCCGTCTACAAGCCCTTGGGCTAGTGGAATAGTCCTTGTGAAGAAAAAGGACGGAACACACAGATTTTGCATAGACTATCGCCGACTGAATAATGTCACGATCAAAGATGCATATCTTCTCCCGAGAATTGACGAGTGTCTGGATCAACTTGCTGGGTCATCATGGTTCTCATGTTTAGACCTAAGCTCTGGATACTGGCAAGTTGAAATGGCTGAATGCGACAAACCTAAAACTGCATTTACGACAAGAAGAGGTTTGTTTGAGTTTCAAAAGATGCCATTTGGTCTCTGCAACGCCCCAGCTACATTCGAGCGTTTGATGGAGTATGTGCTGGCCGGTCTACAATGGCAGATATGTCTGGTATATTTGGATGACATAATAGTTATTGGGAAAACATTTCAGGAAATGATTGACAATCTGGATAAGGTATTCAAAAGATTTGAAGATGCTGGCCTCAAATTGAAAGCACGAAAGTGTCATTTGTTTCAGAAACAGGTAGAATTCTTAGGACATGTAATTACTGAAAATGGAGTAGGTACAGATCCAAAGAAGATCGATTGTATAAGACAGTGGCCTGTCCCAAAGAGCGTAGCTGAACTGCGTTCATTTTTGGGACTGTGCAGCTATTATAGACGATTTATAGAGGGATATTCCAGTTTAGCCAGACCACTTCACAAATTGACGGAAAAGAATTCACAATTTAGATGGGATAGAGATTGTGAAGAAGCTTTCAGAAAATTGAAAAATATGTTGATAACAGCTCCGATGCTTTGGTATGCTGATTTTTCGTTGCCTTTCGTCTTAGATACAGATGCTAGTGATTCTGGGATTGGAGCTGTTCTATCACAAAAGGTCGACGGAAAAGAGAAGGTTGTGTCATATGCAAGTCGCACACTCACCAAGACAGAGAGGAAGTATTGTGTAACACGAAAAGAGATGCTAGCATTAGTCTATTTCGTCAAATATTTCAAACACTACCTTTATGGAAGAAAATTTACTGTCCGCACTGATCATGGTTCTTTGAGATGGTTATTAAATTTTAAAAATCCTGAGGGACAAGTAGCTCGTTGGCTGGAAACTCTTTCGTCCTACCAAATGACGATAGAACACAGGCCTGGTCGTTTGCATGGGAATGCAGATGGGCTTAGTAGGATACCATGTAGACAGTGTGGTCTGAATGATACAGAAAAGAAAAACATTGTTGGGACAGATAGTATCAATCTTGAGCAAGTAGCCAGTGTTAGTAGCATGAAGTCTGGTAAAGACAATTTAGAAATATTACAAAAAGAATGTAAAGATCTAAGTACAGTTAGGCAATGGGTCAAAATAAATGAGAAGCCTGCATTCAAAGAGATAAGCTCAGAAGGTTACACTGTTAAGTCACTCTGGAATCAGTTTGACAATCTTGAGGTACGAGATGGCATTCTAGTAAGGAAATGGGAAGATTTTGAAACAAAGGAAGTGACCTATCAGGCAGTAGTACCAAGATCTCAAAGAAGGAAAATATTGACATATGCACACGATTTGAAGTCAGCGGGCCATCTTGGGATTAAAAAGACACTTTTGAAAATCAGACAACATTATTACTGGCCTGGGTTGCAAAACGATGTACGCTTGTATGTAGGTGGATGTGAGATATGTATGAAAAGAAAAGGTCCGAATAGAACGAAGCAAGCTCCTATGCAGATAGTTCGGAGTGGCTATCCAATGGAGAGGATAGCGATTGACATACTTGGCGAATTATCTGAAACTGACCAGGGAAACCGCTACATACTTGTAATCGCGGACTACTTCACCAAATGGACAGAGTGCTTTCCAATGAGGAACATGGAAGCAACAACTGTAGCCAAAATATTAGTTGAAGAAGTTATAACGAGATTTGGCATACCTCGAAAAATACATTCTGACCAGGTTGGCAATTTGAAGCAAGGTTATTTCAAGAAATGTGTATGATTTTAGGGATCCACAAAACACGTACCACCCCATATCATCCCCAGTCAGACGGCATGGTTGAACGATTTAATCGGACCCTTACCACAATGCTGAGTGCTTTTGTGAATGAAAATCACAGAAATTGGGATGAACAGATTCCATTCGTGTTTATTGCCTATAGGGGTGCTGAACACGAAACAACCGGGATGAGTCCGAATATGTTAATGTTAGGTCGAGAAGTGACTACTCCTCTTGATCTGGTGTTTGAAATGCCTACAAGTGTGAAAGAAATTCCTGATACAGAATGGGTTTGGGAATTACGTGAAAAGTTAGAAATTGCGCATACATTTGTTAGGCAACATACCGGTAAGACTATCAGGAAGGCAAAAGGTGGTTCATGATAGACAAAACTCGTATGAGAAGTTTGATAAGGGGGATAAAGTTTATGTATATTTTCCGGTGAAGAAGGTAGGGACTTCTTCAAAGTTCACATCCTTCTGGAGAGGACCTTATACAATACTTGGGAAGTTGTCCGAAGTTTTGTATAAAGTTGATTGTGGACGGAGTCAAGCTGTCCAAGTAATTCATTGTGACAGAATTAGGAAATGCAAAAGTCAAATATTGTTGGATGAATATGAATATAGAACTGAAAGTAAAGATGTAGATGATAGTTCAGAAACAGATAAGTTTGATGATACGGATGAACCTGTTATAAACGATGACTTGCCTGATATTAAATGTAAAAGAAATCGTAGGGAACCTGTTTGGGCAAAAGATTATGTATTTTCTACTTTCAGGTTAACGATGCCTAAGACAAAAA
>CM037779.1:6047090-6090372 GCA_021229015.1 Solen grandis
TGCTCATTAGGCTACGTCCGACAGTTGTTAAAAATGGACTAAACAAACTATTCTATTGTTATTTAGAGAAAAAAATACATGCATTTTCAATGATTTGAGTAGATTAAAATTTCCTTATACGATGGGAATTCACTACCAATGATGAACTGTTGATTGCCAAAAGTGTTCTGATGAAGTGATTACCATGATTTGAAGCCTATGCACAAAATATATAGCAATATAGATATACAATTTACAAATACTATGTACATACCATAACACAGAAATCAGCAAACAACAAACAAACAAAAATGATAAGAAAAAAAATCATTATGACAAATGATGGCCTGATATATATATATAAAATCGGGTCAATTAAACATGCAGCTATAATCACTCATAACACAGAAACTCTAATTACCGTAATTCGATATAGTTGTAAAATTTGATAAATTAGGTGTACATCTTTGAAGTAGTGTAAAAGTGTACTATACCGAATGGAAAAAGAAACGTCGCCGTGGATAAGTGTTCACTGACTGCGTATCTAAAGGTCGGCAGTCTTATCCCCCTAGGGATTAACATTTTTCTCTATCGCAAAGTACTGGACCGATTTCAGTACAGATTAGTATAAATGTAGATTGTAGTAAAATGTTAACTGCTTGTTGTATGTCTGGAAGGAGGTCAATAGTTTGTAAGATCAGGGAACAACTTGTATTCTAGATTATACAATAGAAAATAACGAAGGCTTACTGACCAGGTTAAATTAACATGACTTTATATGATTATATTGATTCCTATACGTATATCATCATGGTTCGAACAATTTTAAATTTCAGCACCCAGACAGAAGTAACAAGCAGTATTACTGCACAAAACGTAAAAAAGCACATATATTAATTATCTTAAAACATGCCACGTGGTAACCGACTGGAAATGGTGTTCATTCTATATATATTGTACACAAGAAATAAATCAATTAACTAAGGCATATACACGTTTGAGTATCTCATGAATAAATAATTATATGTACATGTAATTACTGTATCTATATAATTGATTATATTTACATCTCTGTTGTAAACATTACTATTAAAACAAGTAACTGGTGTTGCACGCAACACATGAGCCCCCTACCGGTAAGGTGCATAATTTTTCCGTTACCATAGCAACCAGAATTTTGGTCTGAGAAAAACAAAAACAAAGTGACGTGCAGAATCTCCATACTGCCATCTATTCATATACCAAGTTTCATAAAAGTATTTTAAACGGTTTTAAAGTTATCGCGGGATCCAGATTTTCGGACATCCGAACGGACAGACGGACAGAAACACGGAGGGCAAACCTATAGTCCCCTCCGGTGTAAAACCGGTAAGGGACTAAATATATCACATAAGTTATAACCTCCCGGTGACAAAAATCGAAACCTTTGACTGAATGGTACTGAAAAAAAAATGGATGGCTTATTTCTGACCTTGATACACATTTTTTATATCAGTTTAGTCCTTAATGTAACTATAGTAATATTTGCCTTAATGTTCTGGGACTCTAATGCACGCTATTAAAATCACAAAACAGCAGTATTACATGTATATACCGAAATTATGATATATTAGACAAACTGTGACAAAATTTAATGATATTAGGTCTGTAACTTGTTTTATTTCGAATATCTATGTCCAGCTTGAAATATATAAACATGACTGAGAAGAAACATCATAATTGATATCATTTATTTTCTTTTGACATATTCATAAATATAGCATATTTACGGATGGTCACGGAAGCCGGGCAAATCCCGGCGCAGCGGATTGGCTCCGCATCTGTGCGAGATCTCCTGCGGTGGAGATTAAAGGGGTTCTCAAACTGAAATATTTTCCATTCTTCCGTGTTAATAAAATACAGATTATGTGTCTTGCATTTGTGTCAGTTTGATGAAATAAATACACGAAAGTAATTATGCTATATGAAATGACACAGTGAATGTCATATACATATTCCTTTTCCCTCTTTTAGTTGTTGCAAGTAGCCTATATTTGACAAATGATAGATTTGATCTCCTTCTTCAAACGCATATACGATATTATTCTTTTCCCCTCAAATAATGAATGTGATGACATCTTAAATACTTTGGTACAATACTCAAAGATATAAAGTCAAACACATCAAGTTAATTTGCCGATAAATAAGCTTTCTTAATGATCAATTAGGAGCACGTGGAGCACGTGGATGATGGACGAGCCGAAATCAACTGCATACAAATAAAGTCGTATCACATGCAGACAGGTAAAATACATCTGGTGAGCAGGTTACTGCCATTATCAATACTTGCATGATTATGAAACAAAAGTCTCCGTTTGACATGTTTTGATAGGTGATTTGTCCGTGCTAGGTCGTTGTTTGCTTCTACACCAGAAATAAAAATATTTTTTTACAAAAAATATCTTAATACTCATAAAATTAAGTAAAAAAGTGTGTGATCAATTTTCCTGTGCCTACATTTATGTGCTATATCTACATAAACAAATTTTATCATATGATATATTGTCAGTTTTTTGTTTGTTAATATAAAATCATCTTTCAAGTAAATAATTAATGGCCAAAATGATAGCTAAACAATAATTGTTCGAAAAAAAAATTAGAATAAAAGATCGCTTTCATATCCATCAATAAATAACTTATTTGTAGTTTTTATAGGTTCCATCCGTGTAATATTATCTTCCTAGTGTGCCCCCAAGAGAGGTCTTCTCCAGCAGTCCTGGAAAACTCTTCGCTTTGGCGACGTTCCTAAATCTTGCATTCTTTTTCGATTTATGAATCATGTGCCGGTTTGTTTTCGGGAAAGGGACAACGTTTTGAAGAGGCCCTGTCAGCACTGATATCCGTTCCTTCTTCTTGGCAGGAACTGTAATAACTTTAGGCGGAGGCATTGTGTTGACTCTGTTCTGCCGGACAATAGGCTGACGTGGGTAGGACTGAAAAGCTGGATACGGAATGGTCCTTCGGTTGGCGAAAAACCGTGTTGGCACAGGAAACCGCGGAATAAACTGCTGTGGTATCATCTGCGGAAAATACATGTTGGAGCGGAAGTAAGGATTGTAAGGGAACATGAATCCATTATTAAACTGCATGTTGTGCGGTTGGAAACCACTGTACGGGCGTCTAAGCGAGCCGTATGATCCTATGCCGCCGTAAGGCATTTGTGCCATCAGGGACCGCAGGTGGAGGACCAGAAACATCAGCACCGGGAGCAGCCATGTTTTAAAGTGGAAAACATCAGCCATTCTGGAAGCAGATAATTAGACTACACTTATGCTATTTTATGTTTTTGAAGTTTGATTTTTTTAACAAAACACATCTTCATGCCATTGAAGAGAACTTGAAAATATCGAATCTTCAATGATAAAGATACAATTTCGACTGTCAGACTATACGCGTGTAATTATATACTCTTATACCATTCTCTTCATATACGAAATATACCGGTACATAATGAAAGGAATACAAATGACAATGTAGTATTAAACTCCATATTAAGATGATTTTAATATATCACACCATTATGACAACACATGTTTCCATTTGTTGTCAAAAATGTCTACCAAATGAAAAGGATAATGACATTTTCCGCCAACGAAGAAATGTCATTCATTTATAATGAAATTCTTTGAATGTCCAAAATAGACATTTAATATGATGTATGTTAAGGTGTGTAGAACTTTCTGTTTCAAGATTAAGATCTGAATCTTTCAACTGACATAATTATTTGATAATGCATATTTCTTGTCATATTTTTAAATTTGTTTACTTTTGGACATTCTTAACTTTATTATAACAATTAAACGGGCAAACATCATCACTCTAGCAAAATAAACTATATTCTATCATATAGACT
Organism: Solen grandis; assembly: GCA_021229015.1. Classification (NCBI taxonomy): domain Eukaryota; kingdom Metazoa; phylum Mollusca; class Bivalvia; order Adapedonta; family Solenidae; genus Solen; species Solen grandis. The sequence goes on from CM037779.1 coordinate 6,050,962, forward strand.
ATTTCACCAAGAGGATCGGCAATACGCGGTATCAGTAAGTAAGTAAGTAAGTAAGTAAGTAAGTAGGTAGTAGGTAGGTAGGTAGGTAGTGTAGGTAGTGGAAAGGAAGGAAGGGAAAGGGAAAAAAAGACTGCAGAAACAACAGCAAACATTTGTTAAAAGAAGTACAGATTTGTACATAATTGACAAATCAAGCTGAAAATCTCAGGTACGAGTAAATGATTCTCTCCCATTGAACAATGTGTGCAATTTTACACCAGCATTTAGCTTAGGTGTTCGGGAAGTGTTCGCTGATTTACGCACGTTTACGTCTCATTTCGGAGTGAAATGGTCTATAACGTTGACAGATTAGTCCAAATCATTACAATAAAAGAAAACAATCTATACATTTAACACTATTTCTTTTTAATTGTTGCATACGCTATGATACATCAAAAGTTGCGAATTTGACTTTTGACCCCTTCGTCATTTAACCTCGAAAAACATACCGATCATTTTATAAAAGGACAAAGTGTCATATCGGCCGATGAATGACTTAAATTTTGGTGACAAATTTGCATAAGCATAATGTGGCCATCTGGTCCTGTATTTAGGTACAAAACCGGGATTTACAATATCATGAAACCGTCAATTACACATGTCCCTAAAATATACTCTCAAAAGGAATGGTCTGAAGACAACTTTTGCATTTAACAGAAAACGAATTATTTCTATGTAAGTGTATCTTTTATAATATTTCCTTTTTGACAATACGCTATAAAATGTCTACACCATTTTTTATCAAAGGCAGAAATTTTTGTTGTAGGACCGCCATTACGCAGTAATGTATAAGACATTTAAAAAACAATTTAAGACTTGGCTGCCTGGCAGCCGAGTAAGTTAACGATATAGCGCGACAGAGGTATTCAACACTAAGTGAGCGGTCCACTGGCGCGTGATTAGAGCTTGGACCCCACTCCGTGTCGCGGTTAAGTGTTGGCGATTGCTTTTTTGGGTTTAACGATGCATGCGTATTCAGTCTTTGGTTCGGTGTACTTGGGAGAATATGATAAGTCTTGCACACTGCAGTATTGACGCCGAGACATATGCATGATCAGCCGTCCACTCAGTATCAACACCGTGAACCATCTGGCAATTAAACTACCCTATATCTTACCCAACGCGGGCACTAGTCCGAACCATTTAACACTTTGTATGTGCGGCCAGTAAGCGTATATCTAACCTTAGTAAAACAAAATCATGTTACTGCTTTTAAGATTTAAAATCTCTAAGTTATCGTCGACGTATTAAGCTTTGTTAATAAGATCAAATAATGAAACCCCGTTAGTACCTAGCTGTATAATTGCATATTAGTGGTTTCTTTATACCCGGGATTAAAAATTCGTGATTTTATTAACGCTTAGAACACGCTGAGTGAACCAATAATACAACCTCAAATAATTCATACAGAAATACAAAACGTTAACTAATGGCTTCTAAAATATAATGACTTATATAATACAAAACGGTTTAACTACAATGTAACATTATTATTGTATGGATATTAACTACTCAATCCAGTATTGCAAATGTCTAGTTTTACCTAGGAATTCTTCTTCCTGGTCTTAGGTTTCAAACAAAAGTTTAGGATATACAACCACTGAAAAGTTTGATTTCATAGACGATTGATTATAGATGAACGATTTTATTTCAAACAGTAATACATCAATTCTCGAAAACACGTCACAGCATGTTGGACCAAAACGTCCAATCCAAAGCAGGTTTCCTATTTGCTGATCAAATGGTCAAATATTCGAGAAAATCAAGCGTTATTAATCATGAAGGGCATTTTAAATGTAGGATTCTATTCTCTGATCACGTAATTATGTAAAGATTTGTAAATTGCAAGTAATCAAAAACCCAGGTTATTAACCCTGAAGATTAACACTTCTGTTAACTATACGCCGAATGAATAGGATAATATTTGCTTCAACGGATCGCTAAAACACTTACATCTAAATCTGCAATTTTTTGTCATATAGTTAGGAGTTAAGATAATATGTGAATAAAATCAAAAGAAGAATATAAAACGAAGGTTTTCATATTTTGATTAAATTATACTTCTCTGAAATTAATTTTTAAGTGCCCCTTGGGAGGATGTGTACTCAATCTAACTCTCATAGTCTCAGAATCGAATTTCCCAGTAGGACTTCGGATTTTTAGTGAGAAGTCTTCAATGCTTTCGGTAGTCGTGTTTTACCGGGTACTCTGACTCAAGGTTCTTATATAGTGGCATTCAAATTGAAATTCTGATATCATGAAATATGCTATCGCAGCACGGTAAACAAATGTAACATTAATTTTATAGAATTGTACATTCATGATAAAAAAATTTACAAATTTATTTTCCTATGGAACTCGGTCGAATGCCATTATCTGTTTATAGAAAAATAAATATGATTAAATATTGGAAAAAAATAATAACTTTAGATGAAAATAGCTTAGTTAAAAAAATGTATTATAAATTAAAAGAAGATGATTATAATGGTAAGACATATAGAAATAAAAATTGGGTTACCCAGTAAAAAGTATTTTAAATAAAAATGGATTTGGTAATTTATGGCTAAGCCAAAGTATTGATAATTTTACATTAGAAGTAATAAAAAAAAGGATTATCGATATTTTCCATCAGGACTGGTTTTCTCAGATAAATAATTCTTCACGCTTAATACATATTCATTATTCAAACATACACTTGAAATAGAAAATTACTTAGACCTTATTCATGATAAAAAAACTTCGATATGCACTAACAAGGTTTAGAACATCGTCTCATAATTTAAAAACAGAATCAAAATTAATAACTGGAAACCAAAAAATAGAAACAGGGAGACATACCAACATGGAAACCAACGAAAGAATATGTCCTATCTGTAACCTTAATCAAATAGAAACAGAATATCATTTTCTTCTGGTATGTCCTAAATATATAGAACTTAGACGCTCTTTTCTTCAACCATATTTTGTCATTGGCCAACAATTAATAAATTTAAATTATTGTTAAGTTTAAAATCAGCAAAAACGGTTAATCGTCTTGCAAAATACATATATTCTGCTAATAAGTTAAGACAAACTTACCTTTAGATAAGTAATACATACTTTTGTCTATTATTATCATGGTATATGTGAAAACATGTTTATCTTTACCCTTACCCATAGTGTAACTTTACCTTTTTTCCATTACCATTATTATTTAAATATGTCTTATTCTCAACTGTTATTTCTTCATGTTTCGATCTTTGAAATGTTTTGCAAATGTTGCTTGCGTGTAAGGTGTGGTGTGATGTGTAGAGTCTGAAATCCATTTTGCTCATGTTAAAAAGTTTAAACTTGTGTACATTTCTCCATTCAATTACTAATATTTGCTATAAGCATTTTTGTAATGTCTTTATGCAATAAAAGTATCGTATCGTATCGTATCGTATCGTATATCAGAACCATTTTTACGACTTTGGTATGTCGCGGCCGACAAGTGTTAAGCGTATATCTTAACCATCTCATTAGTAAAACAAACATCATGTTGAATATCATTTCAGGAGACATTAAAATCATCTAAGGTTACCCGGTCGGACGTGCATATTTGCTTTAATTAAAAATCAAATAATGGAAACCCCCTTTTGTGACCTACTGGCTTTGTATAATTGCATATTATATGTGTTTTCCTTTGATGAGGTGATTAAATGCTTCGTAGATTTTATTTAACAGATTGGAGAGCATCGCTGATGACCAAAATCACACACCTCTGACTATTGCTACATACAGAAATAATCAAAACGTGATGTGTCCTTGCTATAAATATATATGATCTTATTACAAGTACAAAACGGTTATAACTACTAGTATGTTGTATACATGTATTATTTTATGGGATATAACTCACTTCACCGGATTGCATGTCGTGGGCTTGGTACCTAGCGCTTCTTCTCTCGCTGGTCGTAGTGTTTCAACCAAATGCTTATAGCTAGGGATCACATATACTAACCACGTTGAAAAAGTTTGATTTTCAATAGACAGATTGATGATAGATGAAACGATTTTTATCTTTTTCAAATCATGTATACATGCATTTCTCGAAAACCACCGTCACAGCATGTTTGTGTGGACCAAGGACGGGGTCCCATCCCAAAGCAGGGTTTTCCCTATTTACGCCTAGATCCATATGGGGTCAAGCCATTCTGATGAAAATCAAAGCGCTAATAGCCCTGAAGGAGCATTTTATTTAATGTAATGATGTCTCATTTCTATCACAGTAAATATGATAAACGAGGGTCAAATTTGCAAGGAATGACAATAAACCCAATGTTATAAACCCACTTTAACCTTGCGTAAACGTAGTCGTTACAAGAAAATAAGAAAACACTATTTGTTTCAACGGTCTGCTAACAATAAGCACATTGCCATTCTTACTCTCCCTATTTTTTCTGCCTATAGTTTATAAGATTTATATTAATATGTGTATTTTAAATCAAAAGGAAGGAAATAAAAAACAACAGGTTTTCATTATTTTATTTATGTATGATATATATTTTTTCTCTCATTTAATTTTAGGGGGCCGCCGTGGCCGAGCGGTTACAGTCGTGGACTTCAATCTCTCAGCCCCTCACCGCTGTGGATTCGAATCCCGGTAGGGACTTCGGATTTTTCATGTGAGGAAGCCTTCCAGCTGGCTTGCGGTAGGTCGGTGGTTTTACCCGGGTACGTCTGTGTACTCGGGGTCTTCCTCCACCTGCAATTAGCTGGACGTCGCTATATGATTGAAATACTATCGCAGCGACGGTAAACCCAAATACAACATTTAATTTTATATAGGAAAATTGATAATATTCAATGATAAAAAAATATTGAAATATTCGATATTTCTTGAATATTAAAAAAAAAAGATAAAAATATCCTAAGACTGGAATTGAATTTACAACTTAATCTGGCAGTGCACTGCAATATCAATTATTATAGCTATCCTACCAACTGAGCTATTCTGAATTAGATGTTTAGATGAACTAGATGAAATTTCAGCACCAGTGATGGTTAAAAACGATTGACTAGCTTGCGCATTTACATTTTACAGTACAGTTTATTAAACACGTAATCCAGCATCTGATATTGACAAAACATAATTCAGTTTCGACTTCCATAATGCAATCATATTTAAATACATATAAAACTTAACAGCAGTTACTGATAAGACATCGTAGGTCAGAAAGACGAGGCCTATGTGATGTGTGGGAGAGGTTTGGTACGTGATTATTGATCAATATCCTATCCTCATTTGTCCTTGTATTTGAATTGTTTTAAATTTATGAATTATATCACATATTCTCCCCGGGGGTCATGCAGCTGAGTTTAGATAGGTTAAGGATTACGGTATTCTTTAACCAGTGATCCGTGAAACAGGTGGACAGCTCGGTAACTAAAGATATTATCATCAGGCACGTGCTGCCTCCATGTTGCTATAAACAATGGGAACAGAATCGTGCTCGCTTACATAATTTAGAGTAATGTACATGTGTTCAAATACACACATGATTTAACAAATCTGCTTGTACTCTGGCTAGGTCATACACTTTTCTAGTCTATTTTGATGAAATTGTCGTGTTTTTGTGCTGAGTAGTGGAAATCCCCATATTGTGAGGCCCCTTAATAAAATAAAGTTCGCAACCCGACCAGTCACCCAGGCTTATCTGTTTCCGAGACCCGTGCTGAAAAAGCATCCGTTGTTACCTGGAAAAGGCACTTAGTAGTTCAAAGAGACTTTCACCACAGTTATTCAATAACATGGCTTTGCTCAGGTATAATCTAATATGAAAAAATCTCCCCAGCAATATCATTATATCGCTCATGCAAAACTTGGATCCATGGCCATCGAGATTCCATTTTGAACTCCACCAATGTCTAGTTTAACAGGCTCCATATTCATGTAAGCAATGTGGAGGCGAACATACCAACACTAACATTTTGAACAGGCTCTGTATTTTACCAACATTTCCACTTTGAACAGGCTCTGTATTTTTACTATCAATACTATTTTGAACAGGCTTTGTATTCATACCAACATTTCCACTTTGAACAGCTCTGTATTTTTACTATCAATACTATTTTGAACAGGCTCTGTATTTATACCAACAGTTCCATTTTGAACAGGCACTGTATTCATACAAACAGTTCAATTTTGAGCAGGCTCTGTATTTATACAAACAGTCCATTTTGAACAATCTCTGTATTCATACAAACATTCCATTTTGAACAATCTCTGTATTGATACAAACAGTTCCATTTTGAACAATCTCTGTATTCATACAAACAGTTCCATTTTGAGAAGGCTCTGTATTTATACCAACAGTCCATTTTGAACAGTCTCTGTATTCATACAAACAGTTCCATTTTGAACAGCCTCTGTATTTATACAAACAGTTCCATTATGAACAGCCTCTATATTCATACAAACAGTTCCATTTTGAGCAGGCTCTGTATTTATACCAACAATCCATTTTGAAAAATCTCTGTATTCATACAAACAGTTCGATTTTGAACAGCCTCTGTATTCATACCAACAGTTCCATTTTGAACAGCCTCTGTATTCATACAAACAGTTCCATTTTGAACAGCCTCTGTATTCATACCAACAGTTCCATTTTGAACAGCCTCTGTATTCATACAAACAGTTCCATTTTGAACAGCCTCTGTATTCATACCAACAGTTCCATTTTAAACAGACTCTTTATGTTATACTACATCAGCTGGCAAGCGAGATGTTCTGCCTAAGTGCCTCTGTGAACTCGGGGCATACCTCCGCTAACGTCGCTACATGGCTTCCTCGGTAACCCCAATAACAGCAATGAATATAAACTAATCTCGAAAATACCTTATACTATAATTTAAAACATTATGACAAAGAAGAGTGACCAACCTACGCTCTTAAGATCTTCAAATCAACAAAACGCCATAAAAACAAAACAAACAAAAAACAAAAAAACAAAAACGAAAAGAAAATATAAAAGTGTTACTTTGACAACTATCGGGTAAGACCGTGTTTTCCCTCATAAATATTGTCTGAAAACCAATTACTCATATCCATGATTTTGTTGGTAACGTATCGCTGAATATGATGAAGAAAAGAAGTTAAGTTTATTGACCAATCTTTCTTCTAGTCAGCAAAAAAAGGTTGATTTTTTTTATTATCAAAAATGGATAACTTTTGAGGTAATATACTAGCATGTCGTTGTGTTTCGACCTTTTAAAGTTTGGTGAACAGAGCTGGTATTACATATAATTTGGAGGACAGTGTTATGTTTCAGTTGAGTTGACTTAGTAGTGATATGGATAGAAACATAAGCCCTACAAAGTAAAAAAACACATGTCTAAAGACCACATACATTGTACTAGTATTTGTCTATTGTAATATATATATAAGCTTTATAGAGCAATGCTGGTGTTGTATATTTTAAGGGAGAAATAATTGACAGAAATATCGTGTACGCTTACAAGAGGGGACACATGTATGCTGGTTTTATCCTACCCATCCTCAAGCGCAGGGGCTCAACATTGTATGTAACTATCTCCAAGAACACTCTCTAAAATTATATGAAATTTCACAATAAGCTTCGAGAACATGGGCTCATAAAGACATGGAATTCCACAATTATCTTCATGAATATGGCTTTAAAACTACGGTATATGGTCTCAAAAGTATACGAATTTTCACAGCTATCTTCAAGAACGGGACTAAACATTTTTAAAAACGTGCGATAAAAATATTTGAAATAAGAACATGGGATTTTAATTCGGTGAAAGTCCACAATTACCCCCAAGAGCATGAGCTTGACATTATATGAAATTCCACAATAACCTTCAAGAAGATGGGTTCAAAATTATATGGAATTCCACAATTATCTTTAAAAACATGGGCTTAAAATTATAAGAAATTCCACAATTATCTTCAAAAACATGGGCTCAAAATTATATGAATTAAAAGCATAAGCTCAAAATTATATGAACTCCCCCAATTAACTTCAAGAACATGGGCTTAAAATTATGTGTATTTTCACAGCAATAAACTAGAACTGGGTTGAAAAATATTCAAGAACATGGGCTCAAAAATATATGAAATATATTTATATGATATACATGTAGGTCAGTCGGGAGTAGTATGACTATCCCTTGTATTATGTAGAGTGATTTGATGACCCCTTTGATTATAAACCGATTAGATAATTTGACAACGTATCAGAGTAGTTGTGTCCTTAAACCGGCCATGTCCTTGTTAACTATCCCTCTACAATCTACTTGCATGTGTACGTGTCAAACTGACCATCAACCACAAGCCTGGGTTGTCCGTGCAAACCGCACGCTTATAATAATTCCAGTCACGATGACTCGGCAGACGGATGATACATGTCTAACACCGGTTTTTATTGCTACAGTCATTTATTTTAAAAGCTTATTTCATGTATTGCACAGTAAGACCATTTTACTCCAGCAATATGGCGGCGAACAGAGCATATCGTGACAAGAACTACAAGTAGAGGTTGCATCTCTTAATGTCCTCAATACATCATTGTTAAAGTCGGGTTTTAATGATGTATGGACATTATTAGAACCGGTAAACATTTTTTAAATACAAATTCTAAGAAATAAGCTTATGTTGTAAGTAAGAGAACTCGAATTCCACTGTCAATATCAATCGCTCAGTAATATTTAAAATATCTTAAATTTTAAGTTAAATAGGAATACCTTAGAGCGTCCTTGGTGAGCAGTCTATCCAAGCAATAAACTTTGTGGACGCAAATATTTACTATATTCGTTAAGAAATGAAATAATCTGATACTTTTCTTAGGGTATTCTTTAGTATTTAAGTATAACTAAGCGGAGACAAGTATTATTTCTAAAATACTCTCTTGTGCTGTTAAAAGAGATGGAAACTTACTTCAGAACTACCAACATATAGTTATTAAGAAACTTAAAGCAATGAAAAACCTGCGCAAAGGGCATTTTATATCAAACAAATGGTATGGAGGATGAGTCTCATTTTGTTTAAAACTGTTTACTTAGTGGGCTAGCATTTCCCCCTTTTTTTATTTCAAATACAGTTTCAATATAACTTTAAGTTTGTATAATGTAGTGTATGTGTGTTAAATCACCAAACAGTGAGATTAATAAAACTACAACAGACACACTAGATTAAAAAAACAAACCCAGAACTAGTCTGAGTAAGTAATCTTAACTTTTAAGAACATCTCGCAATTAAGACCACTTTACTCTAGAATCGTTGGTGGTCTTCCTAACAAGACAAGGCAATAACGAGGTTTCCGCGTAATGTCAGTTTATATAACAAAGACAGTATGATATGATGTATTGCTGATCTAGAGTAAACCTGGGGTTTCGAAAACAGCCGGCTGTTCATATATTTTTTGTACCATTAGATACCTCTACGCGATTTGAATTAAATTTTGTTTGAAATGTTCTGAAAATGCGATTGAATTTTGAATAAAATACAGGCGTATTTAAAGGGGAATATTAAGAAATGACCGACTACAATAATTTTTATAAACATTAAAAAAAATAACAATACATTTGGTATATTTTTGCAAGTTTATTTTATTTATGCCGTGTGTCCGATCCCTAATTCGAAACTTTTAAATCATGCAGAATTGAAAAGATCATTCATTGACAATGTTTTTGTTTGTTGCAAATTTAGAAGTTTTAGCAAGACATATTTTCAAAGAAGTGGACAATTTTGTATTTCAAATTTCATACAAAAGGCTCATTTCCAAATTTCGATGGAGATTTCAATTCAAATCGTATCAAATCTTTTAATAATAATAATAATACATGTAATAACAATAATGAATTTATTAACTTACTTCATACAGAACCTTTCTAGTGACAAGATGATTCATTTATAATCCGCCCAGTACACACTCGTTAGAATCCCCCAAGTTACATCGATGGACAAAATACAAACAACGAAGTAGTTCTCGCTTACTGCAAACCAGCTAATTAATTTTGTGTTTGATACATTGGTTTTCTTGTTTATTTGATGTAGAACACGAATAAAGCTAGCTTTCATTGACAGGGGACATGCCGAAAGTGGTCGTGGCCGGGATGAGACAAAAACCTGGTGTACCGGAGAAGCGGGCTGTGGATTGTGGTGTGCCGTACGTGACAGAGGTCGGTGACCAGAGACCAGGTTCGCCGCAAACCCACAATGCTTTTTTTACAAGTGCTGATTCGACAGTGGTGTGAAATTGGAGAGAAAATGAAACGAGGCTTTCTGCAGGTTTCATTATCGTGTATACAATATATAAACACATCTTAATGTAACACACCGGTATAGGTCTATGATTTAATTAAGAAGTGTGCGGGATGCGTGCTCTCGATCACGAACGGAGGGCGCTCATGTCTATTAATAAAATCAGTCGATTTGCATTCATTGTGACGGACCTTTTAACCTCTTACCAGATAAATAACAACAAACGGTTTCATTCATATGGTGTTTACCGATTCAAAAAACAAAGATCAGTGAAAAATTAAGCATATGATTTTTTAAACCGGTCTATGTGACCAAGTGGTTAGGGTTCCATCCCCGGCCGCGACATACCAAAGTCAAGTAAAAACTACAGGTATATCTCTCCCCGCTCCCCCCTTTGCTTGACAATGGTAGTTATTGTTGGCCCGGTGTCAGGACAATGTGACTCAATGTGATACCATGCCACATGTCTACAGCAACTTTATATCTGTCTCATGTAGATGCAATACACAAAAAAGTCTGAAATGTTGTCGGTAGAATATAAAATACACACAAACAGGTTTTTAATCACTGACTTGTTTAATGGCAATTAAAAATATGAACTGTTTGGACCTGACTAGCGCATACCTCCTTGTCATTTGAAAAGAAACCATCAAATGTTTCTGCATAACTTCGGTCCATTGTCATAACAACCATGGCTTATAAGCTTTAAGGATGTCGTTTTATCTAAAACTGTAGGGCTTGTCGACGAAACAGAGCTCCGTCAAGATCTAGGATTATCTAGGGAGAATCTCATTTTACAAAAACCTTGCCCCCTTCTGGATCCGCGCATGCGCTTCGGCAAAAGGGAATAATATACAGGAACAATTATATCTGAAATATGTTATATCACAGAGAGAGAGAGAGGCGGGGGGGGGGGGGGATATTTGATCGATGAATGATGTGTCACTGAATAATGTAAAAAAAACAACAGGGAAAAGAAAATCATAAACTTAGATTAATTTATAGATCAATAAGGAAATATTTAAGGTTCACTTTCATCGTCATACGCGTTGAATACTGCTTTAGAATACAAAGCTTTGTTATTATATGATAGACATTTCCATTCGCTTTAAATACACGTTTCATACGCTGAATGGAAATGCGGACCAGAAATATGATTTCAAAACAATTCCGCCTTTACTAGTCCAGTAGGTATTGCAATCTATCAAAATATGCTGTAAGCTTATTAAGTACTTTGAAATCATTTATTTTCGAGGTTCACTAATTTTCGTTGATTTCGAGGGAGGTTTTATTCACGACCATTCATTTAATAGACCTCACATTTTCTAAAACAAGAATCGGCGAATAGATGTACCCACGAAATTAACTTAAGTACTCATATAACGAGATGTAATGTCAACGAAAATGAATGGTTTTACAGTAAGATTCTCAGTGAATATACATGTATGGACTACTGAATGGGTTGTCATGGTAACCATATAAAAAAAGAATAAATAGTCAGATATTTCGATTTGTCAAAAATGAAAAATGCGCAAAGTGAATTTAAGAACTAGGCATACGAAAAACAAGAATAATTGATATTTCATTAAAAAAATGAATAAAATAGACACACACATGCTCAAATAATAGATACTATATTAAAATGGACCGACCTCATTATCACGTTACTAATCGCCTGCTATTTGTTAAACATGAATAGTTTAGTACGTTTTGTTTTGCTATCGCTTCTTTTTTCTTCTGAAAATCCTTTAAATTACTTGAAAAAGAGGATAAATATCATATTTATTGAATTGGATGCTCTCCATGACAGAATAAAAGACAGTGATACTTGGCCTGAATTTAAGGGAAAAGCTAGAATAAAGGTATTCAACCGGAACTCCTAGGATAAAAGTATTCAGTCTTAGACTAAAGGAAATTTATGAACATGAGATGGATGTTAGGGTGATGGGTTTCAGCCTGAAACTAAGGTGAATGCTATGTTGATGGGTTTCAGTCTGAAACTAAGGTGAAGGCTACGTTGATGGTTTTCAGCCTGAAACTAAGGTAAAGGCTATGTTGATGGTTTTCATCCTGAAACTAAGATGAAGGCTGTGTTGAAGGTTTTCAGCCTGAAACTAAGGTGAATGAAACTAAGGTGAAGGCTGTGTTGAAACTAAGGTGAAGGCTATGTTGATGGTTTTCAGTCTGAAACTAAGGTGAAGGCTGTGTTGATGGTTTTCAGCCTGACTGATGAAGGGTTGATGAAGAAATCTGTTTCAAAGAATCGCCTGAAACTGAAGGGAGGGAATGGGTAAAAGAATTATGACTGAACTTTGGTGAAGGCTAGAATCATCGTTTTAAAATGAGAGGAAGGCCGAGGTTGAGGCTGACGGATTTGGAGAACATTGGAGGTGGGGATTCTTAAACTGGAGACACGACATTCCTGGTCTCTGACACGGCGTTCTAATCAAACAACTGACGGTGAAAATGAAAAAAAAAATCTGCCGTTTTTAACTTGTCATGATATACATAATTGACGATACAGCAATAACATAGCAATCGGTCATACGTTATCTCGATATTAATGTGAAACTGTGGTTACTAATTGAATACACTAATTGAGATTATACATATTTTGTGTGTGTATTTTGTTTTTCCGCTTTTCGTATAAAACGAGTTCTGTTTAAGAAAATTAAATCAAACTTCTTAGGTACTACACAGTCAATGGTATGGGAAAAGTTGAAAACTTAAAATCGACAATATAAATCTACTTTATGCTAACTTATGAAATACTATCAATGAACTATATTTTTACTTTAAAAAGGATAGATAGAATCAGTTAGCATAAAATAAAAAGAATATTTGTTTGTATTGGTGAATATGGAATATCTCATCTCGAAGTGATTTCACTAGTGCTATACGCGCGCGTGAATTCTATCACTTCTCGGTGAGACATATTCCATATCCGCACTTAACAAACAACTATTTCCTATAAATACACCATTTGTGTGATTCGTTTGACCTTTTTCAAACTCCGGCCTCTTTAATTATAGAAATCACGTTTTCACGTGTTAGAAGCCGCCTTTCTAGTAAGAGTTTGAGCGATTGAACCTGCCAATCATTCATGGAGAATGTCATTGTGACCCTGTGATTAATTAACATGGCAAACTACCGGATCTGTATGTCTCTAGACACATGCGTTTATATTTCAGTTTATTAGTTTATTAAACTTCATCAATGTCAAAGATATTGTGCATTTGAATATAACAAGCATATATCAACATGACACAAGTTTAAGAATCGTGAGACTGGACTTCATTAATGATATGCTATTGTGCGGCTTGAGTTTATCGTCGCTGCAACAGTAGGTTTATTTGTTTATTGTATTGAACGTCCCACCGACAGTATTTCAGTCATTTGGAGACTATGTCTACTTGAGACAGATACAATGCTGTCATACGGCAGTATCACACCGTAGACATGTGGCATGATACCACGCCACATTATCCTTACACCGGGCTAATCAGTCTTTGTACTGTCATCACATTTTGAGCGCCAAGCAGGGACCTGCCAAGAACCATTGTAATGACTTTGGTATGTCGCGGTCGGGGATCGAACCCATAACATCCCGCTTCTTAAGATGACAGTCTGAAGCACTAGACTTCCTCACATGAGAATCCGGGTGACCGTGCCGGGACTCGAACTCGCAGTATTTTGGGCTACGTTGATAATGAGTCAGCGACTATAATCACGCGACCACGGAAGCTCCTTTAAAGCAGCTCTTTCACAGATGCTCATTGACCAAGAATTTGATTTATAACTATGTGTGTGTATAACGTCTTCCTATACCCATTTACAGACACAATGTCACCAAATGCAACTATCCGCGTTCGTAAAAACATTGGGTGGTTTCCCCTTTTACAGGTAATACCGCCACAAACGGTTTTGAAACTATATTTAGACTGATATAACCTATGTTTAGATTTATTCATTTTTCCTGCATGCGCTAACTTCGTAGGATGAACTTACGAATCTGTTTCCTGAGCTGGTGAAGACGCCATGTTGCAGAATGTTTCCCTCTAGGATATCGTAATCTAAATTAAACCGATTTCGTCGAAGTTGCATATACGAACATTGCGTGTGCAAAGTGACCTACATTTTCCGAGTTTATTTGTTAGGAAACAAAGATTTCACCAATATTGACGAGGGGAAGTAGAAAATTATTTTTTGAATTTCAACCGATCTTCTGTGAACGCGATGCTTTAAATGCTATAAACTCAAGTTTCGATTTTCATGTAGTAATCCATGATCATTCGTGCATTCTCAATATTGTGTTATACAGCATTAACTAGTAATTTGAGCTATGATGCATATGTATTCGTTGTTTTTCATATGCAATGTCTATAACATGTAACTACATTATAATGATATCTAATTATGATTTACTTGCAGAGAGAAAACATAGAGATCGGTGAGGTGAAGGGGTGAAGGTATTTCCTATAAACTTATAAGAAATAATAATTATTAATAATTCTCACGTAAAACTGTAGGGGAATGCCTTTGTTAAAACTTTAGAGTAATAATTTCGGAACTCAGTCTTACATACATGTACATATGAAAAGGATGCCTTGGGGGTGAAAAAGGCTTGTTTGCTCTAACATCTTGTTGAAAAAATAATTTTTGTACTAAATATCCTGTTGAAAAAAGAAGTTTTGCACAAAATATATTTTTGGAAAAGGTGAAAAGGTGTTGTTTTTGTACTCAAAAATAATTGAATTACTTTGCTGAAAAAGTTTTCTTTTGTATAAAATATCTTGTGGAAAAAAATATGTTTTTGTACTGAACATAGTTGAATATTATTATTGAATATTATTATTGAATATTATTATTGAATATTATTATTGAATATTAATAATGAATATTAGTAATGCAATTAGTAATACGTACTGATTATCATTTGCATGAGTGTGATGCGGATTTAAGAAATCGCTATGACTGTGAGTATAGATATTATAATTCTATACTCATCTGAATTTCTAACCCGAATCTGTGATCCTATCATAGATTCAGATTAGAAAAAAGAAGAAGAAAGAAAAAAATAATAAGCTCAATAAAAACAAAGTTTAACTCAAAGTTGGTTTTGTTAACTAGATGTTGCTAGATTAAATATTCTGCAAGCTATTTACTTTTAATGAACAAGAAAACAAAAATGAAAAAAAAAATCGTAAGAGAGATGGTTAAAGCCTTATAAAATCCCAACCTTTTTCCAGTGCAATATAATCCAAACTCATCAGCCCAAACTGTCGTTACTAAAGAGTAATGACACACTATCCTTAGAGAAACACGAGACTTCCATGTAACAGTGAAACTAACATACACTTCCGGTTTCCTCGGGGGAACAGCACTGTCGGTGATTTAATACGAAATCAATGCATAACTTACAGATAGTACATAGTTTTTATGACAAACATGACTGCAGACTTATGTCATCGTCCAAGTGTCTACAATTAATGATATGTTTCCTAGTTCACTAGTTCTTGAACAGAACTAATAAAGAATGAACCCCAGATCTACTGAACATCTATCTGTGAATTAACGAAGAGAGCAATTTAAATTTGGTCTTTCATGAAGAGATTTTTTTTATTTTGAGAAAAGTGTTACAGTAACAATAGAATTAAAAAGTTTATGTGAGTTTTAGTTTGAACGTCGTGTGTTAAAAACATAAAGTATCAACTATGTACATGTATATGAAATGATATACATTGAATTCTTTTAAATTTCCTATATTTTCATAAATTACAGCTAATGTTGCATATAAATAAATATAAATAAAGGAATATGAACTAACATTAATAAAATAATTACAAGTGACGTGACATAAATCATAAATCCCCTTGATGGATGTTGCATGGCAAATGAACTGTCATTGAACAAAATTATTTGTATTTGTTAGGTTGCCTTGGTCTAACGACGTTAATTCTATTGTTACTGTAATGCTTTTCTCAAAATAATAATAATAATAATAAACATAAAAAACCTAGATGAAAAAGTAAACAGATTGAGTCCTTCTAAAGCGTAGACTTGGTAGTGGACTTTTCCCTATAAGTCACATTTGGTAGCTAACATAAAATTGTATAATGCATCAACCTCCGTGGTGCGTTTGGTTAAGTGCTCGTCTGATAAACTAAGCCCAGGTCGAATACCTCTGATGGAATTTTTTTTTTCTGTTTTGCTTGTATTAACATTTCTGTCCCTTTCGTTCTTTTTTTTTTTCACTGGCTAGTATATTACATCTCCTAAATTTAGCGACAAATTCGTTTTCTAGCTAATTATTTTAAAATCACAGACCATTTAAAAACTGCCAGCATTATTATATTAGATATATTGTAACACTTACTTTCTCTTAACTTTCATATTTTTTTTATTATGCCGAATATCTTTTTAAAGCCTTTAGAATGTTGCATCCACAGATCAAGCGGAAGTTATAGTCGTCCACCTTGATCGATAAAAAATGAAGCAGCGGAAGTACGTTATTATTTTTCAGAGTACGCACTAAATAATGTTTGGCGTATCTTTAAGTATATGAAGGAATTGGTAGTAGTGTTTTACATTGTTAACATCATCCTTGGTTATGTAATACCAACAATTTACTCTCTCTCTCTCTCTCTCTCTCTCTCTCTCTCTCTCTCTCTCATTTTAAAGGTGAACCAGTACTATAGACGAAGTTAGCATCGGTTTATCACTTCTAAATCAGAGGCGAGACATTTTGAAACAAAAAAGGCGAGGTTCTGGGCGATCTTGATTACTAATCTTTCGGTTGAAAGTAACTGTGCTACCGAGTTTTAAAAATATAAAACTAGCCCACATTACTGAGTTTGTTTTTCGAGTAATGTACAGTATGTTTATATAACATAGTATACGCTTTATTTTTATTATATATACTCAAGGACACCTCATAATGGAACAAAGGCCCAACATACGGATGCCAATAACCGTCTGTTTTTTGTTGGTTTTTTTTGGTTAAAAGGGGAGATAATTTTGGTCAGAATGAACCTAAGAGTTATGGCCCTTGATGAGTTGTAGCCCTTGTGGTTTTGAACAAGTATGTGAAGATTGATTATGGCAGATTTAATAGTCTTGAAATTCTGACCAATGTCAATTTTTTAATGTATTTCTTTAAACGAAAGGGAGATAAATTTAATCAAAATAGACCTAAGAGTTATGGCCTTTTATGGGAATTTAGCCCTTGTGAAAGTGAACAAGTATTTGAAATTCGATAACAAAAGCTTTCGTAGTTTCGAAGTTAAGGCAAAGGTTAAAGATTTTTCAACGTTTTTTTTTTTCTTCTTTTTTTAAAAAGGAGAAAAAATGGTCAAAATGGATCTAAATGTTAGGCCCTTGATGGAGATGTTGCCATTGTTATAGTGAGCAAGTGTATTTGATGACAGAAGCTTTAATAGCGTAGACGTTTTGGCAAAGATTAAAGTTTTTCACACAAAAAAAGCAGCCGAGTTAAAACTGTCTACTTTTTTATTTCGTGTTTTTCAATCGATTTGAGATTATTTCGATACGAAATATTTCATTTTGGTATATGTGTTATGTTCTATTTTTCATTTAATCACTACAGAAAAGGAGTGGTCCATCAATAAAATATTGAATTTTTATATGTGATTTCCTCGAGTATACATGTATAAAGCTGCACATTACCGCGTAAAATATTTCACGAAAAACAGGTCTCTTATCCATCTTGTAAATTAATTAAACCCATAATACATTAAAAGACAGTAATAAAGATGTCTAAAATCATACCATTGCATAATTAATTAAAAGGAGTAGAAGTAGATTAATCAAACATCTAATTTGTCCTAAATATATTTGGATGTTAAAATTCGCTAAGAAATAATTGTCACTCAGCAATTTTAGTATAACAGCCTTTCGTAAATGTTTATTATATACATGTATTGTAAAGTCCACCACATGTCTGCAAAAATCTGCCAAATATAGATAAAACTAAAAAAAAAGATCCGTAGAATTATTATACACGCCCTCTTATTGTGTATGTTGCATGCGCCCATTTTTTTTGAAATTAAAATGACTGAGAAAAAAAATGTTGAATCGTATATTAATACGAGTGAATAAGTGAATATCCACCCCCCCCCCCCCCCACAAAAGAAACAAAAAAAAAAAAAAAAAAAAAAAAAAAAAAATAATTGATATTTAATTGCAAATCACAAGAAATCGGGGCATAGTAACAAACAGTAAATAAATAAATAATAAAGCAACAACAGCAAAATAGCAGTTGTCCAATTTTCATGAAAACCAATCTCTTGTCGGAATATCATGCAAACAAATATTATATCGCAAATAAATTATTCTAGTCGTAAGTGTAAACACATGAGCAGACATCAAATGTTTGGGAAAAATTAATTCCAAACCTCTCCAAGAGCGCTGCTATCCGTCTTGCAGAAGC
Organism: Solen grandis; assembly: GCA_021229015.1. Taxonomy (NCBI): domain Eukaryota; kingdom Metazoa; phylum Mollusca; class Bivalvia; order Adapedonta; family Solenidae; genus Solen; species Solen grandis. The sequence continues at coordinate 6,069,696 of CM037779.1, forward strand.
TTCCTCGTGTTCAACACGCCTTGTACTGGGCTCTGTACACAGCATGAGGACAGGGGAGGCGCGAGGTGAATGTAAATTGTATCCCATCGATCAATCACTCGCGCTAAAATGTTAATGATTTGAAATTTATAATAATGAAGGAGAGCTGACGTTTTAACCCCGCTTACATCATCCTGTAGGCAATTTTCACATTAAGAGTTTTTTTAAACAGAAACTTGGGAGGCGGGCGCTTGTTATTATATAATTACCAGTGACTGATATGCCAAGCCATGGTTACAAGTGTGATGGTGCTCTTCCTTTGGGAAGATGAAATACAAATGTAAATAATCAAGGTTTATGTACTTTAAACCCGAAGTTGGTTTGTTATTAACACATAAATACTCTAAGGTCAGTATTAATTTTGTATGATTTCATAACTATGATTCACATAAACGACGTGTGGACACTAAAGGAATCATAAGGGTAACCCATCCATCATTGAATTATAATCATGGTCCTTCAAATGCTTAAAGTTTTAGTTTAAATGTTTGGGTGCCAGGATAGCGTGGTGATAACGCGCTTCGCTTCTCTCCAATGCGTCCCTGGTTCGATTTCTAGTCACGTAAGTGAGAGGGAACAGAGGTCGCCCGTCCAGACACGTGGATTTTCTCTGGGCACTCCGGTTTCCTTCCACAATATTGACCACATACGCCACCACCAAAGCCATCGAGAGTGATTAATATAAGTTGTGAGAATTAATTTGTTTCGTACTCGATATAAAATAAATAAAGTTTAAACTATCTCTACTGACCCTACATAGAAACATCACCATGTGACAGCTTTTTGATCAATAAAAACGCAAAGAATGAGAAGTGAAATAAATAAAATTGAAGACTACGTAAAATGCTCGATTGTATACTGTCATATGATACTTATACTATAGAATCGCGTGCGCCCATGATTCTACATTTGTCTTTTGTTACCAAACAAGAACAGCCAAACCTGATTCAACGGTAACCTCTAAATAAAGGTCACCAGAAAACAACGGTCACAGCTGACCCCGCTCTAAAATGTTACTGTGAAGAAATGTCAACTGCTTACAACGGTCAGAAGAGTCATGACTCAAATGTGCAATATTTTCGTGAACAGCGGTATTTAGGCAACCCATACCGCCTTGTTGTTGCTATTTTCAACATGTTTATTCCTGAGTCTTCGAATACGTCTTAGAACTGATTTTTCTTTTGTTTTGTATAAATGCAAATAAATTACAAGAAAAAAATACATGAGCAGAAACTACAGACGATAAAAAATACACACCAGAGGATTTATTTAGATCTATTCGAATAAAAAGGTCACTGAAATTAAAAATGTGTCACATATTTCTAAAGAGTAGAGAATTAACGGTCATTTGTTTAGAATAACGTAACGTTTGGCCAATACATTGTATTTGACAAATGGCACTTTATGATGGCGACGATTAAACATGTGAGTGTTATACAAAGCACTAAAAATCTCGTATATGCATTAACGATCACGTGTCTATACCATTTGGCAAAGAAAGTGTTGACTCATTGAAATTATGCAGCTATTTAACACTTGCACTTGTATCTTATACCTTTAAGAAGAAAGGTTGTATACATTCATCTTATATAGTGTATGCTTCTTTCATGCTTCTGTCTGTTTGTCAGGCTGTCTGTCCTTTTGTATTTTTGTTGCTTGCAAAACCGCGTCGGTAAATTTTAGCAAAGTCGCCATGACGTACGTGACTTTGATTGAAAAACAGTGAAAAAAGGTTGAAAAACCAAATTTGTTTCGATTGAAGACACACGCTATGATTGCTTCCGACTGAAAGAAAGAAAGAAAGATAGATAGATAGATAGATAGATAGATAGATAGATAGATAGATAGATAGAAAATAAATAAGTTCTTTAATTATTAAATCTTGAACGTTTTATAATAAGAAATAACAATATATAAATATATTAATTGTACAAATAATAATGTATTTAAATGATGACTACCGGGTATTTATGATTTGAATTGGTGGAATAATTTATTATGAATACTTAAGCTCTCTCTGATATTGCAATAATTATATAACGGCATATCAACATTAATAAATTATCATTTCGGAAATAAAACAAACCTTAATTACATTACATAAAAGTTGATGCAGTTGATCTACTGTTTTATTATGCATAAAAAATAGACTTTTCTCCTATTTGATAGAAATGTAATGTAAAGAAAGAAAAAAAAAATACGAACACTTCTTTATTGAAAACCGATTGCATTTGCATAGTATATATCAACAAAAAGATCTCATTTTAAAGGTATTTCTCTCTCTCTCTCTCGACCTCATACGTTATTAGTTTGAAAAATAAATAAAAGTACAGCCCGAAATTTCGTCATCCGTCACCGGTGCGTGTATCATCAATTTAGCTTGTCGTTACATGACTCGAGGGATATATGTATGTATCATTAAAAACGTACTTTTATTTGAATCTGTAGTCACAAATCTAGCTTTCAGAGATTGGAAGGGTTTTCAAACTATTGTGTATATAGACAGAAAAACAGACGGACATACAGACAAATGATGATGGAGGAACGGACGGACATACAAACATACATGTACACACGGACGGACGGATTAATATTTTAGACTCATTCTCGACATATGCGTATTCTTAAAGTCTATAAACATTTCAGTGATTATGATTATATTTCTTATATATAGGGGCATTAAAAATCTAGATTTAATGTTTTTTTGTAGATTCATTTATTATCAAGAGAAGTGCATTATTCTAAATTTATGATCTTAAAGATTAATGGATATTTATTTCGACAGGTCGGCAAATGTTTGTATGACAGATAATTAAAGAAATAATAATAATTATAATAGTAATGAAATGATGAAATAAGCTGATATTGAAAAAAAAAATGCTTTGCATAGAGGAATGCACATCATGCAACAATTAATTGTACGTTATACGCATTTCAATCATTATAAAATCATAAAAAAAAAATTTTTTTTTTTTTTTTTAAATTTTTGTTTGTCACATTTCCTTAAAGACGTTTAAGCAAGTTTTCATTGAGTTCTTTTTTTTAATTTCTCTTTTATTTCAAGTAAGATGTCAAAGGACATTCCATTGTTTAAAATTCGCGTGTTAAAGTCACATTTCATGTTCTTGTGCAAATTAGACTAAAATCTAAATTAAAAAAAATGCAGTAATCGATATTGATAATAACATAATGATGATATACACTTTTTTACATTTTCAGAGCGTCTATAATCAATGGATTTCATCTGAACTGAAAATGAGTAAATATCTCCTTTGATTTTTTTTAATAAAGAAAAATATATCTTTCATAGCTTTGAGGTATTTTTGCATACAATTTGGTGGTAGCAAAATAAAAATTTAAAGCTCGTTTTGCATTTTTCATGCATGTGTGACAGTATTCCAACTGTAATATGCAATACATTACAAATTTACAAATTTAACAGAATATTCTGAAATATTATCATAGTATGTTGTAAAGGTTTTTGAAATGAAACCCCCTCTAAATTATATGAAGAATGTCTTGTCGTTGATGTTGTTGTTGTTACTTTCTTTTCGACAAATTTTTGGATACAAGTTTTATTGATATATCGCCATAAAGTAAACATTGATGATCCCTGAGCTATATCTCTGTAACACGTTTAGTTATCACATATATTATATTCATACATTTTTTTAAATTTAAGTCTTAAGTACTTGCAAACTTTCAGAAAAAGCTTTCCTCTTGTATTTATTTATGTATTACTGACAAACAACAACAACAACAACAACAACAACAACAACAACAACAACAACAACAACAACAACAAAACACACACACAAAAAAAACAATAAAAAAAACCGCTGAAACGCCTTTGATCTCGATTTGAATATTTTGTTAATGATGAAATCAAATCACTGATAAGTGAGAGATAAATAATAAGACAAGTGTCATATTTCAATTCCGCATTATTATGCAAATATGGTAATAAATCCATGAAATAGTGTGCTAACATTTGTATCATTCAAATAACGCTTAATAAACATCAATTTATAAAGGCTTTTAAATAGATCGCTAGGACACAGGATTTGTTTTTATTAATTACTGTTTCAGCAAGAAAGTCACCCATTGATCATAGCTTGCCAAGTCACTGATTTTTTTTTTTTTTTTTTTTTTTTTTTTTTTTTTTTTTTTTTTTTTAGATTCTGAAACGAAAAGAAAATATATCAGGAGAAATGATTATTTTTAACCATGAGATTTATTACTATTGGGTCAAGATGATAAAATGTGAAATTGAAATTTTAAGTTCCAACAACAGTTTTTCAGTTTCTTGGGAGCGATACCTTATAACACTTTATAACATTATCCTGACACTGGGCAAACCCGGAAGTACCCTTATGAACTGAGCGCCAAGCTCAATGTTTATACCAGCCAGACTTTAGTATGTCGCGACCGAAGATCGAACCCATGATCACCTATTACGGGACGGACGTTCCAATCTCTCGGGACACCATGCATGAAAAGTTACCACCTTTACCTAATGAATATTCATGTTTTTGTTTTTTGCATGATGAATATAAATCTACTGAACTTTAAATGGTATCTGAAATTATGTATTTGTCTTTGTCATACAGACTGTGTAGAATTTGAACTAAAATAATATATTTTGTTTAAGTAAAAAGTGAAGACCCTATTATAGCAGCTGTCTGATCTGGGACTGCCCCGTTTGCCAATGCGTAAAGTGAGACTCCGTGAGGTCAAGGTTAATTAATAGTGTAACCTGCGTAACAATATGGCGGCTGAATGTCATGCAGAGATTCTTGCGGAGCCGGACTAGACGCGCGTATTGATTTACAATGTATTTGGATAAAATGAGACAGTTAAAGAAACGATAAAAAAGACGAGGGAATGACATAGACAAAAAAAATCATCAGACCATTAATGTAGACAAAAATATGTTGAATTACATTGCTGACCTAATGACATCTGATTTGTATGCAGCGACACTGAATTGTAATGTATTTAGTGTTTACATGGAACGTGCTATGAATTATTACAGTTTTGGGGATAAATAATGGGATAAATCTTGTGACAATAACATCCATTTTTATACAACCTTGTCTCGATGGGATACAAGGTCCAGTGTAACGCGACTGGGTCCACATGTCGCGATAAAATGGAGCTCCAAATCGATATCTACACAGTTGCTCTTAAGTGAAATCTAATGAGTGAAATAAAATGTAAACTGTCTTGGAATTCGGCAGATTTGTTAATTTTAACAGTTTTAACTCTTTGACTCATCCGGTACCCCCACTCCTTTAAATTGTCTACCAAGGGTCGTCATGGCGGTGGTCGTTTAACAAAGCAATACAATATTGCAAAAAATTCGGCCTTTTGGCATCTGCCAGTACTCGCTTATAATAGCTTGGCGTTTTATACGGGTGGTTTTGACAAGAAGTTTAATTGCAGAATGTTCCCACCTGACACTTTGAAGGCATATGCTAATCAAGTACCACGAATACAAATAAATTGAAAGCAAAACCAAGAACAGCTCTGCAATATTTGATACTAATGACTTTTCTTTTTCACCCATCTTCGTGGCTTATCAGGCCGATGTGAAGACCAAGTTTGAGACAATATTTGAGACGTTCAGTATCATTCAGTATCTCTGTTCTCATTATGTAGAGACTTCTGGTTTGATTTAATTCACAAAGGTAAATATATGGTGGCTAATTCTTGCCATTTGACGTGGCGTGTTGGCAAGGTGACAAGGTCTAAAACAGCAAAATGATGTTTCCGTTAGCAGACAGAAATCGCGCCTCGAAATTTCGATTGTAAATCTAATAAATCCAGTGAAACACGACAAATCTTATATTTTAATTTTCAAATTTCCTATCAGTACGTTATAAAGTAGAACCGTATACAAATCAAGTAGGCTGACATAGTCCATGATCATTTGCATTGAGGGTTTGAATTCTCGCCATGAAGTTTTTACTTTTATTCTATTGCCCCGTCAGGCGAAACACTAGAAACTAATATTTCGTGTCGGATTTCGCTCCGCCAAACTTAAAACATGTATTGTTTGTCATCGCAGTGCCATGGGAGAGATACACGTAGGTGAGGTTGCAATGAGCACAAACGTAGATTTCTCTAAGTACCCCGGTTTCTCGCCACTTAAAGGATCACATATAGTCACTTAATTGATCTGGGGCGTCTATAAAATTGATTTGACATTGATTCACAATGTACGTAAAATGTACTCCTGAACTCTTTATAGAAATTTGCATACATTAAACGCTAAACAACAACAACACAAAATGACAATAAACAAGAAATATCTTTTAAAAAGATACTCGACCGTGGTAACCAGCTTCATTATTAGTGTCTGAATGGTTTAACATGTAATAGATTTTGTTGTTGGTTTAATAGTTGTGTAATTCCTCTGTCAGTGCAGCTCTTTGAACTACCACGGATCCAAATAATTTGTACAATCTTGGCAGACACTTACAGCCTTAAAACATCTGCGCATTAGACTTCGTTTCGCGGGATACAAAACGAAACCGGATGTTACGTTTTTGTTGAATATCTGTCAGGGTCTAACAATCAATTCCGAAATCTACGTGTTTCCTATTTTTTAGCGTTCTACTCTTTCAGTTTACCTTAAAAAGGGGCAGTGTCTTACTATTCGGGACAAATCGTTCGCAGGGGAAGAAAACTTCCAACTTTTAAAACAAATAGAGATCTAAAGAACTCGTTTCCGCAACTTCTTTTCTTTTCTTTTGTCTAATTTTACAATGACCAATGGGAATTTAGCAAAGTATATAATAACCAATGAAAAAGCCTATTTTTATTCCGCTTCATTACTATGTATTTCACAGGAAGTCATGATGAACATAAACGGCCTAACGGCCGAAAAAACAGCAACAACAAAGCAGTGTCTGCTCAAAAAACCTAGTCCCATCAATGAGCTGCTCTCGACGCGGCATACTATTTTTGATACTGGTTGTGATTACGCTTCGTATAGGGGGTAGCTCCAAACCGAAAGTAGAATGACGTCACAAATTGTGGGAAATCTGGGCCATGGGACCCGTTTCACAACATTTTCTTTTAACATCTCTTCGCACGGACAAAATTGACGTTCAAACGCGATTGCGTACTTTTTTTCTTACAATTTTCATAAATTTCGTGGTGCATGTGACAGTGAGACACGAGAGTAACCGGGTCACTAAAGTAGAAAGAGATGACAAATGTGTAACCTAATTATGTATAAGCCCATTTGCATGATGTTTATGAGGAAAGAATTATTCAAACCATATTATTATAATACTTTTTTTCTTCAATGGTGACAGAGTATGATGATGGCTTTTGCGGCTGATGTAGGCTATAGGGCAGTTCCTTGTTTATCATACTGTTAACTCAATAATTTTCACGGGTCACTAATTTTCGTCGATTTCTTGGAGAATTTTATACACGAATCTTAATCCCCACGAAAATCTATTATTACATGGACCTCATGATTTCTAGAACATAGATCCACAAATAAACATACCCACGAAATTTCAACGAAATCTATGATGTCAGCGAAAATTTATAATGATTTGTAGTATGAGGCGTAGTTGTAAATGATAAACTGTCACAATGAGAGGCCACAACGACAACTATATATAACAAGTATATACTTCAAACACAAGTTTGTGGTAAAAATAACCTTGGATGATTCAGCAGAAGTTTTGACAGCCTTCAACTACTGTCACATCAGCTCCGTTGCTAAGTATATTTGGGCTGAATAAAGACAAGGGACAAGGTGCACTTTTTTTTTGGGGGGGGGGGGGGGGGGGGCGTTGTAATTATTTCATAGATAGTAGTATATCTTTCAAACTGGTATTTGTTCTTGGAATTAAGTAAATTTAGAATGTATTTTCGTATTGAAGATAAGTAAAGCAAGCGAGTAAATGAAAGGAAGTAAAACCCCGTCACGCCAGACTGGCGTTCTCACTGCGTCCATACAGCGATCTAGGATGCAGTAAAATCACCATGGGCACCGCGGGGTCGCGATGATGTAACAGAGAACCCCAAAGAGTATAAAGCTGCAGACTGCACCACCACAATTGATCATGCTCATAACGCCGAGAATGGCATCTTGACTCAGAACACAATGGAACAAAGTCGTAGAGGTAACGCGATAGGAGCGCAAAGAACGCCGTATAGACGTAGTAAAAACGAGGTAGAGTCGTCATGGAAATACACAGAAGTGGTTCATGGACCGCTCGGGGACCCTTCTGCAACCCAATGCTTTGTTCTTACAAAGTACATAAGGTTTTTATCACGTTCATGGCGGTTCAGAGCGGTTGTTTTCGAAAGCCTTACTTTAGTCCGCGGCCTTACGATATCCTCCATACTCCTTCACAACGTCCATGACGATTTTGGGGAGTTCCTTCTACGACAATGACGTCTCTTCGATGTTTGCATTGCGTGTCTATAGTGCGTCACAAGCCTGTCCATGGTTTTTATTGGCGAATTATTATCTATAAAATCCAGTTTTTTTTATCATGACTGTACGTCATTGTCAAAAAGAATATGGATAATTCACCATTACCATCAAACAGCCTTACGCGCGTCTGCACACTTTCAGACTTGACTTTACTATTTGAGCTTACCGTCGCTTCGACAGTATTTCAGTCATATAGCGACGTCCAGCTAATTACAGGTGGAGGAAGACCCCGAATGCACGGAGGCATCCGGGTAGAAACACAGACCTACCAAAAGCCAGCTGGAAGGCTTTCTCGCATGAAAATCCGAATGGCCGTGCTGGGATTCGAACCCACGCGGTGAGGGGCTTAGTGAGTACTGAAGTCAGCGACTTTACCCTCTTGGCCACGGAGGCCCCTCACACTTTCAGAATAGACCCTGAAAACTAAAATGTTTCATGAAGGTAGTGTGGATGTTGTATGGTTGCAATGCAATTGGCCCTCTGGTCTCAAACTTTGTATAATTGTTACCTGTGCACACCAATCGACATATCGAGGTCATTACCTCAAAGTCCACAATTTTAATTCTGACAAAAATGTTTTGACATTCACAAAGTAATATTACCTCAGCACTGGTTTGTATTTCAGCGGGCCTTTGTTTAAATCGTATAATGATTATGCTAACCATATCCTGTTTGAATGATCATTGATGTTGCGCCTCTCTCTCTCTCTACCTTGTCCTAGATAAATTTATGACCAATTTGTTTCATGTCAATATCTTTAAAGTCAAGTGTTAATGTTAAATTGACATATGAGGGACATATATTTTACTTACATCTCATGTATAACACATTCCTCATTACATTTAACACCAAAGTTCAGACATATATAGCAACATATAAAAACATAAAAAGTCATACGTAAATGAAAACTAAGTTTGAAATTAACGATAAGACAATCACGTTAATATTCACTTAAATTGTCATTAAGGTTTAATACTAAATTATATTGGGAAGGATATATATGCATAATAAGATTATGTTGTTATAACAGCAACTATTTTTTCTTCTTCTTCTTTTTTTCTATAACAGTGTCTGTTTTGAAGTACGAGCCTTTTTATACACCATTTCACGAGGGTTCGGCAATACTCGCCGTATAAATGGCCTACTGGATTCTCTACACGTCCCCTATTGCTCGGGGCAATAGAATTTTTACTTTGTTTTATCCCTTTTTTACAGTGATATTAGTACTCTCTCATTAATATATTAGCAAGGCATTAATCAAAGTGAACTAAATTTAATCCATCGATATTTGCATTGATTTTTATTTTATTTCATACCTAACTTCATGCGTAAATCTTTTTGATGAATAAACCTTTCAACATTTTATGTTGTCCAACTGAAGTATCGCACTAAATGAAATCACAGTCAGTACGGTCAATTAGGAACCCCCCACCCTCTCGTACACATATGTATTATTCATCTACGTAACTTGCCGATTTCGCTCGAGTAATTGCTTTTCATTGAAATGCTAACTTATAAAAATATCTGAGCTGCATTGAAGTTTTTCATATCCGCTGTTTGGCATTGGCCCCGCAAAACTACACTGTCTTTCATTTGTTTTCAAGGGACGTCACTCTCTGCACAAAAACAGACGAAGAGAAAGTAAAAAATTAAATTTCATTATTCGCCCATTATTCGTGTTCCTATTTTTTACACAAACCAAGATATCGAGAAATAAAAACGTTCCTGGCAACTCGTATAATGTAAGTTTGCATGTTTCAGTTTGTGGTTACACATACAGTATTCATTTATTCAGTGAGATCAAATAAAAAATAATCAAAATGTCATGGTTAGGTCATTAGATAATTGGAGTATGGTCTTGCTTTATAATTTGCTGAGAAAAGGTGACTATTTTCCCAATTTCAGTCCAGAAATTCCAAAATTGGTGTACAATTTCAAATAATTGCTGTTATATTTTTAAATGTGTGAACAGAATGAAGTAAATGTAGTCCCAAAATGAGTCATAGTATAAACTTCTTAATTTTACGTTAATTGGAAAACAAATTCTTACAACTTATTGTTTATCTCTCGACTGTTGATTGGTTGGACCAGTACTTTGTGCCATGAAATGATAATGAAAAACCTTACCCCCAATAGGGTTCGAACTCACAACCTTTTGGATCCTCAGTTAATGTTACCACAATATCCTTATAGATTATATTGTCATAAAAGATGTATTTAATTATGTTCAATTTCAATTTTATTTGATTTCAGTATATGAAAATTACATAATGAAAATTTTGGTACTAGTACTTTTCCCCCAAATCAGTGATTTTTGGGTGTAAATTTACTACATTTTACAGAAAAAATATTTTTTTAATCTTATGATTTCCAGTATTTTTATTTTCCCAATATGAAAGCCACAGGTAGTAAAAAGAATTAAAAAAAAAATCATTCTCTCTCTCTCTCTCTCTCTCCCTCTCTCTATTTAAGCATAATGCATTTACGTTATATATTATTACTCAACACATAAAAAAGGCTCCCTTTTGTTACAATTTACTATAATGAGAAATAAATCTTACTTTTAAATGATATATTCAATCTCCAATGATATTTAAAGTATAAAGAAAATGACAAAATTGAATACATTAAAGTCTTGAATATCATTCTTATATTTTTAAGGATAGGAAATTCAGATTATATAAATACATATACATCATGTGTATGTAATATTGCAGGAGTTTAACTGGATATATCAAGACTAGTAAATTATTTTGTTAGCAGTCCTTTCCAATTGTTCTACAGTCCATATTAATATTAATGAATGTACTTCTATGTATTGTTATCCTTAATGATATAGGTTTAAATAGGATTATTTAATACCATGCATATTCTAAATGTAATCAATAATGTGCCTATAGTACGTTACTTTAGTACTCTATTCTTGTTTCTTCTCATTATTGTAAGGACAATTGGGGATGGCTCTCCGACCCAAGCAATACCAGAATATATCAGTTTTCCTGTCTTTTTGTTAAATTTGGAAACATGGTCCTTTTCCCAAATGGCTGAAAAAATAACCCAACAAACTCTATAGATCAGGGAATTTTCCTGCTACTTTTATGGCTAGTTTTCAGCAATATTCCCAAATCAAGAAAGTATATTGTGGGTCAGTTTCAGATTTTTGGCAGATTTAAAAATCGTGAGCTGATCTGGTTAAAATGTTGATGTCATTTCCAGATTGTGGGCCGATTTCAGAATGTATATGCTTTAAACAATGAAACATTTCAATGATAAATGATGAGGTAAGTATTAAGGTTTTCTAACTTAAAATGACATCACATCCACGCCATATGGCCACACTATTAATGCTATTTCTTCTTTCCATATTTAAAATATATTTTATTATTTATTTTTTAAAGATTGACCAATCATGGCTGATGTTCGTTTATGAGAATATATGAAATCCTGTAAAAGATGAGTCGAGTGGACGCCAAGGTGGTTCTGCTAGGGAAGTCATATGTTGGGAAGACGTGTATTGTCAACAAATATGTACATAACCGGTTTGACCCAAACCTGCCCTACCAGAATGTAAGTACATGTACCATGCATGATATAACTGAAAATAAAAATGTTCACTGACTTGGGAAGGGGAAATAAATATGACATTTTTCATGGTTTTTGCATTTTTCACAAGTATCTGTGACATTATATTTAATTGACATTTGAAAATTTCAATGTGACGTTTTATGTTTAAATATGACTTTGGTATAGAGCCTCTTCCTTTTTCAGTCACTGTTCATTTGGCTAAAATTAAAATAAGTGAGAACTTGCCTATATTTCACATTATCTGGCAAAAGATTTAAGTCCAATGTTTGACTGGTTTTAATTTTTTTATCTATCAATTTTAAGCATAAAATAGAGTGCATGTATTTTAAAATTTTATCCCAGTCAAAAATAACTGAGCCCTACCTCATAACTCTTTCATTATTTGACTCATGGTAATAATATTTGGCACAATTGTTGACTGATATCTCATGCATCATTTGTGCAGGAAAAACTAACGTTACGTGACGTCATATACATATGACATCAATTATTGTAACATCACTATGGAGGATGCCTTCATGCTGACGTGCAAAGAACAGATTGCATACATTAAGATTGAAGTTAGATGGGGGAAAAAGTGCATCAGAAATTCTAAAAGCTCTTGAGGAAGTTGATTCAGAGTCTATACTCGGATACAGTACTATCAAGCGATGGGTGTGGGAATTTAATAATGGACAATTTGTCGTTAGCAACATACACCTATGCGACAGGACTTTGTCAACGACAAATGATGAAAATGTAGCAAAACTACCTGAGGCTGATTGAAGATATACGTATGATGAGATAGCATATGAGTTGGACATAAGTCACGGGTCGCCGGGGTCGGCATATCACATTCAAAATGTTCGCAAATGAGGAAGATCGCCACTAGGTGGGTACCCCACATGCTCTACAAAGGTACGATGCAGAAGGCGATAAAATGCTGCAAAGAATCGTTACTATTGATGAAACTTGGATGCGTTCATTTGAACCTGAATTGATGATAATAATGATATTTTCGTATGAATACCGTGGAGTACTGACCTCACAGTAAACAGTATATAATGCGTACTACAACATGTATGTAGGACAATACTTCGTCCAGCATTATGCCGAAAGTGCCCAGACCTCATAGACTGCATGCCGATCATTTTGCAAGACAACGGAGCTATTGGAGGGATATGGCTGGGAAGTGCTTGATCATCCCCCTTATTCTCCAGATCTTTCTCCCTCTGACTTTGATCTGTTCCCAAAGTTTAAAGAACCCCTATGAAGAATCTGTTTTGATAGTTTAGATGAGTTAGAGTGTGCCTTGTACGGGGAGCTCCGGCGAATCAATTTCAGTTGCCTAGCAACTGGTAGTGGTATCCAGGCATTGCCGAGGAGATGGAATTCGGTCCAAGGGAAATTATTTTGAGGGATGATAAACAAGTGAGTCTTCTGTTAAACTTATATAAAAAGTTAGGAGGTAGGGCTCTGTTATTTTTGACTGACCCATGTATAATAATTGGTCACACACATTGACTTCCTGATTATCCCTTATTGATTAAGCAAATAAGTAGTGTTGTTAAGGATGGGCAAAATATTTTTAAAGATTTGAAACATCAATCAATATCAGTGAATCAGCGCAATTTTTAAGATTTAGCTTGAAGGAAATAACGTGTTTGAACAAGTCGTATTGATACTCTTCATTTTGTGCAAAAAATGCATCTGGCTAGACATGGAAATTAATACAAGGAAATGCATACGGATCCATATGTTTGCAAAACAGGCTTGACTGATTAGTTGTTTTGGAATAAAATTTAAAGCATATTATTTATTTTAGATTTAAACTTCATTGAAGTGGGGGCTATATAGGAATCAATCAAGAATCGTGTCCCATCCTGTTCCTACGCTCACATAACATGAAGTTTGGAAAGTGTTGTTGATAATGCTGTCACACTTGGAATAATGATTCATCATAAGATTTTGTTAGAACTATGACTTTATCTGTGTGTCAAAGCAGTATGTATGGGCATCAGTCACCTTCAGTGATAGTTCTAGTTTTGAAACTGAAGACATGATCACTTAGTTGAGACTTACTTTTTAGCTCACCTGGCACAAGATGAGCTTTTGGGACCAGACTTTGTCCGGGGTCTGTTGTCAACAATTTAAACATCTTCTTCTCTGAACTACTGATGGGAAAGTGATCAAATTTGACAAGGAAGTTCCTAAGGTGGTCTCCTATAAAAATTGTTCAAATGGTTCTGGTCTGTTGCATAATTAGGTCACGGAAGCTAATATTAGATTTTAAAAGTGAAATCTTAAAAAATCTTCTTCTCTGAAATCACAAAGCCTAGTGTTTAGATATTTGGTGTGTGGCTTTGTCTACTAGACCTCTACCAAGTTTGTTCAAATCATGACACTGGGGTCAAAATTGGCCCAACTCCAGGTGCCACTTTATTTAACATAGGCTAATATAGGAAAAAAACTTGAAAATTCTTATTCTTGGAACAGGCCTGCATAATGCTTTTAAGGAAAACTGACTATTGCAAAAGAAAAACACTTTTCATTGATATTTATGTTATTTAAAACAAAATGGGTTATTATCTCTCGTTATGACCCAGGGACAGAGAAAAAAAAAGTAGACCTAGTGTAAACAATGAAGGAAAGACTACTATCAAACAAGAGGATATCAACTTACCAACACTAACTAAAGCCACAACATCATAAGGTGAAGGGACAATTTCATAAATGCAATAATAACTCATGAATGAATTATAATGTGAAGTATAAAAAAATGAATAATGGTACATGTATACCACCAGATATGAGTTGCATTTTAATGTATACTTTTGTGACTTCTTTTGAATTCTTATTACATATTATTATTACTCGCAGGGTGATCTGGTTTTATGTTGATCGCATAGGTCTTTTCATGGTTCCCTCAATGAGGGAAAGGGTTAAATGAACCAAGTGAACCTTGACAAAACTGAACTTCTGGCTGGCACATAATTAACCTACAAATACAATTGTAAAACAATCATACTAAAGGAAACTAACAAAATTGAAATTCTGAATAACACATAATTAACCTACAAATACAATTGTTAAACAGTCATGAAAACAAACACAACAATTCCTTGAAATGACTTATCTCCTCAAAGTTCAAGGAGAAAATACTACTTAAACATATGACTAAATGACAATCCATAACTTCTGCTCTGGTTTCCGTTAGATCTACTTTTTTCCTGTGAAACAGGCTTGAGGGTAAATATTGATGCTACAGGCAGTAAGTTTATCTAATGACATTAGAATGCTGTATTTCACTATTAATTTTCATTAAAAAAAAACATGGACATTGAAACAAGATATTATTGATCATAATAAATTTACATTGATATTTGCCTTTTGGTGTGTGTTTTTTTTTGTTGTGTTTTTTTTAAACCTTTATTATCCCCGTTGATTGGTGGTAGTAGGTCGGGGAACCATCCCACTTACCACCTCACAAATGCAGACATATATCAAGACATTAGAACAATGATTTCAACATATATGAGCAACAAAGCAACATTTTTTATAGTAATTCACAACTACACAGGACTAACAGTTTCGGGATAAACAATTTTTATTTTAAAGTTGGATTATTAGAATACAATATATCTATATAAAAGCAACAGTCTCTACAAAAGATTTTTTTTAACTTATAGCTGTTAGAAAGTAATAAAGGTTTAAAATTTACAGGTAAAAACAAGAAACAAACAAACAAAAAAACTGACAGTCTTTACATTGCAAAGAAAAAAATATATATATACTGATATGCTATTTATAAAAAAATGAAACTGAATGTAGGATTTTATTTCTTATTTTTTTCAACTAACATGAAAAATCTTCATCTCAGAAACCACAAGGCCTGGAGTTTAGATATTTGTTGTGTAGCATTGTCTAGTAAACATCTACCAAGTTTGTTCGAATCATGACCCTGGGGTCAAAATTGGTCCCGCCCCAGGGGTCATCACTTTATTTTACATAGACTCATATCGGAAAAAATTAGAAAAATCTTCTTGTCAGAAACCACAAGGTCTGGAGTTTAGATATTTGTGTGTAAAATTGCTTCAAAGACATCACCAAGTTTGTTCAATCATGGCCCCGGGAATTGGCCCCCCAAAAGAGTTAAGATATTTGGTATGTAACATGGCCTAATTGACATCTACCAAGTCTTTTCATATCATGGCCCTGGGAACAAACTTGGCCACCCCAGGGGACACATAATTTTATATAGCCTCATGATTCCAGGTTAACGACCAGGGCCATTATGGCCCTCTTGTTTTGTAAGACATGTTAATAAAAAAATAAGATCAGAATCAAATTATACTTATTCAGATTTTCTTCCTTTTTTACATTGATTGGGAAACAAATTCTTGCCACTAATACTAATACATCTTAATGGTTTCCGAGTTGGACCAGTACTTTCTCCGGGGAAGGTCATTAAAGATTCTTGCCTTCAAGGGGGTTTGAATCCATATTTGTTTAGATTTACAATCATGTATGCAACCACTGGACAATTGTACCCTTATTGCTTTTCATGATGTATCTATAATTTGTTTCCAAGGGTCCCTGATAAAATCATATGTATAAGTAATATACAGTAGTCAAACCTGTCTTTATTAGTCGGTTAAGGGGCTGCTTAACAGAGTTGGTCACTAAATACAGGTTTAAAATATAACAAAATGCTAGTTTGGTAATATTAGAACAGCTAAAAGCAGGATGACCGCTTAATACAGGTGGCTGCTTGTACATACATGTATAAGAAAACGTTTATGGCTTATATGTATAAGAAAACATGTTTATGGCTTACATGTAGAAGAAAACATGTTCATGGCTTATATGTAGAAGAAAACATGTTCATGGCTTATATGTAGAAGAAAACATGTTTATGGCTTATATGTAGAAGAAAACATGTTTATGGCTTATATGTAGAAGAAAACATGTTTATGGCTTACATGTAGAAGAAAACATGTTTATGGCTTATATGTTTATGGCTTATATGTAGAAGAAAACATGTTTATGGCTTATATGTTTATGGCTTATATGTAGAAGAAAACATGTTTATGGCTTAAAACATGTTTATGGCTTATATGTTTATGGCTTATATGTAGAAGAAAACATGTTCATGGCTTATATGTAAAAGAAAACATGTTCATGGCTTATATGTAGAAGAAAACATGTTCATGGCTTACATGTAGAAGAAAACATGTTTATGGCTTACATGTAGAAGAAAACATGTTCATGGCTTATATGTAGAAGAAAACATGTTCATGGCTTATATGTAGAAGAAAACATGTTTATGGCTTACATGTATAAGAAAACATGTTTATGGCTTATATGTAGAAGAAAACATGTTTATGACTTATATGTAGAAGAAAACATGTTCATGGCTTATATGTAGAAGAAAACATGTTCATGGCTTATATGTAGAAGAAAACATGTTCATGGCTTACATGTAGAAGAAAACATGTTTATGGCTTATATGTAGAAGAAAACATGTTCATGGCTTAGATGTAGAAGAAAACATGTTCATGGCTTATATGTAGAAGAAAACATGTTCATGGCTTATATGTAGAAGAAAACATGTTTATGACTTATATGTAGAAGAAAACATGTTCATGGCTTATATGTAGAAGAAAACATGTTTATGGCTTACATGTAGAAGAAAACATGTTTATGGCTTACATGTAGAAGAAAACATGTTTATGGCTTACATGTATAAGAAAACATGTTTATGGCTTATATGTAAAAGAAAACATGTTCATGGCTTATATGTAGAAGAAAACATGTTCATGGCTTATATGTAGAAGAAAACATGTTTATGGCTTACATGTATAAGAAAACATGTTTATGGCTTATATGTAGAAGAAAACATGTTTATGACTTATATGTAGAAGAAAACATGTTCATGGCTTATATGTAGAAGAAAACATGTTCATGGCTTATATGTAGAAGAAAACATGTTCATGGCTTATATGTAGAAGAAAACATGTTTATGGCTTATATGTAGAAGAAAACATGTTCATGGCTTAGATGTAGAAGAAAACATGTTCATGGCTTATATGTAGAAGAAAACATGTTCATGGCTTATATGTAGAAGAAAACATGTTTATGACTTATATGTAGAAGAAAACATGTTCATGGCTTATATGTAGAAGAAAACATGTTTATGGCTTATATGTAGAAGAAAACATGGCTTTATTGTTTCAGACTATAGGAGCAGCTTTTGCTGCCAAGAAAGTTGTAGTTGGGGACAAAAGCATCAATCTGGGGATATGGGTAAGTAGACCTGTCACTCCATGGATACCAAGTTACTATAAAATGATATAGAGCAATCCAGTTTAAATCTGCCCCCCCCCCCACACACACACACACCCCTAAGAAAAAGATGTGTTTCTGGTGTTCCTAAGACTCTGTAAAAAGATGTACCAAAAGTTCCAGAATATACAATGTGTTCCTGGAGTTTTGAATAAAAAAATCTTGATGAAGGCGTAAGCCAAAATGCTGATGCAATCACGAAATTGAATATTTTCCATGTGTTGTTGTTAATTTATCCCATATTATTGGAGGTTTGAATAACATCTATTTGATATATATAATTAAATGATAAAGACAAACTATTCGGCAGGAGAACAAAATAAACTTGACAGTAGCAAGGATAAAAGACTCAAGATTCATAAATGATATGCAGTAAATACTACCTGACCATGAAAATACATCATTCTCCAAAAGCCTTCCTGCCAACCTTTTTCGGCCTTATATGTCTTGGACTAGGCAGACGAGTGTGACTAGTATGATGGTTATTTTAACCCTTTCCCCCATAGAGGAAACCATGAAAAGACCTATGCGAACAGCATAAAACCAGATCAGCCTGCGAGTAACTCGCAGGCTGATCAGGTTTTATGCTGTTCGCTGCTCCTCAGTGGTCTGGAAATTAGGATTTTGTAAGTAAATTTGGTAAGGTTTAACTGTGGTTTTCTGCAGATCAGGCTTTATGTGATACCTATAGAGGGCGTCAAAAGGAGTATATATGAGGGAAAGGGTTAACACTTCACTTCATATAGACTTGTTTTGACATATTTACAGATCAGACTCATCAAATATCTCTTTCCAGACTCAGTCTGATCAGGGTCTCCTCTGTTTGCTCATACACTTATATAGCTCAGATTCTACACAGTCTGTAAAGCAAAAAAGCAACAACAACATAGTTTCATATACCATGTTAAGTTCTGTAAATTAATATTCATCAAGTTATAAATTACTACATGAATATCAATGAGGTAAGGAGTTTACATGTCGGTAAAATATTGTTATATCTTGTACTGATATCAACTGACTGAACAAACAACATTACATTAGATTAGCAAGAAATTGTGTGTGTGATTCAGCATATGACATTGAGTTCAAGCACATAAACCAACTTTACTGTCAATAAACACAAGCCACTGGTTGCTCATCAAGTTTAACATTGATACAGTTTACAGTGGAGAATAAATTATTTCATGACGCAAGATCTGATTACTGAAAAATAATTGCCCCCATAAAATGTAAACTAGGAGTTATTTATAATCATAAATGTTGATTATTTGAACTTGATTCACATCAGTAATGAAATTAGAGGAGAATGTTTTCTTAAATAGATTAAATTTGTCTTCATTAGGTTTAATGTGGTCCAGTGATCACTTTAAATTTTATTTAATGAATATTCATATACTGACTTGAAGAATATTGATGAACTGAATTTTAAATGGTGTAGGAAATAATGGATTTTCCTTTAAGTGCAGACTGTAGATTTTGAGCTACATTATTGTAAAAGCAAACAGAGAGGATCCCGATCATAGGATGGGGCTGTTTGATCAGGGTCTGCTCTGTTTGCCAATGTGTCATTTAGGTAAAGGGTTAAAATTCCTAAGGCCAAAAAAAAAGAAGAATTGTTTCTGGTCTCCAGCAAATAAAAAAAGAGGATTGGTAGGTCGGGATTTTATATTTTTAGCTCACCTGAGCACAAAGTGCTCAAGGTGAGCTTTTGTGATCGCCCTTCGTCCGGCGTCCGTCGTCGTGCGTCGTCCGGCGTCAACAATTTGCTTTAAACGACATCTCCTCTGATACCGCTGGACAGAATTTAATGAAACTTTGCAGGAATGTTCCTTGGGTGAGGCTCTACAAAAGTTGCTAAAATAAAGTTGATCCATGAAGAACTCTGGTTGCCATGGCAACAAAAAAAAAATTGAAAACTTTAAAAATCATCTCCTTCAAAACTACTGGCCAGATTTCAAAATAAATTGGTACAGATGTTCCTTGGGTCAACCTCTACCAAAGTTGCTAAAATTATTCCGATCCGTAAAAAAACATGGCCGCCAGGGGAGGGGCTTATTTGCCCTATATGTATATAGAGAAACCTTTAAACAACATCTCCTCTGAAACCACCGGACAGAATTTGATTAAACTTGGCAGGGATGATCCTTGAGTCAACCTTCACAAAAGTTGTTAAAATAAACTTGATCCATGTAGAACTCTGGTTGCCATGGCAACAAAAAGAAAAAAAATATGAAAACTTTAAAAATCATCTTCTTCAAAACT
>CM037779.1:6090472-6108815 GCA_021229015.1 Solen grandis
TCATATATTTAAACGTGTATAGATTTTACATACGAAATATATTAACCTAGAAGTGTTCAAATATCATTTGTGTATATGTTCGATCATGAATTTGACATAGATGATCTAAAAATCTAGTTCTTGTTCCCATATGATGAAAATAACCACTGTTATTTTATTATGATTTTAAAATTCATAGATCTAACATGAACAATAGTCAATATTGCCGCCAAGCTTAAATGGTTCAATGATATTTTTTATTATGAAAACATGGACTCACCCAGGACACCTGTAAAAAGATCGAGAAATGAAACAAACTTACCTTTGATAATAAACCATATCTTTTGAGCATTTTAATCCATTTGTTTTAGATCGAAACTAATTTGAATTTTCACAATCACGATAAATCACACAATTTCCATCCATTTGAGCATGATAACTGACGAAATTCCGGTAGAATTTTTAAGACTATATGCACGTCGAATCACCATTTGATAACGTATCCCCTGAAAAATAAGTTTATAAATAAATAAGAGTCCTTTCAAATCAAGTTCACTATATTTCTGCAAATGTAATTTCTCGAAAAAAAAAATCACACCGATTCAGCGGAATGCATTTCCTGTATGGAATGTACCAGAACTTACATAGCTAGGGACACAACTCCTAAACTATAAGGATAAGGCCATGGATGTATTTCTATCCGTGTCCATGTATCTTAAACAATAGCTTTAATTCAGATCTGTCTCTGGGCTACAGTTAAGATGGGCATCATATTAAGATTTGATTTGCTTGTCATAAGTGAGAAAAACATGATATTTTAGCAACATAAATAAATCGAGAACAACTTTAATTTTAATAAATTAGATCTAGCTTTATCTGAAAATAAAAATTCAATATAGTTAATCGTTGAGTTCATATATCGTAATCACTTGTCTAAGTAGATCTATACACTTGGTTAATGTGACCTCTTCATGTCACGCATGAAATGGCGCGTTACAACATTACAACAGTAGTCTTAATAATGGTAGTCAGATTTGTTACGCATAAACATCCGTCCTTTAAATTCTTTTCAATAGAGCAATGTAAATATTTTGACATACCATTCAAATTGCTGCAGATGAAACACCGATAATTAGTTTATGGTTTATAGTAAGGTAAATAGTTACAGTTATTGTACAAAAAATCATTTCAAATCAGGTATATCAGATATTTGAATATATTACGTTGTGGTTTTTTTTGTGTCAGTCTGAAAGATATACCATGATATAATCGTTATACAGTAATAATCTATGTCTAAAGAAATCAAAACATTAGGGATTTTATTTATTTCAATAAATATATTTTAATCAATGTCTTATTTCTTTTGCTACTGATATATCAACTCAGTTGAGGACAGTCATACTGCATATGCATTTACAACAATGTCTGTCTAAATATAGGTTTTTGTCCAGGCATGCGCAGTACATTATCATATGGTTATGGTCTATTTAAAAAAACTTACAAATTAAATGAATTATATTTTACTGCAAACTAAAAGTAAACATCAACGCGTTTTCGTTTATTTTTCTATGTAACAGGTATATTTTCAGTGTACATATATAAAGTTACATACGGAATATATACATATAAGTTGTTCCTAATATCACTGCATTTATTCAATCATCAATTTGGCAAGGACAATCAATAAATTAAGTTTTGAGAATTCTTCCACTTTATGAAATAGCCACAGTAATTTGACCGTTGTTCAAAAAAAGAAAGAAAGAAACATGGGTATGCTTAAATGACATTCAATACCAACCATTGATTTCGATGGCAAATCCCTATTCTTGAAAAATGGACTAAGCCAGGACACGTAAAATGATCTATGAATGAATATAATTTACCTTAATATACGATCCATTCTAAGTGTTGCAATCCATATTTTTAAATCCCTGCGCATTTGAATTTTCACAATCACAATAATTCACAAAATTTAATCCAATTGAACATGATGCCTGGTGAAATCACTTCGATGTACTTCCGGTTTCCTTTTGAATTGCTGTGGGTTTGATACAGTTTCTCTGAAAAAAAAATCCATAAGTGAATAAAAGCGCTCGAAAATGCAACTTCACAATACCCCTTCAATATATGTTATGACCCTAATTGTTATCTTTCTCGCACAAAATCACCTCGAAACAGCCCTCTGTACTTCTCTCACAGAACCGCATTTCCGGAATGGAATGTTCCAGAACTATGGTAAACAAACATAGCAAGGGAAACAACTATTAAACTATATGGGTAACGTCATGGATGTATTCCTATCCGTGTTCATTTCCTTTAAGTTATATCTATAATTCAGGTCTGTCACGGGGCCACGCTTAGATGAGCACCATTTTAAATTTGGCCAAATTATATTTGTTATTTAGTTATTTTCAAATGACAAATCATCAGGTACGATTGACCTAAGCCTAGCATTCACTCAGACTTTTCATGAAGGCCAAAAAGTATCTTAAATGCTGTTAACTTATTTACTTAGCGCTTCAAAGTAGTGGGTTCGAGTTTCGGTCTGGACACTCGGCTTTTGTTAGTTTGTTTAGCTCTCTGGGTCTTTATCCACTTTTAAGTTACTTGACGCTGCTAAATTACTGAACACAAACATCATCATGGTCATTCTGTTCAAGGACAGACATTCTGATTTATTGAGATCATCTTTTTGACATTTCCATACTATGCCATATTATTTACAAGGTTTTCCATGGAAAAAAAGAACGCGTCCATTTTGACAACATTTCAACTGTTTAAATAGTCCAAACTACTTCAAAATTGTGTTTTATCCTGATATCAAGGAGCCATTTTATCTCCATTTGAAATGAAAACAAGAGAAACCTATGTGTTTCCTGGTATGAAATTCGACTTAAGAAGATGTTCGATATAAGGGCAGCGACAGTGAAATGCAAACTGTTTGAATTGTTGGATACAGATAAACATGATCAACATCGGATGCAATTACATTCTTATATATATGCAGGCCCACAGATGAATGTGATGTAAATATGACACGAATGCATTCCAAATGCTCTCTCTCTCTCTCTCTCTGTGTTAAGTTTCAGCTGATAACTTATGTGACATATAACAAAATAATTCAAACAATTGCAAGAACTAATAAAATCAAATATGATTATTCAAATTATTTTACGATCACTAAAATAAAAATTTAAACAGAAGAAAAAAAAAAAAAAAAAAAAAAAAAAAATAAAAAATAAAAAAACAATATATTCCGGCAACATATATAATTACGTAAATAATATGTTGAATTTTTTAATTTAAGATCCGATAAACGAAAATTCAAAATGGTAAAAAGTTTATTTCATATAGATCTCCTGTAAGCAGCTGTCCAATCTATTCTTTGTGTACACTTGGTTCATACGACCCTCTGCATGTTCCCAATATCGAAACACTCCCCGTGACTGAAGACAGGGTGCATGACAAAGAACTATATACATGGTGTATTGTATTTGTCACGCGACGACCATTTGATGTACCACTGCAGCATTAGTCCTTGAATTGAAAAAAAAAAACGTTGTTAAGAGAACAGTTGTAAATGTTTGTTACTTATCACTTAGCATATCCAAGTGTCAGGATAATGAATCATACCAAATTCACCAGGCCCCTGCAGTTTCCGAGACCCCTACTTATAGAGCATCCGCTGTCATCTGGCAATATCACTAAGTGACTTTGACTGCTTTAATCTGAATCAGTTAGACGCTTTCAGCTTTACACTGTGTATTTAACAATTAAACGCTTGAAGATGTAGATTAAAGCCCGACAGGCTGTTTAAATGTTTTTACAGTGTATGTCTATTTCTTTGTATTAAAGAAAAATCTTGACACATTTTCCTAAAAATAACAATAGGCACAATAAACACATCACATTGCTCTCTCTCTCTCACTCTCCCTCTCTCTCTCTTTCTCTCCTACACTTTTTAAGACTTACATGCAGATATAATGACCAACAAGTAGAACAGATAGAAAAAGTTTAACAGCTACTGGGATTCGAGCCCATAAACCCCAGTTTCAAGGCATTTGAGAGTAATATTTGCCTATCTATGGATGTGTGTGAAATCATTGCCGCGCGATAGCCTTCAGAATGCACCCCCCACCCACAGTACTGACATCGCAATCAGATTGTGTCTTATAACGTCTCCATCTCCGTGTAAGTTCCGATCTTTAGATAGTGTGCGAATGTGTTAACGATACCTACAGACGGTATATTTTCAGATGAATTGTTATCGATGTATCCGGTCACACTGTTTGTTGAACCGTTTTCATGTTACTTTATAAAGTTTGAGTTTGGACAAAAATCAGACAGAAAAGAAAGTTTATTACTTGGATTAAAAACCGAACTGATGTTTATGAGCAGTGCAAATGTATAGGTCGGAGATTCCCAACTAATTTCTATTTCTAGTTTATCTATACTTAGAGATAAAAGATATGACATTCTAATATAAATTTCTAAAGGTCAAATGAATATGTTAGATTTCATTGAAAATCAGACCTATTCGAGGATTTAGCTGCGACTACTTACTTGCATGAATTATTTTTCTAATATGGCACTATGGTGTTTTATTACACTTACTCCTTCATCAGTCTGCACAACCATGGGTCAATGACTAAATGTGGAATGCCTATATATGCATCTGCGACAACTGGTGGAAAATAAGGCCTACGTAGAACTACGTCACTCGCCACTTTAAATGAGTCAGTCTTTGGGGTATGTCTCTTCGAACATATGCATGTCCCGTTATAATTATAATGTAAAAATCGCAATGGCTTTACTCTTAGCTAAACATTCCATCTTCTTATCTTGTTACTGGGCAGAACATATGTGTAAATCTTAAAACAGATCTAGCTGCATGAATTTACTACAGTATCTATGTTTCTAAATTTCACATTATAATACATCGCAAGCGCACGTTAATTTTGATTCAATAACTTGCATAATAATGATTTGTATTTGTATACTATTAAAGTGTATACTAGTGAGATAGATTGAGTGATAAATATAAATAGTTTTTTTTCTTATATACAGAATTTATAGAGATTTTACATGAATAGTCATGCACGATTAAACAGAATGACATTTCTGTTTTGTAAATTTGCATTTTGGCCCAATACCTAATTGACTATGAAAAATGAACAATTTGACACTTGTAAGCCGATCATGATATTTACGGATTTTATGAACTTGATGACCTCAAATGTTCGTGCCGGTGTGACAAACATGTTGTTGTTGTCTTTTTCATATTTAAATAATGTTAATTATCATATGAAACTTTTCGGCTTGGACTTGTCATTCAAAACAAAAGTAGATTTAAGTTTGTCAGATACCTCTTTTGTCGTCTGAACTTTCTCACATGGTAGTACAGAGAAATGAGAAAGGAACTATTAATTGAGACATACCTGTGTGTAATTTACTCCATCCACTATCTTTAAACCAGGTAACGGCGATAAAAGCAAACACTTTCCGATAAACTATATATAAACTTAAACGACTCGATTAAGACAGTTACATCATCCGTAAGGTTAAATCCAGCTAGTGCCACCAATGAGCCGATGGGCTCGACATGCTATTTTTGGTACTGGTTGTCACGTAAAATGCAAGTGTGTGTATTATTCCGTGATAACCTACATAACGCACACAATGTGTCAAGGTATCTATTTATAGATTGTTGCGCGAATGTACCTGAGAGTGTTTAGTGTTGGGCAATACCCAAAACAGGTATTATTGGCTAGGCAGGTACTTGGGGCATATCAAAGCGCTGCATCGCTGCAAGGACAATAAGTATTATGTTTGACCAGGACAATGTAAGTACTGAAAAAGAACGGGTAGCAGCTTGAGAATCGTATTGTTTATAGTAATATAGTTATCGTATAGTAATTTTAAAAAACAATTGCAGTCTTGAAGCAGCTTGCTCACAGATGGTCATTGACTAAGAATTTTACTTTTAATCATATCAGTATTACTTCTATCAAAACCCATCTACAGACGCATGATCACCAAATGCCACCATCCATGGTTGTAAAGAAATAATGGTTTCCCCCTCACAGGCTATATTTAGAATTATAAAACCTACATTTAGATTTTCTATTTTCATATGCCGTCACATGCCTGATCAAATTCACTCTTCCCGCATGAGATAACTTAATAGGCTGGTAAAAATGCTATGTTGCGGAACGAGTCACGTGGTACCGCAAGCACCTGCTTCGGGATACCGTATTATATTTCAAACCGATTTCGCAGAAGTTGCCTTGTACGAAAATAGCGTTTTACCGTTTAATGTAGCCTACATTTGTCGAGTTTATTTATCACGAAACAAGACTTCACAAACATTAAGGAGGGAGAGTAGAACAGTATTTCGTTTTATTTCGACCGATTCAAGTTGAATTATCGAGACAATTTATAGTTTGTCCTGTACTCTGACAAATCTGCCGTTTGCAGTTGATATGCAGAAATTATTTTATTCTGTTCAGTTTACAGTTACTCCATTTTTTTTTTGTGTTTGAGTTGTTACCTTTTTTTTTTTTTAACAATCTCAAAATACATCCTGTCGGTGATTTAAATGTTGTATAGTGCAGTTAAAATTGTCAAATGCCCAAGTACGCTAGGTTTTTTTTAGGTCTAATGTCAAGAAACTGCAGAAGCTAGTTAGTGGGCACCCTTGCCCTTCTTTGTGTTAATGTAAGTAGCCAATATTGGTGCGGTATGTGTAAGATCAGTAAGTTCAGTTGGTACTTTGGACCACCAATCTGAGCATAGGGTCTCAGGTTCAAATCCTAGTCTGGTTATTACAGCTATTAGAGATTGAACGATGATCATGTATAATGGATGAGTGATTCAAAGATTCATGGCGATCATCAATTGTCTTTTACGCAAATGATTCTTCTAATTTCTCTCCTTGCCGTTAATTTAGGGTATGTGTACTAAGAAATAAAAGGGATAGTGTTTGAAAAATTGAATATAGTATCATCAAATATGGCAACATATTGAAGGATATCTTTAAGTATGCTGATTACATCTTATAATTAATAAATTTGACTTGTACATAGCATGCTTCATGTGAATTGGGACAGCCCTGAATTTCTACTTGTGGCAGACATATTGCTTCTACACAGCAATATCAGTTATACTTTTCACATTTTCTTGATATACATGTACTTTCACATTTTCTTGATGCCAGGCCAACCAGTCCTGGTACTAGTTTGCTAAGAAAATGAGCCATACCAGGCATGACTTTGTATGTCGTGGCCGAGGATCAAATCCATAACCTCTTAAGCTCCAGAACAGACAGTCGGACCACTCAGTCGCAGGTATTATATGGGTTATTTGAAGGTCAGAACAGACTTTCATCCATGTACCTCCAATTTTAAATTTGCCCCCAAACTCACATTACTGAGAACAAATTGCTATCATCTTTATTGACAACTCCCATGCTGACATATGCAGTGACAGTTTTTTCCCTATAAATTGGAAAGAGGCCTAATATATAGTTTATATGTTGTTAAATCTCTCTCATCGCTCTCTCTCTCTCTCTCTCTCTCTCTCCCTCTCTCTCTATTTTACAAATTAAAAAGAATAACAATTTAAACAAATTGTCTTTCTTAAATCGAAATATTGTCTATGAAGAATTGTTGTAATCTGTTCATTGTTCATCAGACATTACATGTACTTACAAGTGTGTTAACAGTAATTGGGATCCCGGATGAGTACAAACAAGGGATCAGGATGCAACCTGGTATTCTGATCCCAGATGTGTACAAACTTGGATTCTAGATAAGTCTGGATGTGGCCTGGGATCCCGGAACATTGAATATGGGATATTGAATCCCGCTTGGATCCCGGACAAATCCCTCTGATATTCGCTATATATTTTACTTAGGCGATGATCCTCATCAAAGCATCCAGTTATTGAGTTGTCAGTGAAGCTCTCAAGAATGTACACAAGTCATTAAAAAGTCTAAATTTAATAACCTTTCAACAACTGCAGTGCTCAGTGCCAGGACAAATATAGCTGCAACTCAAAGGAAGCAGGCCTTGAGTTCCTGGTCTTTGGTCAGCTCAGTATTGGTGGCTTTTAAATGTTTGTAAAGTAAGTATAAAATCATCAATAATACCGCACAAATAATAGTAAGCCAATGTAGTATTTTCCCGCTCCATTCATTTATTTGATTTTACTGTGCACAAAGAAAGAATTCATGCATAGTCAAATCAAAGCAGAATACTATTATTAGAAGCATTTCAAATTTCGGTGAAGCATTTCCAATTTCGGTGAAGCATTTCAAATTTCGGTTTGAATATTTTCATTTTCTACATACAAGTGTATTTTTACAAGAGTAACAATAATTTTTATTACTTCAACAGATGAGGAATCACATGCAGAACCTTTTGCTGTAAAATTAAGGCATTTGGGAAATTAAATCCTTGTTTTGGGAAATTCGCTGCCAAAATTGGGAAAAAATAAGGGATTTTTTATTGAAGAGCCACGGAATGTTGACCTCAACTAAAAAAAAGAAAGTCCTGTTTGAACCTTCATCAGACCAGTAATTATCAGGATAACACAAATCTCACACTGGGATGAGTTGCTATCTATAAATAGGCTGTAACGAATATAAATGTGTCCCTATATTCCAAGGACAGAGAAACAGAGAACAAATTATAATTTATTATGTTCTTCAAAAAAACAACAACAAAAAAAAAAAAAAAAAAAAAAAAAAAATTAGGGACATACATGAATATACTGGAGAGCTATACCATACTGGTCTCACTTTTGGCACAACACAGGAGAGCTATACTATAATGGTCGCACATTTTGACATTTTGCACAAAGTCAGAAATATGATGTGTAGCCAGACCAATATCTACTGTCGCTGGTGGCCTAGTGATTAGGAAGTCATGGGTTTGATCCCTTGCCGTGACATACCAGAGTTGTAAAATGGTACTGTTATAGCTCCCTTGCTTGGCACTCAGTATATATAAGGGTAGTTGCAGGACTTGTTGGCCCAGAGTCAAGATAATGTAACTGGGTATGGTATCATACCACATGTCTATGGCGAGATACTCCAGTGTGGTAGCTCTATATCTGTCTCAAGTCGACATCCTCTCCAAAAGACTGAAATAACGCTGATAGGACTTTATATCCAGCAAACTAACATAGTTCTATTGCTTGGAGACCAGCATAATTAAGGGTAGTTCAAGGACTGGTTGGCTCAGTGTCAGGTGTAAGTGTAATGTGACTTGGTGTGGTATCATACATGTCTATGGCTGATCGAGACTCCATGCTTATAGGTTGGGTGAGTCACCCATATCAGGTGTACATTCAATAACTAAAAATCTGACACAACTTCAGGTAATAAAAAATAAGTTGTGCTGATCAGAGCATCTAAAACCAAATGGTATTCTGTAACCAAAACAGACTTATAGCAAGGTTTTGTCCTAATAATTCTTTTATTAAGTACGAAGAAGGACCTACAAATTCTCTATATACTACTTCATTTTGAATATAGTGGGCTCACTTGCCCATGATAACTGGATGTTACCATCCCTTGCGAAAACGGTCTATATGTCACAAATATGGCAAGGTCTATGTGGCATATATGTGACATAGTCCATTCACATATATGTCACATATTAGTATTTTAAATGCAAATGAAATCTATGTCCCATATATGTGACATATATTGATCAAGGTAAGCATTTATATGTACTTCCGGTTTCGTTTTGAATCGCCGTTGGTTTGATAAAGTCCATAAATGAATAAAAGCGTTCCAAAATGCAAAATACTACTTGATATAATGTTATGACCCTAGTTATCTTTCTCGCACAAAATTACTTCCTTACAGCCCTCTGTATTTCGCTCACAGAACCGCATTTACGGAATGGAATGTTTCAGAATCATAGTAAACAAACTTACATAGGAAGGGACACAACTCCTAAACTACAAGGGTTACGTCATGGATGTTATATTAAACATTATCTGTTATTCAGTTCTGTCTAAGGGGGGAGGGGCACACTTAAGATGGGAAAAAATTAAAGATTTGGCTAAATTATGCTGGTTATTTAGTCATTTACAAATGACTAATCATCAGGTACGAATGGACTTATTTACTTAGCGCCTTAATGCTGCGTGTTTGAGTTCCAGTTTGATCTCCGGGCTTTAAGGCCGGGTTATATTTTATGAACATGTATGAGGGAAACTTTCAATTAGATTACGGAGCTTTGTGTCATCGTGATTTTCATAGATTTGTAATAACCTGGCGCTACTATAATACGAACTCATTAAATATTCTTTACACATTCAGCATTTACAACGCTCTTTGATTCCATTCAAAATACCATCTAGTTTCAATTGATTCCTTTACTTATGTGGAACATTTTCTTTGATTCCATTCAAAATACCATCTAGTTTCAATCAATTCCTTTACTTATGTGGAACATACCAAAATGTTTCAAACAACATTTTATGAACTGTCCACGCGAAGTTGATAATGGAATTCAAGTAGGGATATATTCTGAACATTTCCATATGCATATATTTTTAAGTAGAGTTTTATGTTACAGATATATGAAATATTGAACAACATTTTTAGGTCGACTTTTGATTTGCATCGCATCATGTATCATGATTTTTCAACAAATATTTGAATTATAAATAATTTAAGATTCATACTAAAATTTTCATGGATATTATATGCATGTATTTCTTTAAATTCATATATATATATATATATATATATATATATATATATATATATATATATATACACACAGGTGGGGGAAGACCTCTGCTTACACTGATGCGCTGGACCTACCACAAGACCGCTGCATGGCTTCCTCACATTAAACCTACCAAAACTCGAACCAACAGCGGTGCTGGGCTACGTGGTATTCTATCTGTGGCTATAACCACTATGCAACTTTTTCATTCCTCAAAACGACTTAATCTGCCATTGATTAAGGCATTTAAACAATTGTTCAATTATTACGAACATTTTCCTTTTTCAGAACTGACGTGCGTTCCCGAGTCATCATTTCTGTACTACATATCTATCTATTTTGTTTATCAACTATATAATCATTTTGATGCCACAATGTTAATCTGTTAGGTTCTAATTTACCGACATATTTTTTGATAATGGCTTTTTCAATGTGGGCATAACTTTAACAGATCTATAACATTTAATGTATTGTTATGTCATAAAATGGCAGTTGAAAGACATGTACAAATTATTCATTGTACATTTCAAATTCAGTCTTCTTACTTAGGTATGCTTTTTTTACACGCTGT
Organism: Solen grandis; assembly: GCA_021229015.1. Lineage (NCBI taxonomy): Eukaryota > Metazoa > Mollusca > Bivalvia > Adapedonta > Solenidae > Solen > Solen grandis. The sequence goes on from CM037779.1 coordinate 6,101,772, forward strand.
AGAAATATACATTACTATAAAACTTGAATGCAAAATACGCCTCACTCCATGCAGCAGGTGATTTCATCAGTTTCAAATAACTCCCGAACAGCTACGTTTACATAAATTGAATGTTCGTCATTGTATTACTTGCAACATGTTTGCATGCTTGAGAAGATTATAATAATGTTTTACTTTTCGTTGATGTGAAGCAAATCGTCATAACTCTGATCACCCAGCAAGCTATATAGGGTATTATTGTATCTAAGAAAATGGCTGGGAAAGTCCTACCTGGATATATATCTTCCCAGGTAGTGATTAGTCTGCACTTTGTAACTCTACCTTTGTTTTGCAGAGCAATCGTGCACCCGGACATGAGAATATCCGGCCAATCTACTCTAGCTTTGAACGCATGTATAGAAAACCTCAGCCTGTAGCGTTTCATGGCTTGGTGCAAAAATAGTGTTACTTCAAATTAATAAAAATCCCTTACAATAGTTTGGCACTAAACTCAATTTGTAATTTTGCAAGGACATTGTTACATGTTGTATTCTTTAGGCGATGTTTACTGGCTTGAACGAAATGTTAAACCTTTAATTTTGTTGAGGGTATTGCTGAATAAAACGAACGAGATGAAAATAAACATGATGATTTTGCAATATTCGAACCTAAAATTGCGATATATAGCAATATATTAAGCCTTAATTCAAAACATATGCACAAGATGTGGACACTTCTTTTATTTATTTTCATATTTTGGGCTTTTGTGTTAGGTACTAACTCAACTTTTCAACAGATGTTTTAATTTCAAGTTTCCTTTCTTACTTATAATACATGTAGTAACCATAACCACTTAATCATATTAGCTTCACATGGCTTCGGCACATACCCTTGTCGCTATGAGTTTTGAGTAGGCATTCCAATCTCATGGTACTCGTTCAGGTCCTTGGTTCGAGTCTGATCTGCCTGCACTTGTTTCTCATCTGGTTACATTGGGCACTAAACGTAGGGCTGGTACAGTATAGTTCTCAAGTATAATCACACTTGGATTTGTCATGAACATATCAATTTGTTCTGTCCGGTGAATTTGGAACAAATTCAAAAGAGGCGAGGGAGTATGTAATGGCCAATAAGTAACACTTTTAGTGTTATATTTGTGTAAAGGGTCTGGTAGATCACTCTGTATAGCACTTGCTCCGTAATAAAGGGGTCCCCACTTTAACCCCTAGGGTCCCCCAGTCGTGTGTGTACATTTTACTCACCTTGTTACATTTGGCTATAAATATGGGACGTTAGATAACAGTTCTTCTATATATATCACACTTGAGTTTGGCAAGAACAAAATAGTTTTTATATATTACTTGAGAAGGAATAAGCCTATGTCTGTGAAACTTGTTAGGGACATTGCCCACGGCCTGTATATTGTGACCTATGACTTTGAGATAATAAAGTCAATTGTGATTGTGATAACGTGATTGTGACGATATGCATATTTAAGCATGAATTATTAAAAAAAAATCATATAAAATCGGCAAGTTGTTGTATGAAGGTGAAATTTGTACGAATGCCGAGGCCTACGATGTGCAAAAAGTCCTGAAAATTCAAGTGATTCCGTCAAAAACATGGCAGTTATTCATGTTTTTCGGATGAGGGCTTGTATACGAAAATCTAGCAATTTGAAGTAAGGATAAAAGGCGGTTATTGGGTTGGTTACCCTAGGTCCGGACGATCAAAGGTCAAATTCACATTGCCACTTAGTGTAAATTCCTTGTCTGCACAATATATTGAGAAGGAATAAGCATAGGTTTTGGAAACATAGTAGAGAAATTGCCCTTTGTCACTTGAAGACCCCTATTGATTTTGAGGGCATTCGATCAAAAGTCATGGTCACAGTGACATTTAATCTAAAAATCCTTGTCCGCCGAATTCCTTGAGAATGAATAAGCCTAAGTTTGGAAAAGTTGTTATGGACATTGTACATGGCAAGTTCACGACCCTTTTTAAATTCTGAGGTCATTAGGTCAAAGGTCTGGATCAAAGTGAAACTTAATATAAAATCTTTTTTTATTTATAACTTGAGAAGAAATAAGCCCATGTCTGTGAAACTTGATGGGGACATTGCACACGGCCTGTATATGACACCTATGATTTTGAGGTAATGAAGTCAAAGGTCAAGGTCAAAATGACACTAAGGTCACTAGAGCAGAAAGTCCTATCGTTTGTTCGGGACAAACGAAAACTAGTTATTATTAGGACTTTCTGCCCTTTCGGCAGAAAGTCCTATTGGGTTTGTACTGTTTATTAGGACTTTCTGCCTAAAGCATCTTCAGCACCCTATGACGTCACATAACGTCAGAGCTAAAAATAGTGAAAAATGGTGTTCGCGCTCTACAGCCGTCATTTATGGTCGGATTTTCTTCAAATTTTCACAGATGGTACATCATGAAACTAAGGTGTGCATATCCATATCCTGTCAACTAATCGAAATTCCGAAAGACCGAAGTTCTGTGGCTGAAATAAGATTCAAACATAGGACCGAAAATTTCATTTTAGGATAAAAGAGCATCAGGATGAGGTAGAAAGTTGAAACTTAAACAGTTTGCAGTTCTGCAGAATTTCTAAATAAATTATGAGTCGTGACGTCATATGACGTCATGTGACGTCATAAGCATGCTTATTAATTTTCATTTTAGGGCAATGATTTCGACATGATGCCAGTTGTTCAGAATAATGAAAATTTCAGAGTTATGACAGTAAAGTATGCGCTTTTGAACAAAAGCATCTTCAGCACCCTATGACGTCATGTGACGTCAGAGCTAAAAATAGTGAAAAATGGTGTTCACGCTCTAAAACGGCCATTTATGGTCGGATTTTCTTTAAATTTTCACAGATGGTACATCATGAAACTAAGGTGTGCATATCCTGTCAACTAACCGAAATTCCGAGAGATCGAAGTTCTGTGGCTGAAATAAGATTCGAACAAAGGACCGAAAATTTCATTTTAGGATTAAAGAGCTTCATGATGAGATAGAAAGTTGAACCTCACACAGATTGCAGTTCTGCAGAATTTCTACATGTATTTTGAGTCGTGACGCCATATGACGTCAAGTGACGTCATAAGCATACTTCTTAATTTTCATTTTAGGGCAATGATTTCGACATGATGCCAGTTGTTCAGAATAATGAAAATTTCAGGGTTATGACAGTAAAGTATGCGCTTTTGAACAAAAGCATCTTCAGCACCCTATGACGTCAGGTGACGTCACAGCTCAAAATAGTGAAAAATGGTGTTCACGCTCTAAAACGACCATTTATGGTCGGATTTTCTTCAAATTTTCACAGATGGTACATCTTGAAACTAAGGTGTACCTATCCTGTCAGCTAACCGAAATTCTGAAAGACCGAATTTCATTTTAGGATTAAAGAGCATCAGGATGAGATAGAAAGTTGAAACTTAAACAGTTTTCAGTTCTGCAGAATTTCTAGATAAATTTTTGAGTCGTGACGTCATGTGACGTCATGTGACGTCATAAGCATACTTCTTAATTTTCATTTTAGGGCAATGATTTCGACATGATGCCAGTTGTTCAGAATACTGAAAATTTCAGAGTTATGACAGTAAAGTATGCGCTTTTGAACAAAAGCATCTTCAGCACCCTATGACATCAGGTGACGTCAGAGCTAAAAATAGTGAAAAATGGTGTTCACACTCTAAAACGGCCATTTATGGTCGGATTTTCTTCAAATTTTCACAGATGGTACATCTTGAAACTAAGGTGTACCTATCCTGTCAGCTAACCGAAATTCTGAAAGACCGAAGTTCTGTGGCTGAAATAAGATTCGAACATAGGATCGAAAATTTCATTTTAGGATTAAAGAGCTTCAGGATGAGATAGAAAGTTGAAACTTACACAGTTTGCAGTTCTGCAGAATTTCTTAAAATATTTTGAGTCGTGACGTCATGTGACGTCATAAGCATACTTATAATAAGGATTTTCTTCAATATTTGATGATGGTGTATGTCAGAAAAGTAAATAAGTATGATCAGGTTTGACATAGTTAGCAGAAAGCCCTTTCTTTGTTCAGAACAAAAGGAGTCTAGTTATTATTATTATTCTTTTCTTCTTCCTAACTAAACGCTTATTTTTATATGTTGCAATAGTCCTAGGACGATGAAATTTTTATGGCTTATTAGTCACGTGAGGAAATTTTGATTTCAATGATTTTCAGCACCCTATGACATCACATGACGTCACAGCTAAAAATAGTGAAAAATGGTGTTCGCGCTCTACAGCCGTCATTTATGGTCGGATTTTCTTCAAATTTTTACAGATGGTACATCTTGAATCAAAGGTGTGCATATCCTGTCAGCTAACCGAAATTCCGAAAGACCGAAGTTCTGTGGCTGAAATAAGATTCGAACATAGGACCGAAAATTTCATTTTAGGATAAAAGAGCTTCAGGATGAGATAGAAAGTTGAAACTTACACAGTTTGCAGTTCTGCAGAATTTCTACAAATATTTTAAGGCCTGACGTCATATGACGTCATGTGACGTCATAAGCATACTTCTTAATTTTCATTTTAGGGCAATGATTTCGACATGATGCCAGTTGTTCAGAATAATGAAAATTTCAGAGTTATGAAAGGAAAGTATGCGCTTTTGAACAAAAGCATCTTCAGTACCCTATGACGTCATGTGACGTCACAGCTCAAAATAGTGAAAAAGGTGTTCGCGCTCTACAGCCGTCATTTATGGTCGGATTTTCTTCAAATTTTCACAGATGGTACATCTTGAATCAAAGGTGTGCATATCCTGTCAGCTAACCGAAATTCCGAAAGACCGAAGTTCTGTGGCTGAAATAAGATTCGAACATAGGACCGAAAATTTCATTTTAGGATAAAAGAGCTTCAGGATGAGATGGAAAGTTGAAACTTACACAGTTTGCAGTTCTGCAGAATTTCTACAAAAATTTTGAGTCGTGTCGTCATATGAAGTCATGTGACGTCATAAGCATACTTCTTAATTTTCATATTTGGGCAATGATTTCGACATGATGCCAGTTGTTCAGAATAATGAAAATTTCAGAGTTATGAAAGCAAAGTATGCGCTTTTGAAGAAAAGCATCTTCAGCACCCTATGACGTCACATGACGTCACAGCAAAAAATAGTGAAAAATGGTGTTTACGCTCTACAGCCGTCATTTATGGTCAGATTTTCTTCAAATTTTCACAGATGGTACATTTTGAAACTCAGGTGTGCATATCCTGTCAACTAACCGAAATTCCCAAAGACCGAAGTTCTGTGGCTGAAATAAGATTCGAACATAGGACCGATAATTTCATTTTAGGATTAAAGAGCTTCAGGATGAGATAGAAAGTTGAAACTTACACAGTTTGCAGTTCTGCAGAATTTCTACATATATCTTGAGTCTTGACGTCATATGACGTCTTGTGACATCATAAGCATACTTCTTAATTTTCATATTTGGGCAATGATTTTGAAATGATGCCAGTTGTTCAGAATAACGAAAATTTCAGAGTTATGACAGTAAAATATGCCCTTTTGAACAAAAGCATCTTTAGCACACTATGACGTCATGTGACGTCAGAGCTAAATATAGTGAAAAATGTTTTTCACGCTCTACAGCCGCTATTTATGGTCGGATTTTCTTCAAATTTTCACAGATGGTACATCTTGAAAGTTAGGTGTGCATATCCTGTCAGCTAATCGAAATTCCGAAAGACCGAAGTTCTGTGGCTGAAATAAGATTCGAACAAAGGACCGAAAATTTCATTTTAGGATTAAAGAGCTTCATGATGAGATAGAAAGTTGAACCTCACACAGATTGCAGTTCTGCAGAATTTCTACATGTATTTTGAGTCGTGACGCCATATGACGTCAAGTGACGTCATAAGCATACTTCTTAATTTTCATTTTAGGGCAATGATTTCGACATGATGCCAGTTGTTCAGAATAATGAAAATTTCAGGGTTATGACAGTAAAGTATGCGCTTTTGAACAAAAGCATCTTCAGCACCCTATGACGTCAGGTGACGTCACAGCTCAAAATAGTGAAAAATGGTGTTCACGCTCTAAAACGACCATTTATGGTCGGATTTTCTTCAAATTTTCACAGATGGTACATCTTGAAACTAAGGTGTACCTATCCTGTCAGCTAACCGAAATTCTGAAAGACCGAAGTTCTGTAGCTTAAATAAGATTCGAACATAGGACCGAAAATTTTATTTTAGGATTAAAGAGCTTCAGGATGAGATAGAAAGTTGAAACTTACACAGTTTGCAGTTCTGCAGAATTTCTTAAAATGTTTTGAGTCGATACGTCATTTGACGTCATGTGACGTCATAAGCATACTTATAATAAGGATTTTCTTCAGTATTTGAAGATGGTGTATGTCAGAAAAGTAAATAAGTATGATCAGGTTTGACATAGTTAGCAGAAAGCCCTTTCTTTTGTTCAGAACAAAAGGAGTCTAGTTATTATTATTATTATTATTATTTTTTCACCTTTTGAGGTTCAAATTAAAACAGGTTGCCAATAAGCCAGCAGCATGAAATTTTAACAGTGATCAGAGTGACTTTGTCCCTTTTGAATGCACTAATTTTCATCTTCATATGACGTCATGTGACGTCACAGCTAAAAATAGTGAAAAATGGTGTTCGCGCTCTACAGCCGTCATTTATGGTCAGATTTTCTTCAAATTTTCACAGATGGTACATCTTGAAACTAAGGTGTGCATATCCTGTCAACTAACCGAAATTCCGAAAGACCGAAGTTCTGTGGGTGAAATAAGATTCGAACATAGGACCGAAAATTTCATTTTAGGATTAAAGAGCTTCAGGATGAGATAGAAAGTTGAAACTTACACAGATTGCAGTTCTGCAGAATTTCTAAATAAATTTTTGAGTCGTGACGTCATATGACGTCATGTGACGTCATAAGCATACTTCTTAATTTTCATTTTAGGGCGATGATTTCGAAATGATGCCAATTGTTCAGAATAATGAAAATTTCAGAGTTATGACAGTAAAATATGCGCTTTTG
>CM037779.1:6108915-6140811 GCA_021229015.1 Solen grandis
CTGAATGATACAGACTTATTGTTTTGTGCATCGCGTGTAGTGCAAAGCATTCCGGATGACGACCCTGGATTTTTCCAATCTAAATATAGAACAAAATTTTCCATGGTAGTGTGAGACGGTTGACAGCCGGTAACGGATTCGTAAGTAAAAGCTATTTATACCTCTATCTTAATCTATATTATTAACAACAGAAGTATGCGTCCATCTATCTTTCTACCTGCCTTTACTGTAGATAAAGAGCCAGCCTCACCAGCGACATAAATTGTAGCCCCATCAAGCAGACAGAAATAAAAACAACATGCGTGACACGAGAGGTTTTTAAAGTGAACCAGACATTTAAACATGCACATTTTGACTGATTCAATGATATTAAAAAAATAATAATAATCATAAAATATTGAGCTTTATGACTAATGGCAAGTTATGTAACGGTTCTTCAAGTACATGCGTGAATTCATGTATCATGATTCATATGCAAATGAGCACTGACATTGACCTTCATTGAGTTTATGAAATAATAGATTCCTACTGCCAGTAATCAAAACGTCTTTGAGAGATGATTTATTAACACATATATTAAATTGTTGACATAACTCAATCTTTAAAATATAATTGTTAAAAAAGAAAAATTATACAATAGATTTAGATAACAATAAAAAAAATGGAGATCATATTGCTCTCTCTCTCTCTCTCTCTCTCTCAGTCTATCTATTCGCGGTATTCGTATTACCTATTCCTACTCATGTAAAATTCCACTTGCCAGCTTTCCATGGTACGTGAACATTGGTTCAGTGTGAGCAGTGATTTTTTTCTTTGAATTGTGAATGAGTCTCAGGGCTTTCGTTCCTTTTTTATCAGGGGTCGTTCATTGACACCTCCCATCTGAAAATTCTTTAAATTCATGCGCTTTTTTACAAATTTGCATTATACCCCAGGATTTTTCTTCCCCCATTGAAAAAAAAGCAATATTTTCCCCCAAAATGTGATAAGAAGGCCCCTTCACTAACACCTGGAAAAAAAGGCCTGAGTCTTGTACCCCTTTTTTTTGTGAAAAATTAGCATTGTTTTCTCAAAATTGTGAGAAACAGTAGTGGCGTTTCAGCCAATATTGTATGGAGAAAATGTGGGCTATGACAGAAACCTTGCAATGTTCATTGCTCAATTTCATTAAAAACATACTCTTTATAGACGTTTGTGTCTAACATTGAAAGTTGTGAAGCTGAAACCCTGTAGTGGCTGCGTGAATAAGGGCTGAGTATCACCCTCCAAATTTATGTTGTGATACTTATCAATGCCAGACTTTGCAAAAAGCAAAAACATCTTTCAGACATTCTGTCTAACAAGTATGAAAATTTTGTCAGACCGAAAAACAAATGAACAGATATGCAAATATCTAGTTTTGGTCTTTCTTCAGGAATATTTAATTGATATATACAGATTTAGCCAATTTAACATTTAGAATACAAGAATGAAGCAAGAAAAGTTCATAACAAGCAAGAATAGCAAAGAAAGTTGTTTCCCCCTCATATTTACAGGTTGAGGTCACTGAAAAATCCCTGCCAGTCATCTGGACTGAAAAGAAATTAAGCATTTTTTATCTGACCGAAAGAAATCTGTCAGACATGTCTGCCGGTCTGACACCTTTCACAAAGTCTGCAATGCATATTTGACTTTACTATAACAATCATAGCATCCAGTCAGTTGTATCAAACATTACCCAGGATCACATTTTTCTGTTTTGATTGGAATAAATGCATACTCTTCCACCATGAGCTTATTTTTAAACACACTGACAAAGGACTCATTCCTTTATTGTACTGGAAAAGTACAGAAAATCACCTAGAACTTTTGAGCAAATTTGAAAAACGAGGTTGTCCGTAGAACTGTCCTAGAAGTTTGGATAGACAAAGAACACAGTTTACCTTTTTTGGTAGACAATATCATTTTGGTATCGGGGAATTAACCAATATGGCAGATTCATAATGGAACCCATCGTACCTCATCATTGTGAACAGCATTTATGCAGTACACCAGATATAACTTGCACCTCTACATGGGATATATATATATATGTATGTGTGTGTGTGTGTGTGTGTGTGTGTGGTCAGGCTGCCAGGTCATCTGACAGTAATATATTGAATTTATTAAGCAAATAATTCATGTTGGAAGAGGAAAATTATATTGTACTAATAAAGGAAAATATCCTTAGTAAGTGTGTTTGTATAGTACAGGGACATAGATAGCTGTATCAGAATGAACGTTGAAAGAGGAAAAAGAAAGATAAACATGCATAAGAAGATTAGCATCTGCTGGACATTCTTTTGCTTGATTCTTATCAAAATTTTCCACACTCTTGCATCATGTTCACCACACATCATTAGTCAGTGAAAATCATGAACTTCTGATAGATGTGCCATATACATATCAGACACAGGTCATTTTGTTCCATTATCCTTGTCTCTAAATGTCATCCTAACAGTTAGAACCAGATTTTGAATTCAAGCTAGCTCTTAACCTGATAAGATATTAGGCTCTGAACACTTGAATATATGCTAATATTATCATTTATATTTGTTTTTTAAAAAACATTTTTTATAAGAATTGTTTTGGCTATAATATTGTGTATGATTTAAACATATTTTTCTTGTTCTTTTTCAATATCAAAATTTAGTTAAAAATAAATACTGTGAGTATGATTTTATTTCCACCTTGAATTCATGCCCATTTATTTTACCTTATTAATTTATGTACAAAAATTGATGTGCAAATTATGGTGAAATTACTACTGGTATCTAGTGAGAATTAGTTAAAACCCTCATGATAATACCTCAAAAATGTATAAACTCTCTAAAAAATAATTAATATCTGAAAAGGTTTTTTTTTTTTTAATGTAAATTTGCATTATGTATTCTCATTAATACATAAATATTAAATGAGTTGTATTTTTATAATATTTATAAAGTTTGTTCCTGATGTTTAGGTGTTTGTTGAAAATGAAAATATACTGAAGTACATAAAAAGTGCAGGGACCAACTTCCATAACACGTGATCAAGTAAGTTTGGAGTTATTGCCCTTTGTTATTTTTGAGACTGAGTGGTTAGAGCATCCGCCTTTTGAGCGGGAGGTCGTGGGTTCAATCCCTGGCCGTGGCATACCAAAGTCAATAAAAATGGTACTGGTATAGCTCCCTTGCTTGGCGCTCAGTATAAGGGTGGTTCCAGGACTGGTTGGCCCAGTGTCAGGATAATGTGACTGGGTGTGATATCATGCCACATGTCTATGGCGTGATATTGCAGTGTGGCAGCACTATATCTGTCCGAAGTAGACATAGTCTCCAAATGACTGAAATACTGTCTGTGGGACATTAAATGCAACAACAAACAAACCTATTTCAGATTTGTGACAAAGCACTTAGGTGGAGGCATTCGTGTCCTATGGACACATTTCTAGTTGACTGTTGTGTGGAATTTATATGATCTTGCTGTAATTCTGCATGGATTATATATTCAGTATGACTGATAATAGTAAATACTTTAATATGCAATAAAGGCAATGTTTCTCAGGTGAGCAATTCAAGTGTTTATGGTATTGACTAGAAAGTTTAGGAGTGTGTACAGGGGCACCAGAAAACAAAGGATGATAACTCTTGGATTGAATTTTAAACAAATTACGGCCCTTTTCTAACTTGGATACTTGGTTAAAGTTTTGCATGCAGTGTTATTATAAATGCTTATGTCTCGGTAACTATGCATGGGATTGATTTTAGCCTTCATAAACATATTTAAGGGTATCAGACTATCAAGGTTTATCATTTTTACTATTTTTATATACAGGGTATGTGAAGGGCAAGAATTGAAATATATTTCATTTGATTTACCAACAAGCATTTTGAATAGTCGAGCGTGCTGTCCTCTGACAGCTCTTGTTTTATTTGAGTGATTATACAAAGAGGACATAGTTGTGATTGTTTTCCCATCACCTGTAGGTTTTTCACTTTTTTTTTTTATCTTGACAACCTCATAACAAAATTTAAACAAGCTTTTGTCTGGAATGAACAACAAAGTTTATAATGTTTGCACTAAATGGTCAACAAGACAAATTGTTAATATTTCAAAAGTTTAAATCTTCTAGTAAGATAATAGATCAAACTAGTGTAAGACTTAAAGGAACCTTATTTTGACAGGCTAAACTGCCATAAATGAAATATATATATATATAAAACATGCATAAACACTTTCAGCTTTAGATGAATTTGACAAAACTTCTGGTTTCAGAGACAAGAATTAATTAGACACATTTTACAGTATGTCCAAAGCCAGGTGTAAACCCTCCACTGGAGCATACATTAAGTTTAAATCATATATACTGTCCTAAGCAAAAGATTAGGTTGCCATGACGTTGCTGAATCACTTTTTCAGCCCAGCATTAAAATCATTGATGCCTATCCTAATAACAAAATGTACAAATGTTTTATTGTGTCTGCAGATTTAATGTGCACTAAAACCTTTACATCATGAAAATCATTGTGAATGTGTTCTGAATTGTTTACTGATTTAAATAGGTCATCCCTTATGGATAAAGTGTAATAAATTGGGACTTTTACCAGTACAAGCAAAGGTATATCTTTAGACTTAAATGTACTTCCTAGAAAACTTTCAAGAAACTTGAGTAAAATTTGAAAATGCTGTTAAACCTGGATGCTTTCAGTCTAATCTTGGTTTTCTATCGTCTAACAAGGTGTAATATGGCATATATAAGTGGTAATTTTAAAGGGTTAAGTTCTTAGTTCTGACACAGATTCTTCCTGTTCCATTATATCACCATTGACTTGCAGACCTATCACTGCTGTTTACCATATTTTGACCTTAAGTGACCCTTCCCTTCCTCTGACTCATTTATTTAGACCAGAAGTAACGGGATTTTATAGGCTATCTAAGCAGAATTTGATCCTTATCTTGATATAATAGTACAAGCATGAGTATATTAATTTTATACACAGAAAAATCTGTGATATCTTTTGTTTAGAAGAGTGATTCAAGGCATGTGGAAGTGAAGGAACTGCCATGGCGTACAGACAGACAACCAGAGCAGTGCGAAATGTGGCGGGGCGTGTAAGGGGACATCCCTGGCATGACCATGCCTGTAGACTCCCCAGGGTGACAACTGCAGGTATTCTTCTCTTCAAAATATATTTTCATGTTTATTCCTTTATCCTCTAGATACAATATCAACATCATCTAGATACAATATCAACATGATGTTGAAGGTACCATGTTCCAGTGGGAATATACATGACTGTGGAAGGTTGTGGGTTTAAACCCTATTTTGGGCTGGGGCAAAAATCTTTCATGACCTTCCCAGGCACAAAAATACTGGTTCAACACAGGAACCATCAAGAGGGATTAGTTGTAAGAACTTGTATCCCAATTGACGTTTAAAGAAATACTTTTAAACTAAACTGACCATGATGTTAGACTGTAGAAACCCCAGATCAATAAAAAAAAGTGTTTTGGTTTAATCTTAATAAAATTGGTGAATAAGAACATTTTAAAACCTGATCAGTCTGCAAGGTTCATGCTGATCATACATGTAATTTAATAGATAGCTTTCTTAGGGATAATTCAGCAGTATACCTACAGAAAATCCATATGTCTGAACATCCAACACACCCTTCTGGTTTTTAGCAGTGAAAATTATAGCCCATTCTTTCCCTTTATTAAGATATTATTTCTCATGAACAGCCAGGTCAACTGCTCACAAAGAATATCACAAACAAAACAATTTGTTCTTTTGTGTATACCAGATCAACCATTAACTACCAATGTAGCTTCTGATAGCCTTTAAGTCATTTTAAAAACTGGAAAGGTCAACTATACCTTCTTTCACAAACAACAAATAAATATTCTTGCATTTAGTGGTAGTATGAATTAAAAGCCATTGCTTAAAAAGCTTCATTGCCCTGTAGACACCATGTGGTTGAATCATATGACTTAAATATAGTCTAATCCTTATCTTTGGCTCTTTGGGAGAACCAGTCAACGACCTTTTGTGAAGGAATTTCCATTCATGACCTGGTCATATGCTCACAAACAGTATTACAAATAAACCATTTGTGTTGTTTTGTCTCTTCCAAGGTGGGTTGATTAAGTTAACATTGAATCGTCCTATCCCAGTGTACCTGCTTCCATAATGTTTAAATCAACCCATTGTCCTTATAAATAAATAAATTGAAACAGAAGATGAGGTATTTTGCTCACAGACATTAATGACTATTGGTACAGAAGGTCTTTGAAGAAAAAAAATGAATAAATATTGGGAATACTAATGTTTTGATCAGTTAAATGTAACATTAATACATTGTATTTTTCTGGAGCAAGAGGTCGTGGTTCAATCCCCGACCGCGACATAACAAAGTCATAAAAAATGGTACTGGTTGGCGCTGAGCATATAAGGGTAGTTCCGGGACTGGTTGCAATGCTTGGAATCTGGATAATGTGACTGGGTGTGATATCATCCCACATGTCTACAGCATGATACTGCAGTGTGACAGCACTATATCTGGGGTCCTACTAAAAAGCGCCATCCATGCGCCATCCAGGGTTCTATAGCGCCACCGGCTTTATTACTGGTCGTATAGGTATAAAATTTCACCAGTAGCTTTATAATAGCATTTTACATCATATGTGCAAATTTCATTGATATATTTTATTTTTTGATGTTAAAATCCATTTTCAAAATTCACTTCAAGATCTCACCGGTGGGGGACTTGACGCCGTCCGGGGTTTGAAGACGCCATCCGTGTTATTTCAAGTCGTATTTGTATGAAAATTCACAAGTTGCTTTAAAATAACATTTTACAACATTTGTGCAAATTTCATTTGAAAATTTTATGTTTTTATTGCATATTACCCTTTTTCCTGTTTTCCACGATCTCGCACCTGTAAAGCTTGGTACAGTGCTATTATGCGGATACCAAATCCGGATCTAGTGTGTTTGTGCCTACCGGTTTATTTTAAGAAAAAAGAAAAAAAAAGAAAGAAACTATAACATAATATGTGTTAAATTCATTTAAATTGTTTTTAAAATCCCCACCTATACTACGGCGGTTAGACTCAAATAGGAATATTTGCCAAAACATACAGAAAACTATATCCTAAAATGTGTGTAAATGTCATTTCAATATTTTATTCTAAGTCAGACTCAAGTATGAATATAAGCTACCATAGAAACACTGCGACATCTGGGTTTCTATTGGAATTAAAAAAACTATATCCAAAAAAAAAATATTAGTTTAATTTTTTTTATGCACTTTAATTATTTTTTTAATCCATATATATAGCAAGGCGGTCAGAATATTCACTACTCCAGTATCATCGAGCCACCCGGGATTTTACTGGTCATATTTATAGGAAATCATTCCAATTCATAGAAAAGCTATGACTTAAAACATGTGTAAATGTCATTTCAATATTTTATCCTTTAGCACACTTAATTATTTGTTAGAACAACCACCTATACCACGGCGGTTAGACTCAATAGGAATATATGCTACCCTAGTATCACCGCTCCACCTGGGTTTTTACTGCTCATATTTATATGAAATCTTACCCATTCATAGAAAAGACTATGAACTAAAACATGTGTAAATTTCATTTCAAATTTACAATGTTTTATGCATTTTAATTATTTTTAAAATCACCACCTATACTACGGCAGTCAGACTCAAATAGGAATATACGCTACTTTATAGTACCATCGCGCCACCCAAGTTTTTACTACTCCAGTATCATTGCGCCACCTGGACTTCTATTGGTCATATCAATATGAAAATTTGCCAAAACATACAGAAAACTATATCCTAAAATGTGTGTAAATGTCATTTCAATATTTTATTGAACCTCTGTGATGTTACTACAGAAAGTTATTATACCCCCGAACATAGTTTGGGGGGGTATATAGCAGTCACCCGGTGGTCAGTCGGTCGATCGGTTGGTTGGTCGGTCGGTCCAGCGGTCCGTTTCATTATTGGAATTCAATACAACTTCATGCAATGATCAAGCACATGGAGAGGAAGTGCAGTGCACAAGAACCATAACTCCATCTTGACTTATTACAGAGTTATTGCCCTTTGTTACTTTTCCTTGTCCGGAGCATAACTTGAAAAGTACAATTTAAAATTTCATCAATGTCAACACATAGAGGAAGTGCAGTGCACAAGAACCATAACTCTGATATTACAGTTATTGCCCTTTGTATTTTTTCCTTGTCCGGAGTATAACTTGTAACCTTGTCCGGAGTATAAGTTGTAAAGTACTGATTGGATTTCAAAACAATTTCATACAATGGTCAACCACAATATGAGGAAGTGCAGTGCACAAGAACCATAACTCTATCTATAGGAATTACAGAGTTATTGCCCTTAGTTACTTTTCCTTGTCCAGAGTATAACTTGTAAACTACTGGTTGGATTTCAAAACAATTTCATACAATGGTCAACCACAATATGAGGAAGTGCAGTGCACAAGAACCATAACTCTATCTAGAGTAATTACAGAGTTATTTCCCTTTGTTACTTTTCCTTGTCCATAGCATAACTTGAAAAGTACAAGTTTGATTTCAAAACAATTTCATACAATGGGCAACCACAATATGAGGAAGTGCAGTGCACAAGAACCATAACTCTATCTAGAGTAATTACAGAGTTATTGCCCTTTGTATTTTTTCCTTGTCCGGAGTGTAACTTGTAACCTTGTCCGGAGTAGAAGTTGTAAAGTACTGATTGGATTTCAAAACAATTTCATACAATTGTCAACCACAATAAGAGGAAGTGCAGTGCACAAGAACCATAACTCTATCTATTGTAATTACAGAGTTATTGCCCTTTGTTACTTTTCCTTGTCCGGAGCTTAACTTTAAAACTACTGGTTGGAATTCAAAACAATTTCATACAATGGTCAAGCACAACCTGTGTAACCCGGCCAAAAATCTGGAAAAAAAAAACTAATGTAAAAATGTCTTTTTCATACCTTTCTCTTAATCCTAATAACTTCATCATTTCTAGAGCAGTATTGCGGGGGTATTAATCACATTTAATGATAGTTCTAGTTAAAATAAGAGAAATAAAACGCAGTTGAATCAAGGAATGAATTAGGTGCATTATGCATCCATGCTAAAAGGTAATTATCAAACTGTGGATTTGACTTTAATAAACTAAATATTTTGTCGGAATGTATATGTGCAATTTGATTTGGTTAAATTAAGTTAAAGTTTGAGTGGATGAAGTCACAAACAAAAAAAGATTTGAAACAAATGATGAAGATGGCTCAAAACCTCATTGAATAAATTTCTGGCACTCCGAGTGCACTTGAGCCTCTTAGTTTGGGTCCCAGTGAGCCACGGTCTTGATAGCTTCCAGGATGTCATGTATTTCAATGAGAATGACCACATCCGTAATTATATGTGCCAGTGCAAGTGAATTGTTTAAGTTGCAAGCAAGTTTTTTCAATCATTTTGAAATGTAACAGCTTAACTTTAGCCCTATAAGTGAAAGATTTAAGTGGTCATGTAAATGAATTGGTTGAGCACTTGCCATGTAAGTCCTGTGTCATTGATGATAAATTTTAAAATGAATGGTATGATGATAAATGCAAACGGAAATATGATATTCATAAAAATGCTGTCGAACAATTTAATTTTACACTGTCAGAAAACGATGAGGTTATATTCATTCAGGCAAAAAAAGACAACCCAAACAAAATAATGTAGGGGATGCAATATCCAACGACGAATGTATGGATTATTTTAGTAAACTCATGTCAGGTGAGGGAGGTGACATAGATAGAAAATAAGCTGATTATGTCAGAGATAACAATTCTGGTTCAGAACATGTTACGTTTGAGTCACTTGACCGACAAATCACTGATGTAGAAATTGTTAATGCTTTTAAAAAGCTCGGTTCCAATAAGGCCTCCTCCATTGATAATATATTATACAAATATTTTAAAGTGTCTAAATATTTTCGTCGATATCGTCCTAATTCGTCGTATAGGCATTCAAGATTAGTACTAGTACTTTTTCTGACCGAGAGTATTTTTCTTCAAAAAATTACATGCACTTGTTCAATATATCTTGCTACCCAAAGACTTAAGAGCCGTAATTTGGAACTGATCCTGAACTAAACTGTCAAATAGGTTACATTTATCACGTATATTTAAATCAAGTTGATTATATATAACATTGCTTTAGACTATTAAGTTCATGTAATTAATATAAACAGCCACCCAATGATTTTCTTAAAACTATTGTTTTTGGAAACTGGAAACTATGTTCTTTCAGAATATGAGGCATTAGTGGCGTTAAGTTTTTGAAATAGAAAACAACGTTCCAAAAATTCACCAACGCGGGTTGTAAAATGAAAAAAAAAATAAAAAAAATATTTGTCAATTTGTTTGATATATTCCAGGTAAATGTTTACTTCATCTATATAAGGTAATTATTAGTCCCCTACCGGTGTTCACACCGGAGGGGACTATAGGTTTGCCCTCCGTCTGTCCTTCCGTCTGTCTGTCTGCTCAAATCTGGATCCTGCGATAACTTAATAACTAAGCAAGCTAACTTGATGAAACTTGGTTTATGACTAGATGCCAATGTTTAGATTATGCACGTCGTTTTATTTTTGTTCTTTGACTAAAATTGTGGTTGCTATGGTAACGAAAATAGTGAAAATATGGCAAAAAATGGGATCCTGCGATAACTAAGCAAGCTAACTTGATGAAACTTGGTATATGACTAGATGGCAATGTGTAGATTATGCACGTCATTTTATTTTTGTTCTTCGACTAAAATTGTGGTTGCTATGGTTACGGAAATAGTGAAAATATGGCAAAAAAATGGGATCCCGCGATAACTAAGCAAGCTAACTTGATGAAACTTGGTATATGACTAGATGGCAATGTGTCGATTATGCACGTTGTTTTATTTTTGTTCTTCATCTAAAATTGTGGTATCTATGTTAATGGAAATAGTGAAAATATGGCAAAAATGGGATCCCACGATAACTGTATAACTAAGCAAGCTAACTTGATGAAACTTGGTATATGACTAGATGGCAATTGTGATTATGCACATCATTTTATTTTTGTTCTTTGACTAAATTTGTGGTTGCTATGGTAACGGAAATAGTGAAAATATGGCAAAAAATGGGATCCTGCGACCGCGATATCTTAATAATAAATTTTATAAGGCATGTATATAGTCAGGGTGGTGATGCAGAGTGAAAGTTCTCATTTCTCATCAACAAGACTAAAGACTAAAGAAAAACATTTTGGATCAGGCAAGGTAACTATTATTAATTCTATTTCTTGCATCTGTCTTGCTTGCATGAATTGTATAGTGGGCACAGCAGAGACAACAACTCTACATGTAAGTCTTGCTTAAATGGTCAATTCATAAATGTATTATTGATTACCATATTGAGTCAAGGTGGAGCCGGTAGGGGACTTCATGTGTTGCATATACAACACCAGTTACTTGTTAATCTCAAATGTGAAGGACACATTGCACTTTGTAAAAATAGGAAACCTGTCACAAACCTGTAGGAAAATATTACAGAGATACTATCTAGTACATTGTACTTCCCTAAACAATACTAGGAAATGTTATGCTTATAGAATATGATATGTGGAGTGCAACTATACTTCTAAAATGTGAAGGTCATGTTGCATTTTATGAAAGATATAAACTGTGACACCAACACATAGGGAAACATTTACCCGAATACATTTTTATGAAATATAACACCAAAATGGGAAAAAAATCACGTCTAATGCAATGAATTACGAGAAAAAGCTTACAAAAGTTTTCTTTATTTGTTCATGGGAATGTGTATCCAGAATGCATAAACAAGTACGTGCTCAGTTGATCAGGGTGCAAGCATGAATGCACATTTTGGCTTGAATTTCAACAACAGGATGACACTGTCAGCAATACTTTATTCTTAACCGGCCCAGGTGGCCGAGTTGTTAGAGCTTATCATAACCGTCTCCTTTGTGATTTTGTAGTGTGGTATCATATCACGTATCTTCAGCGTGATATCGCAGTGAGAAAACACTTTATATGTCAAAAAATATAACTGAAATAATGTCGGTGAAATGTTTAAGCAGACACATTATTTCTATCCTTCCAGGTATTGGTTAGAGGTAGTCTCTATGTCTTGATCTATAAGTACATTTCTAGTCTCAGCCGGTCAATACAAGGCAATAGCAATAACCAATATATAGTCTGGTCCCTGCATGTTTGCAGCCAAACAACCAGCTGTTGAGTTAATGCTCTAATATACATACAGAACAAAGGCATATTTATATATCAGATCAGGTCAGAAGTGGGGCCATAATGGGCACTTTGGAGAACAGAAAAATAAACAATGATTGTTTCAGATTTTTTTCTTCTCAGATTTTAGCCACACTCTCAATACAATATACACTTATAAAGATGAGTTTATACAAAATGGACATATGAAACGATAGTATAAGTTTACATTTCATGGTCCTGTTCATTTAATACAAGTAGTTTTAACAGATATATGTTTATGTATATTGATTCATTAATGTCTATATCAGATCCAGTATAAGATATAAAAACGTTATTTAATTAGTAATGATAAGTTTAATTAAGTTTGTAAAGGGTTAGGGAGAATTCATATAAACTGTTCTCTATTACATAAAAAAAGGAGTTTTTTATAATTATTCTATAGAAACATAGTTACTTGTTGATATATATTTTTTTAAAAATATTATTTTTCTAAACTGCAAAAAAGAAAATTTAAGAAAAATTAAGCTTTATTTTCAAACACGCTAAAGTTTGTTATACTTTCTTATTAGAAATTTTGCATTACAGTTTACAAAAATGTCATGCGTCTTTGTTAAATAATTTTCCATCTCAAATTTAGTCTTAACTAGTGGTGTATGCCTAAGTGGACACCTGTATGAAAAATATAAACAAAATGTACACTCCGGTTTTGGACTTATGGACATTTTTCTTATTAAAAGCTCGGACATGAAACTTCTTGTGAAAAAGAAGGAATTCTAAATACTATGTTATATCTTTTTATGGAAAGTCTGTTGTTATTGATTGTCGTTAAAAAACAAAAAACATTCGGCAAACAAACCTTACATATTAAATTATTGCTTTGACTCAAAATATTTGAAATACGTAATAAATTGCTACCCTACCCAACCCATTTTAAAGACTGGTTTAACCATTACCAGGTTAGGGTGCTTATACAAGTGTCTCTAAAATATCCATAATTCAGAGATTAATTTCAAAGTTTACCAAAATTTCGAAGAGGCATATTGGTTGATCTTGCCAAATTTAAAAGAATATTAGTGTGTGGTTTTGATATTATTCTAGGTAACATATTTGTTATTTCACTTAGCGTTATTTATGAGATAAATAACTATACAATTTTTAAGGAAAGCTTAACACTTTTTGTGTCACCTGCTGTAACAGAGGGTACACAGGGTAAACACTTCTGTGTCGTCTTTCTGTATGTGTGTCTTTCTGTCACCTTTTTTTATTCTGTATTAACTCTTGCTCTACGCATGCTATTGATATGAAATTTCACTGTTGAACAGAGTTTGACAAGACAAATTGTCATGCACAAGTTCCATAACTCTTGCATCACCATCTTATAGCTATTCCCTTTTTTCGGTCCGTCACTTTTTTCCGTCACGCTTATTTATTCTGCAATCACTCCTACAGTTTTAATTCAATCTTGAAAAAAAAAATGGTCAGAATATTTGTCTGCTTGGATGAGTTTGAAACTGGGAAAATTGGGGTAAAAAAATAGGTCATTAAGTCATATCCTAAAAAACATTGAATTACAGCCTAGAGGTCACATTTTTGGTCCAATCTTTTAAGAGTTGGAGTCAGAATGTTTGTCTGCATATACTCTTGGATGAGCTCAAAAATGGGTTATGTGAGTTCAAAAAGTGCATCATTGGGTCAAATCATTGCGAAACATTGTGAGCACACTCAACATTTTTGCTCCAATCGTCTCATAATTAGGTCATAATGTGTATTGTTTTTTTTTTGTTGTTGTTTTTTTTATGAAATTTAAGTTGATTTCGAAAATGAGTCACGTGGAGTCAAAAAGTAGATCACTTGTTCAAATCCTCGAAAAAACCTTGTGAACACCAATGAGCCCACAGTTTGGCCCAATCTTCTTAGAGTTAGGTCAGAATGTTTGTCTGTATAAAATTTTGTACAATTTCTAAAATGGGTCATGTGGGATCAATAAGTAGGTCACTGGGTGAAATTTATGATAAATGTTGTGAATATACTAGAGGCCACAGTTCTAGAGGTCACTTTTTTCTGTGACTCTTCAGTAGGTGACTCATGTGTTCCAAGGAACACTCTTGTTTCTTTCTAAATCTCATATGAGTGATACACAAATAATGGTCAAAGAGAAAAAAGGAACGTTTCTACGCAGGAATGAGTGCCCATGTTGAAAGGTGAATTGTGATGCGTATTTGAGAGAATGAGGTGCATTTTAGGATGCAATTCTGTACACCAGGACCAATAAGCATATTGCCTTTGTCATTACGGCTTCCTCCAAACTTGTATTAGGGCTTTCTGCCCTTTCGGCAGAAAGTCCTATTGGGTTTGTACTGTTTATTTTTTTTTCTTCCTAACTAAACGTTTTTTTAACCGGAAATTTTTGGCTTATTAGTGGAAATTTTGATTTCAATGATTTTCAGCACCCTATGACGTCACAAAAATTTTCTTTTTGCAATGGTTTTTATCCTGTCAGCTAACCGAAATTCCGAAAGACCGAAGTTCTGTGGCTGAAATAAGATTCGAACATAGGACCGAAAATTTCATTTTAGGATAAAAGAGCTTCAGGATGAGATAGAAAGTTGAAACTTACACAGTTTGCAGTTCTGCAGAATTTCTACAAATATTTAGAGGCGTGACGTCATATGACGTCATGTGACGTCATAAGCATACTTCTTAATTTTCATTTTAGGGCAATGATTTCGACATGATGCCAGTTTTTCAGAATAATGAAAATTTCAGAGTTATGAAAGGAAAGTATGCGCTTTTGAACAAAAGCATCTTCAGTACCCTATGACGTCATGTGACGTCACAGCTAAAAATAGTGAAAAAAGGTGTTCGCGCTCTACAGCCGTCATTTATGGTCGGATTTTCTTCAAATTTTCACAGATGGTACATCTTGAATCAAAGGTGTGCATATCCTGTCAGCTAACCGAAATTCCGAAAGACCGAAGTTCTGTGGCTGAAATAAGATTCGAACATAGGACCGAAAATTTCATTTTAGGATAAAAGAGCTTCAGGATGAGATGGAAAGTTGAAACTTACACAGTTTGCAGTTCTGCAGAATTTCTACAAAAATTTTGAGTCGTGACGTCATATGAAGTCATGTGACGTCATAAGCATACTTCTTAATTTTCATATTTGGGCAATGATTTCGACATGATGCCAGTTGTTCAGAATAATGAAAATTTCAGAGTTATGAAAGCAAAGTATGCGCTTTTGAATAAAAGCATCTTCAGCACCCTATGACGTCACATGACGTCACAGCAAAAAATAGTGAAAAATGGTGTTTACGCTCTACAGCCGTCATTTATGGTCGGATTTTCTTCAAATTTTCACAGATGGTACATTTTGAAACTCAGGTGTGCATATCCTGTCAACTAACCGAAATTCCGAAAGACCGAAGTTCTGTGGCTGAAATAAGATTCGAACATAGGACCGATAATTTCATTTTAGGATTAAAGAGCTTCAGGATGAGATAGAAAGTTTAAACTTACACAGTTTGCAGTTCTGCAGAATTTCTACATATATCTTGAGTCTTGACGTCATATGACGTCTTGTGACGTCATAAGCATACTTCTTAATTTTCATATTTGGGCAATGATTTTGACATGATGCCAGTTGTTCAGAATAACGAAAATTTCAGAGTTATGACAGTAAAATATGCCCTTTTGAACAAAAGCATCTTTAGCACACTATGACGTCATGTGACGTCAGAGCTAAATATAGTGAAAAATGGTGTTCACGCTCTACAGCCGCTATTTATGGTCGGATTTTCTTCAAATTTTCACAGATGGTACATCTTGAAAGTTAGGTGTGCATATCCTGTCAGCTAATCGAAATTCCGAAAGACCGAAGTTCTGTGGCTGAAATAAGATTCGAACATAGGACCGAAAATTTCATTTTAGGATTAGAGAGCTTCAGGATGAGATAGAAAGTTGAAACTTAAACAGTTTGCAGTTCTGCAGAATTTCTACATATGTTTAGAGTTATGATATCATATGACGTCATGTGACGTCACAGACTAATACTTAGTTCTTATCATTTGCACTAATTTCGGAATATAATGTCAATTGTTCAGCATGAACATGAAATACTACCAGAGGTGAGTCATTACATGAAACTTCTATCTCCTGCTTTTTGCATTAACACAGCTTGCAGAAAGTCCTATCATTCGTTTTCACGAATGACATCTAGTTATTATTATTATTATTATTCCTTTTTTTCCAACCAAATCTAAGAGTTAATTTCGGTATGTTGTCAGTGTCTAAGCAACATGAAAATTAAATTGCCTCGACAAAAACTTATAAATTTTTAAATTCAATATTTTTTAATTTTCAATGACGTCAATTGACGTCAGATTTGACGTCAGCTTCAAAAGTTTGTTCGCGCTCTAGAGCCTTTATTTTTTGATATTTTATCTTGATATTTTCACAGAAGATGTAAGTTATGATGTAGATGTGCACCTTATCTTTCAAATTTTTAAATTCGAAAAATTTAAGAATTTATGGCAAAACCGAGTTTCGAACGTTGGTCCTAAAACTATTATTTAATGTTACAAAGGCTACTGATGAGATAGAAGCATGAAAATTGGACAGCTTACTGGCCCAGAGGTCTACTTTCTTTTATCTGAAAGATTTCCTTTTAAGTCACGTGGTTATGACGTCATTTAATGGACAAAATCCTATTTTTTCAAAGATTTCTCTCACTCTGGCATCATACATTTTGAGTCATATTTTTAAAAATGTATTTTAGATGTAGATGTCCTTGGCATTTAAATTTCCAAATTCGAAAAGATTAAGATTTCATGGCAATACCGAGTTTCGAACTTTAGTCAAAAATTAATTTAAATGTTACAAAGCCCCTGATGCGTTACAAGCATAAAAATTGGACAGCCTATCGGCATAGAAGTTTACATTCTATTTTCTGAATGATTTTCTCTTTAGTCACGTGGTTATGACGTCATCAAAAAGACAAAACAATTCTTTTTAAAGATATCTTTCGCTCTGGTACCATGAATTTAAGTCAATCTTAATTATATCTTCAGAATTGATAGAGTTAAAATTGAAGTGATGCATACAGCAAGAAATGTTTGTTTTGTCACGTGATTATGATGTCATGCATACTTAAGCAAGAATTATTTTGAAAAATCATATAAAATCGCCAATTAGACCAATGAACATTAACTTTTCAAAAATATCAAAACTTAGTACGTTCATAAGGTCTTGAAAATTTCAAGTGATTACGTCATCAAACATGGCAGTTATTCATGTTTGATGGAATGCCTACTTGAAAATGTGAAAACAAACCAGTTCGCATTCTTGAAGATACTTATTTTCTTGATTTATAGAACGTTAGCTGAACATGTCCTTGCAAAAAAGATATTTTTCTTTAGTCACTTGATTTGACGTCGATAAAATATAAAAATCATTCATTTCAATACGTATTCGCGATCCAGCGTCATGAGTATTGATGCCAATCTTAAGCATAACTTAAAGAATTTATGCTGTGTAACTTGTTTATGACAACATTGATGTGTAAGCAAAATATATTAAAAAGATCAAAAGATTGTTTATATTAGCTTTAAATAAGTAATAATGCCGTACCTTACTTAACATGCGCAAAAAGTCCAGAAAATTTCAAGTGATTACGTTATCAAACATGACTTATTCATGTTTTTCGTAAAAGGGCTAATTCATGGAAATCAAATAATTTGCAGAAAGAAATGTAAGTGGTCATTGGGTTGGTTGAGCAAGATCCGATTGTTCTTTTGCAGGAATGAATGCCTGCGTTGTATAGTGAATTGTGATACGTTTTTGAGTAAATGAGTCGCAGTTACGATGAATTAGTATAATTATAGTAGAGCCAGAAAACCTTTACGGATATCTTATTGCATTTGCTATCACGGCTTTCTGCAAACCTGAAGAAAATGACAAATACATGTATATCTCCCATCTATTTTCTATGTTTTCTAAATGTTTAACGGTTTCTTTTTCTAAATCTGTAAAAATAAGCAAATATACAAAGCAAATGAATAGTTGAAAGTTCCAAGACTTTTATAACGTTAATTACATAGAAATAAGAAATTATTTTCATTATTTTGCTTACATCTGTGCCTTTGTTTCCATCTTATTTTGCAAATGTAAAACTCAATCAATTTAAAGGTTGAAAGTAATCGATTTAAAGTTTTTTTTTTTTTTTACAATTTCAATTGTGGATCAAATTGCAATGAATACATGTTAAGTCATATGCTTACAAAGAAAAAGATATTAAATAAAGAATAAAAAAAATTAAAATCGATTAATAACGTAAGAAAACAGTTCTTGAGGATAGTGTTATTTAAAATTTTCCTTTTTTTTTTTTTTTTTTAATGATAGTAAAGCTATCATATTTATGCTTTCTCAATATCTTCTTAAGAAGATGAAAAAAAAAAAAGATTAAAGCTTCTTTTTGAACATAATCGTAAGTATATATTTAAGATAATGATGATTTACGCATTATATCATACATGATTATGCCTCATTATTCCTTTTTTTTTTGTATTAACTTATATATTTAATACCTTTGAAATAAGCAAACGGAAAGCCGCTTCGTTTGTATCTTAAACAAACGACTTCTAGTTTCTTATTATTATTATTATTAGGACTTTCTGCCTACAGGCATTGATATGACCAATAGAAACCCGGGTGGCGCGATGATACTGGAATAGTAAAAACCCGTGTGGCGCGATGATACTTGAGTAGTGAATATTCCTATTTGAGTCTAACCGCCGTGGTATATGTGGGGATTTAAAAAAATATAAAATGTATAAAGCAAAAAAAATTTGAAATGAAAATTTTACACACATTTTAGGATATAGTCTTCTCTATGTTTTGGCAATTTTTCATATTGATATGACCAGTAGAAACCCGGGAGGCACGATGATACTGGAGTAGTAAAAACCCGGGTGGGGCGGTGATACTAGGGTAGCGTATATTCCTATTTGAGTCTGACTGCCATAGTATAGGTGGGGATTTTTTCAAAAATAATTTAAATGAATTTTACAAATTTTATTTATAGTCTCTTTATTCTTTTCTTTTTTTTTCTTATTTGAAATATAACGGATGGCACGAAGGCATAGATCCGGATTTGGTATCCACATAATAGCAACGTACCAAACTTTACAGTTGCGAGATCGAGGAAAACAGGAAAAGGTTAATATGCAATAAAAACATAAAATGTTCGTATGAAATTTGCACAGATGTTGTAAAATGTTATTTTAAAGCAATATGTGAAATTTCATACAAATACGACTTGAAATAACACAGGTGGCGTCTTCAAAACCCGGGACGGCGTCGAGTCTCCCACCGGTGAGATCTTGAAGAGAATTTTGAAAATGGATTTAAACATCAATGAAATTTGCACATATGATGTAAAATGCTATTATAAAGCTACTGGTGAAATGTTATACCTATACGACCAGTAATAAAGCAGGTGGCGCTATAGAACCCTGGATGGCGCATAATCCTGGATGGCGCTTTTTAGTAGGACCGCTATAACTGTGTCAAATAGTCAAGTAGACATAGTCTCCAAAATGACAAACAAACATTGTATTTTCAAATTCATGAACAAGTCTTCCATTCCATCACAGCATGTGGACGAAACTATACGATCCAGACTGTGTCCTTGGCGGCAGCCCAGTCTCAGCAGGTGACACTGAAGAGTGTGCGGACCAGTCAGACATGGAAGAACAAGAAGGCATCACTTGTGATATTCGACAAGGACGGGACACTGATCTGCTTCCATACCATGTGGTATCCCTGGATGAGAAAGTTCATCTCAAGGTAACTATTTATTTCATACTTATTGTTTAAAGAACAAGAAACACAGGTGAAAAAATAAAATATAGTTATTTCACTCCTATTCATAAAAATTAGGGTGGAGTGATAATCGAGGTAGTAAATAAATATTTACGAGTACAAGTTTCTCCAACAAGGTAGTTATATTTTTATGACAACTTGCCTGTCTGTCATTATGTGTGTTAGCTTTAATGATAAAATTGAATTGGATGACTGCATATCAAGTTAATGAATTAGTAGGGCAGTTGACAATAGGGCCTAAAAAAAGATTCAGTGTTTCAAGCAACCCAACCCTACCTAACGAAAACGAAACCCTGAAGTTTATAGTTGCCATTTTGAGACGGCCATTTTCCTTGATTCATTCACTGTTATGACTGGAATTTAAAAAATAAGATAAAAAAAAAAAAACTCAATCCCTACCCAACCTAATACCTAACTGTTGCCCTCAACACACATTTTTTTTTTTTTTTTTTTTTTGCCTAGATGACTAGATCTTCACAAAATCTGTATTTTTCAATTTCCATTGTATTTGGACAAATGTATACATAGTATGTTCTTTCAGTATGTCTTATTCTTTTATGACTGTGTTTTCAGGCTAAGCGCTGCCACCAATCTCAATCTGGAGAATGAGCTGCATGACCTACTAGGGTATTGTACCGGCACTGCCAAGTTCAATCCTGGACTACTGGCAGAATCCACCAAACCCATCATACAAGATAAGGTCATCAAAATGCTTGTGTCGAAAGGTTTGGAGCAAGCCCAGGCACACAAAGTTCTAAACGAAGTCTGGGAGGAGGGCAGCACTGATAAACTAAAGGCAATTACTAACACTAAAACATTGTTCAGAATTCTTAAGTCCCATGATGTAAAGATTGCCATTTCCACATCAGACTCAAGAGAAGGAACTATGCAGAGTTTGAAGGAGCTAGATCTAGAGAAGTATGTAGATCTGGTAGTTTGCGGTGATGACCCTAACATTATTCCAAAGCCTAGTCCATACTCTGCATTCAAGATCTGCACCCAGCTGGGCGTGGATCCGGCTGAAGCAGTGATGGTTGGGGACACAAAAGCAGATGTAGGAATGGGTAAGGCTGCAAAGATGGGCTGGAATGTTGGGGTACTAAGCGGAGTAGGGAACAGTGGAGACCTGCTGCCAGAAGCTGACCATGTTATACACAGCGTGAAGGACCTTCTGCCTCTCATACTGCCGGGCAAGGAGTGGCGTCAATACTACAAATATGGGTAGGTGACTATGTTCCTTGTGTCTCTGACATAAGCATGTGTCGTACTTTATGAAATTTATCAGTATTTGAAACTAAATGGAGTCTAGGAATCACAGATTTTTTTTTTAATCTGTAAGCTGACAGAGTTTGTTCCTCTTGCATTAAAGAATTTTGAAATAATTTCAGAGGTCATGGTCATTTTAAGATTTATAGTTAAGGTCAGAAATGAAGAGATTTAAACTGTTGTTTGTTTTCTTAGCTCACCTGAGCACATGTGCTCAAGATCAGCTATTGGGATTGATGAATGTCTGTCGTCCACAATTAGTCTGTTTGCACTCTAGTATCTTCATTTCTTAGGCAATCTTCTTCAAACTTTATGACAATGTTTATAACCATAATCTCTTGGCCAGGTTCAATTGTGGCTGATATTGGCCATTAGTTCAGGAGTAACGGCCCTACATTAACATTAAAAAAATGCCAAATTTCACTTTGTTTGCATTCAAGCATCTTCATTTCTTAAGCATTCATCTTCAAACTTAAGCAATCATCTTTAAACTTTATGGCAATATTTTTTGCCATAATCTCTTGGCCACTTTCCATTGTGGTTGATATCCGACATTTGTCTGTTCTTTGACAAGAGTCACTCAAAGAACAGACAAAGTAAAAGTGAACTTTTTAGCCATGTGACTGCTTAGAACAGGTCAATTCCAAAACAACCTGGCAGTAGGAAGCAAGAAATGTGTGCTGCTTAAGACAGAAGATTGTCTTGCTTATCTGTAGTACCTGTTATCTATGATTTGTTCATAATTATAGAATCATCAACCCAGGTATTGACCTTAACTAATATTTAATAGATATTTATAGATGAATAAGTGAGAAGTGTGTTCACAAATTGAGATTCTGTTGTGTAAATTTGTGGCTCTTTTATGAAGTAACAGAAACATTAGTCACTTTGTTTATTGTTCATCAAACATTCTAACATGGAAAATCTAGTTATGGTAAAATTTCCACATCTCTTGTTTTACCTTGACCTGCTATCCTTAGTCAGTTGCTATATTTCAATAGGTCATCAGAACGGATCATGATGGAGCCCCACAACTTTGAGGAGACTGGGAAGGTATCCAGTGAGGAGACACACTTAGTGATGAAGAAGGACATCAGCCTGGTGATCTTTGACCTCCTTGGGACGTTGATGTGTACCAACACCCGGTACATCGAGTGGATGGACAAACTGTGCCAAAGGTAGGCTCTCCAACCTTCTTTGTCCTGACCATAATTTTGACATGCATTGATATACTGTGAAATAACTTGGTATAATTGTTCATGATGTGACAGGGTGCAGGCACATAAAGACTCATGGTTTATTGCTCAGTGGTCAAGATCATACTTTGTTGAAAGTCAAAAATAGGCAAAGAACTTTTTATTTGGACATCGTACTACAGTCGCACTTCGGTGACTCAAACAGGCTGGAGGAACAGCAATTTGTTCTAATCATCGGTGGTTCAACCCAACCGTTGTTATAATGCTTTACATATGTTCATGTATTAAAAATATACGATTAATTTTAGGCTGACCTTTAGAATTGATCAATTATAGTAGATTTCATATTTTGTCTTAACGTCAGCAAAGTAATAATAGAAGTAACATTAAAAAACATAACTTTGTTTTTCTTTTAAAATATATATAAATCAATAAAACAGCAGCTGTCAAGATCAAAGCACAAACGTCATCGATGACATACAATTCGTACACATACATGTACACATAAATCGGCCTACGTGCAAGTTGTAACGTTTCCTGCATTTGTTTGGTTTTGCATAAAAAATGAAAAGAGAAATATGTATTGTAAATAATCCACAAATATAGCTGAAAACAAAACAATTAATATTCCATTAAATCAATTAAACAAATTCCTCCTTTACTTTGCCACATGACCAACGTTAACGTATATCATCTTATTATACTTTTATTTGTTAATTATAGAACCTCTGATTGTGCCAATCTCACAATGTGTGAAAAACATGTTGCCCCACAGGTTGCAATTAAGTCCCCAAGGGAACATCGTAGCTAGGGAGGTTCGACCGATAGGTGCAAAATACATAGTACTATTAATCTGGGGCCGGAAATTTAGTTCAAGAGTTCCAGCCATCAGTGTTTGACGCATCCCAGGTTGAACAATATAGAATTAAGAACATTTTTTGCCGGAACCATGAAATGTGTTGAGTAAAGTATGGTGTTCAAGTTTTCAGTGTTCGAGTCACTGAAGTTCGACAGTATATGGATTTGGATTTCAGCTGGTAGTACTAAATCCAGTATCTTGTAGGACTGAAATC
This sequence comes from Solen grandis, assembly GCA_021229015.1. NCBI lineage: Eukaryota > Metazoa > Mollusca > Bivalvia > Adapedonta > Solenidae > Solen > Solen grandis. Next base: position 6,132,644 of record CM037779.1, read on the forward strand.
TGGTGTATACTGATTTAATGCATGTATCAGAATGTTGATATTTTGTGAAGTGTTTAATTTGAATATCTGGATTGAATAAGAACATAGAAATCCCAGAAAAGCTGCAGTAAATGTTGCTTTTGTTTTTAGCTCACCTGAGCACAATGTGCTCATGGTGAGCTATTGTGATCGCCTTTTGTCCGTGCGTCCAGTGTCAACAATTTCTTTAAACAACATCTCCTCCTTAACCACTAGGCCAGATTTGATGAAAATTGCCTGTGATGTTCCTTGCATGAAGCTCTACCAAAGTTGTTCAAATGGTTCCGATCTGTTGCATATCTGGGTCACAGGAGCTAAAAATAGATTTTTAAAGTGAAATCTTAAAAGTCTTCTTCTCGGAAACTGCAAGGCCTAGAGCTTAGATATTTGGTGTGTGGCATTGTCTAATGAACCTTTACCAAGATTGTTCAAATCATGACCCTGGGGTCAAAATTGTCAGAAACCACAAGGCCTAGAGTTTAGATATTTATTATTTTAGATTTTACATTGACTTAAATAGGATAGTCTTTAAAAGATCTTGTCAAAAACCACAAAATCATTGATTTAGATATTTGGTATGTAACATGTCTAGTGGACCTGTACCAAGTTTTTCCACATCGTGGCCATGGGGTCAGAATTGGCCCCGCCCAAGGGGTCACTTGATTTTACATAGACTTAAATAGGATAGTCTTTAAAAGTTCTTGTCAGAAACCACAAAATCATTGATTTAGATATTTGGTATGTAACATGGCTTTGTGGACATGAACCAAGTTTTCAAATCATGACTCCTTGGTATAAATTGGTCCCACCCTAGGAGTCACTTGATTTTATAGCTATGACCATCAGAATTTTTACCACAGGTACAGTATTTTTGTGGAATTACTAATATTTTGCTGTACTTCTGCATGGATTTTGTATTCAATATGACTGTTTTATAAAAGGCAATATTTTGAAGGTGAGCGATTCAGAGCCATCTTGGCCCTCTTGTTTAAATGAAATTTTTAAACAGTATACTTAATTATTTTGGGACTTAACTGTCATAATTTGTAAATTTTGTTTTCAGACTGGAGGAAGTGACAGGCCTCGATTTGACAGCAGAGATCTATGATAATCTTGGTGTGTGCCAAGAAAATAAGAAGCTGAGGATGGGAGTTCTTTCAGAGGGCACACCCTCCCAGGTCAAGTCCAAACTGGTGGAGACTCTACTGAATCACAAAATGACATATGAAGAGTCCCTGCTTCTGGTCAACCAGATCTGGCGTGAATGTACATTCCTTCTCCAGGCAAATACACGACCCCTGGACAAAACCACCGAGCAACTCTTCAGAACCTTGAAAAGAAATGGCGTTAAGATTGCAATCAACACATGTGACCAACGGGAGGCAGCCCTTGCTGATCTAAACAGCCTGGGATTGCTGAAGTATGTAGATATGATGGTATGTGGGGATGACCCTCACTCACAGTCCAAGCCCTCACCACACAACACCCTGCTCATCTGTAAGGAGTTCAACATCAACCCTCACCAGACCGTCGTAATTGGAGATTCCGTCGACGATATACAGATGGCGTCAGCCGCAAAGGTGCTGTATAAGATTGGGGTTCTGAATGGCGTAGGAGAGCAAGAGGCACTGAAGAAATGTGCAGACTACATTGTGCCAAAGGTAGGGGATGCTGGACAACATATGTTTGAATCAAAGCATCAGGAGAAAGTAGGAGCAAGATCATATAGTACGCAGGCTGGACTCTTTAAAAGGTTTGCCAATTTTGTTGGAAGTGGCGCACGGATGTTTAGTACAACAGCAGCAAAGTCTGTTGAGACAAAGACCTATGACTATGTTGTAGTTGGAGCAGGTTCAGCGGGTTGTGTGTTGTCCAACAGGCTGACAGAGAGTGGGCAAGACAAGGTGCTGACGTTGGAGGCTGGACCGAAGGACATGACATGGAAGATCTGGATGCCAGCAGCCCTGATGTACAACCTGTGTGACGACAAGTACAACTGGTATTACCACACAGAGCCAGAACGGGGCATGAACAACCGCGTCATGTACTGGCCCCGGGGCAGGGTCCTTGGGGGTTCCTCCTCACTCAATGCCATGGTCTACATCAGGGGCCACGCTTTTGACTATGATAGATGGGAGACCGAGGGTGCGGACAACTGGTCATATGCTTCCTGTTTGCCGTATTTCAGAAAAGCGCAGACTCATGAACTAGGAGAGGATGATTATCGTGGGGGAAGTGGACCACTTCATGTCTCAAGAGGCATCACCAAAAATCCTTTACATGATGCTTTTATTGAGGCAGGGCAACAGGCTGGCTACCCATTTACAGATGATATGAACGGATACCAGCAGGAAGGCGTAGGCAGGATGGACATGACAATTCACAAGGGAGTGAGGTGGAGCGCTGCAAAGGCCTACCTCCACCCTGTCAAGTCGAGGGATAACCTGGAAGTGAAGACCAAGGTCCTCACCACACGGGTCTTGTTTGACAATAATCGTGCAGTGGGTGTAGAGTATGTAGAAAAAGGACAAACCAAGAGGGCTATGGTCAATAAGGAAGTGATACTGAGTGGAGGTGCTATAAATTCTCCTCAGCTGCTCATGCTGTCTGGGGTTGGTAATGCTGATGAGCTGAAGAAGCTGGACATTCCAGTAGTGGCCCACCTGCCCGGGGTAGGGGAGAACCTTCAAGATCATCTGGAAGTGTATGTTCAGTACAAGTGTACCCAGCCCATCACTTTGTACACAGCCCAGTGGAAGTTCCCTCACAACATGGTGAGGATTGGTCTACAATGGTTCTTAACACAGAAAGGCTGGGGTGCCACAGCTCATCTGGAGTCTGGAGGCTTCATCCGCAGTCGAGCTGGTGTGGATCACCCAGACCTCCAGATTCACTTCTTACCTTCAGTTGTTAATGATCATGGGAGGAAAAATGGTGACTGTCATGCTTTCCAGTTTCATATTGGGCCCATGCGGCCAACAAGTAGAGGTCACCTCAAGCTGAAATCCACAAACCCAAGGGACCACCCGAAGATAGTGGCTAATTATATGACCACTGAGGGAGACATGCAAGAAATGGTTGATGCTATTGCAATCGCTAGAGAAATCATTGCTCAGAAAGCTTTTGATGAATTCCGTGGCGAAGAGCTGGCACCTGGACCACATGTACAGAGCCGTGCCCAGATCGAGGAGTTCATACGGAACATGGCCGACAGTTCATACCACCCCTCTTGTACCTGCAAGATGGGTCAGCCCGATGACCCTATGGCTGTAGTTGACCCAGAAACCAAGGTCATAGGACTTGAAGGACTTAGAGTAGTAGATGCATCCATAATGCCAAGTGTTGTCAGTGGGAATTTGAATGGACCAACAATCATGGTAGCAGAGAAGGCTGCTGATATCATCCGCGGAATCCCTCCATTGCCCAAGTCCACAGCCCCCGTGTACCGCCCAAAAACCCTGGATACACAGAGATGATAACCTTATGCTTACTTATGACTTTGAATTGTCAAGGTACCAATGTTATTTGACAGTAAGGGCACAATTTATTCATTATTTCAGTTTATTGTCTTTTAGATTTTCTAATACTTTTATTATGTGTTATTTTGTTATGTTTGTCAACTCATCTCAACATGTTTGCAGAAAGATCTTTATTCAGAAGGAAAAAATGTTATTGTTACTATATACTTAGATTATTTCCAATCCTTGAAACCAGGTGACATCAGGTATACTGGTACCGCACATTCCACTATGGTTATCTTTAAAAAAAAGGGGGGGGGGTGCAGTTAGAAAACTATCTCACCAACAGCCCTTTTTTTTTTTATGCTGATTTTTTTTTTTTTTTTTTGCCTTTGTTTCTGGCAGTTTTAATTATTATGTAACTTCCTACCCACTGAAAAATTGAGGAAAGAGCGTCTACAAAGCAAAATTCTTTTAATAATTGCATAACTCATTTTCAATCAAGATTAATAATGTTAGTGAAATATTTGGGAATACATGTGTATCATTAGAAATCATTGTGTAGGTGCAAACATGAACTGTATTTTAATTAAAATTAAGTTATTACAGATGAAGTTAGAAATTATATATTGATTATTATACCTCACTTCACAAAGTGAAAATGGGTTATAAGGAATCAAATGTTATCTTAAAAGTGTGGCTTCCTACATTTGTAAAAAAGTTCTATCTCACTTTTGTCAAGGTGTTGTAGCAAGGGTGTTAGTCACTGTGATAGCTCTTCATTATCCTGGATTGTTAGTTTTAAGTTTTATTTGTTGAACTTAGGGAAATCTGTAGTGCCTTCGTGTTGTGGATCCTGTAATTTAGCGCAGACTAAGGTAGTCACGCGTTTTAAGTATACCGTCAATTATATGTTATTACATCTACAACCATTCTTATGTCTTGTTTTAATATATTTCTACTAATTTTTCATTGTTTTGTTGTTTTTTTTCTTGTGTGTGTTTATTTTAAGAGTGTGTATTTCATAAACAGCTTTGAATATACAGAATCCATTGATCAGAATAACTGAAATTTTGTCATTGGTATAGTAAGCCCTAGCCTTTATTGGAACTGTTGAACAAGGGACCATTAAAAAAAAGTCACCATTTTATCCTGCCAAGTTGTTTAAGTTTTCAAATATATGTCTACTGTGTAGGCCGTTTTATCTTTTTGTATCTTTAAAATAAAATGAACTTTTTTTCGTAGCACATATTTTTTTAACATACACAATGTTGCCTGTGTTTAATAATGACTCAGACAATAAGTATCTAGTCTGCAACATTGGATTCCATCTTGTATGACCTTATAGCAAACTAATGACAGTCTCAAGTTAGATAATTTAGAGATATTAACAACTAGTTAACATTAATATTTCTCATATTTTAGTAAATTTTAAATGCATTTTTTAATTTATTGATATGTATTCATTATAAGTATGTTACAAACATAATACAGGTACATGTATTTATTAGCTAGTCGGAATAATGAAACAGACTGCATTTGTCATGTTAGAAGTCTTAAATTTAAAACAGCAATATGTTCAGTTCTTTTTCTTTTTTTTTCAATGCAATGATTAGATTTTCTTTAAGTGACTTCATACCTTGGAACTGGTAACTAATGATTATTGCACCTTTTGATAGAAGGTAGTTAAAGATACCTACCATATGTTTGTATGTAGGTGGTATTGCACAGTACCCACAAACTTGTAACTGTAATTGGGGGGAAAGAAATGAACACGTCAGGGGAATCGCCTTGTGAGATTATTAGATGGTTAAAAATAACTGATGTACAAAAAAATAAGATTGGTGATAAGCTGAGTAAATTGTCTTCATTATTACGTATTTACATTCAAATTGATATACTTTTTAAATAAGATTGAGTTTAAAGCATGAAATCTCAGTTTGCATGATTCATTTGCAACTACGTAGTAGTATATGTATTTTATAGAATTTCTAGAATTAATTTGATGAATAGATGGATGAAGAAATCTCCAATTAAAATTATGCATCCTAAGATAATCAGTATTTATTTATTTTTATTTAAACATTTCTCTGTTCCATAACTTTTGTTTAGTCATTTTTCTGAGGATAAGAGCCAATATTTTTGGAGGAACTCTACTAACATTTGTTCATTATTTATTTTCAGATTTAGTAATGTGTTGTTTTTAGAGAATTATGGACGATGTGAACCTCCGCCGATGTGAACCTTGGACGATGTGAACCGCCTTCGGTTCGTACCTAGGACGATGTGTACCGCTTATGAGGACGATGTGAACCATCGCGTAAGACGATGTGAACCAGTTTCTAAAACTATTTTGGTGCATGTGATTTCAAGTTTAATTATCATTTTGTATGATTTATTAAAGCAGATGATGTTTGTCATGAATAGTTATTAGTTTAGTATGATTTATATGTTATTTTGACCAAAATTTATTTGATTAAATCATATCAAACTAATACGGAATTTACGCAAATCACTCTTTCACATGTGTTAAAAGAAGAATACGAAGCATATGTAAGTTTCAGAAATTTAATAACACACAATAAGACAAGTACAAACAACTAATAACAAGAGTTATATACATATATATACATATATACAATATTTACATTTCTTTACATTTATTAACACCCGCATCAGAATATTCTTAGGCATGTTTGTTTTGGAGCATCAGTCGTCCTCGTCGTCTGGATAAATTTAATAACACATAATAAGCTAAGTACAAACAAAGAAAATCAAAAGTTATATACAATATACATGGCATTGATAACTTTATTTGAGTGCAAAACAAATTTTTCGGGTGTGTGTACGTACATACGTATTTCCTTAATTCAATTACTTTAAAAAAATCTAAGTCTAATATCTGCATATATATTTAATTTAACCAACCTCGAATGAACGGAAAAACGTGGTGTTATATATATATATATATATATATATCTCATTCATAATTTTGTTTTTAACACTTACTTAAATAATTATATGTAATTAATTATAAGATTATAGGGCTGTTTTTTTGTTGTTGTTTTTTTTACTCTTTTTCGGGAATCTCATTATACAGACGTTCAAAGTAAGCCGATGTTAATTACATCTGATCAACACCTGTATAAAGTAATAGGTGTCAAAAACAACGCTCAACAGGATTATCATACGCAAAGAACCAATCAATTAAAATAAGTAATCAAGTATTTAAAAAGGTGCCGCTTGTTTTGTTTGTAACATTACATACGACGTGCGTTTGGCGGTACATGTGACGAAGTTGGATATCAATCAAGTGAAATTAATTGTTTTGTTTAATATCCTAATTTTATTTCTTGTTCAAATACATCATTTTATCTAACTGCATTAAAAGCCCCAGGGGTTGATATCAATGTAATGTGTTTGATAATAAGATAATTGGATTGCTTTATTCTTTAAAGTCTTAAAAATCGATCTCGTACTATATTGGATGGGGGTAAATCAAAACTCAAAAAGTTTATTTAATATTAAAAAATGAATATTTTTCAATACAATATTTATAAATATCATGGTTCACATCGTCTCAACAAAATGGTTAACATCGTCCTGGGTGCAGGTTCACATCATCCCGGTTCACATCGTCGGAGGTTCACATCATCCGTCACCCGTTTTTAGACATGAAGATATTAATAGAAAAAAAGCATAATAAATATACATGTGTTTGTGTGATATTTTACAAGTTATTGTTTTTGTTTTCTGGCATATCATCAAGGCCTAATGTACATGTGTTCCACTAGCTGTACGAATCTGTAAATCATGGATGCATTGTTTTTACTTTCTTTTGAAAAGGGAGGAGAGCAGATTTGTTTCAGAAGTTGACCAATATTACACTTTTTTTCAATTAAGTTATTCTGAGTATGAATGCAAAATATTTTGCATGATGAATGTGTAAATAGTAAGGGTGTCATATCAATCTGAAAATCAAGGTTTTGTCTAATTAGATAGTACACTGTACTGTTTAGGTGTATATTTTTTAAAAGAAATCAGAAAACAATTTTGACAAGCGGTTTGTGACTAGGATTTATCAAATGAAACAAATGTCACAGAGATATGACCAAATATGCTTCCCTCCTTTAAGCCTTTACCTCATAAATATTCATGTGCAAGTTTATTAATTGATGAATAGTAATTAATTGACCTTTAAATTGTATATAATGCACTGCATTATTTTTGCATTGCAAACTGTGTAGCAGTAGAATCTTAAGCTACAATATTGTACAAGCTAACAGAGAAGACCCTGATCAGAGATTTGGATCTGCTGTTTTGCAAGATCATCAAAACATTTCTATATGAAGTAAAGGGTTAAGATTGTTGTTTGTTTAAGGATACAATGTATTTGTTAATGTTATATATACCAAGTTTATTACATATATTTATGCAAGGGGCACTGTTACATGAAAGTGTCTGTCTATAATAGACACCAGTGCAAACAGATTACACAATAATGCTTTGCAAAGTCACAGGTGTTCTACTGATTGATTTGTGCAATCTAGAATTTCTACGTTAATTTGTTCAAAGAGGCAGGGAGGTCCTGAACCAGTTTTTGTGTGGTTATATATTCAGTAGAAGACTACATGAATATGTTATAGAATTGTGGTTTTAGGACCAGGTTGACTAGTGCAAGGATGATGTAAA
>CM037779.1:6140911-6190911 GCA_021229015.1 Solen grandis
AAACCATCTGGTTTTATGTTGTTCGCATAGGTCTTTTCATGGTGTCCTCTATGAGGGAAAGGGTTAAATCTAAATATGTTAAATTGGTTAAAAATGACACATGTCAGATTTTAAGTGGCATATCTTTAGGAATAGAGCTTGGATCTTTTATATTGACATTATTTTTATTTTCCTCCTTGTAATGCTTCAGTGAAACAGAACTAAGACAGAGGAGAAGGGAAGAGAGGAAAAAGAAAACACAGGAAATGATCACAAAGATGAAGGAGAAGCAACGACAAAGTGAGACCTGGAAAAAACGGAAATCTTATTTTAAACCTATTGCTATAGGAATTTCGATTTTACTAGGTACATATTTGTTATACAAGTTCTACTGGTGATATAAATCAGTGATCAAATGTAATTGTTATAGTAGAGGTCTTTCATCTATTGGACTATTTATAACTGACCCACTATGTCAGCATGGTACTCAAGCAGATAGGCATGTTTCAGTGTATGTCAGATAGTGTCATCTCCTGAGATGGAGGAAGGCTGACCAGCCACACACCGTGGGCTGAAGCGACCACTTTCATAGACAGATTGCGTTATTAATGGCTGACAAACTGTTCATGTAAAAAAAAGAATTATTTCTGCAGAAAACAAGCTGCCATAATCGATAGAGTAAACAATTATATATAAATAGAGATATCTTTTTTCCAGGTCTTTAAAGTTTGATTTCTCTATCATATCTTTATGTGTTGATATTCCAGATCTTGTCTGTGAAGCTCTTTTCTACATGAATTTTCGATTTTATATCATATAAGACCATTGAAATCTCATTGAAAAAGTCATCACATTGAAAAACAAAACAATCTGATAGGGTGTTATGTGTCACTATCCTGTATCAGGTGTTAATAAGACGTGCATGTATGATGTAGGATAATCCTTAAGAATCAGAGTAGAAGGCTAATTTTAAATTGTAGGAGGCAGAGGGGTGTTGGGGTCCTACATTTCTTCTGATTTTTTTCATTTTCTTTGAATTGTTCAGATTTTTTTACAACCTGACAAAGGACTTTGAGCTGGCCAGGAAAGGATTTGAGGCAGTCAAATCTGCTGCCAGCCGCCTCTTAAGGAAAACCCTGGTGATGGGCTGAGAAGTTTATTGCATTCTGTTTTAAACTGGTTTAATTGGTCATTTTTTCTGGTGTAGTTCATTGTCGTAAAGGGTTAAGAGTTAATTTTTCACAGAAGGCTTGAATGACAGATTCTGAGGTTAGATTGAGATTAGCTGAATATTGGATACAGAACTGTTCTACAGCAGTCATAAAAGTGAAAGATACTTTACTCAGTTAACAGATTTTCTTTGAGGTTAAATCAGGTATATTCAGTTTTGTTTCATTTTGAAGAAATGAACATTTGTGTTGATCAGTTTTAATAAAAATGGCCATGATTTACAGAAAATTAATGTTCTTTAAAATAATGTGAAGCTTTATTTAGTTCAGGGTGCTTAACCCTTTCCCTCATAGAGGACACCATGAAAAGACCTATGCGAACAGCATAAAACCAGATCAGCCTGGATGTAACTCGCAGGCTGATCAGGTTTTATGCTGTTCGCTGCTCCTCAGTGGTCTGGAAATGAGGATTTTGTAATTAAATTTGGTAAGGTTTAACTGTGGTTTTCTGCAGATCAGGCTTTATGTGGTACCTATTGAGGGCGTCAAAATGAGTCTATATGAGGGAAAGGGTTAATGAGAATTAAAAGGAGTAAACTGTAAGATGAGTTACCATGGTTACAGCAATGGACTATTTCTTAAAAATGATAGCTCAAATTTAAGGAATTTCAGTGAATTAAAGTTGCAACTCTATATCTTTTGTAGAACCTATCAGTTGAATATCAGACAAATACAAAAACAAGATAGTTTTCAAAGGAAATTATAATTTTCAGTTAATTTTCTTACACAGTTGAAAGGATTGATTCATAATATTTTAATGCATTGGCTGATAGAAAAAGCATTATTGAAGCCACATAGAATCTTTACTTCATATTGTTATGTCCAGGATAGCAGAGGGTGCCAAAAGTCATTGCACTCCATGTGTTTACTTAAATAATATTCCTAAAGGGGAGATTAGAACAATTATATAATGCTAGACAGTTTGATGTATGTTATCATGGTCATCTGTTTATGGTCAACCATGGTTAGTGGAGATGATCCATGGTCATCTCCCTGTGGTGGTCAGCTGGATGTTATCCGTGGTCAACCATGGTTATCTCTCTCTAGTGGTCAGCTGAATGTTATCTGCAGTCATCCATGGTCATTACTCTGTGGGGGTCAGTTGGAGGTTATCTGTGGTCAACCATGGTCATTACTCTGTGGTGGTCATCTGGAGGTTATCTGTGGTCAACCATGGTCATTACTCTGTGGTGGTCAGCTGGAGGTTATCTGTGGTCAACCATGGTCATTACTCTGTGGTGGTCATCTGGAGGTTATCTGTGGTTAAGGTCATCCTTAATAGAGTCTGAGATCCTCCTATTGATCTGTTTGTTGGAACTCAGTGTGTACATGGGGAAAGCTTTACATGATGCATCCTATATAAGCAACACTACTGCTCATATTTTTGTATACAGCTTTGTCATTTATCTTGTTTATTTTTATGTTATATTAATTAATATTCTCAGTCCAAATAAAATTGAATCTGCATTTATGTTAAATATTACACATTAAAAGCATTATGTAAATAGATTTCACAATATTGCATCCAAGTTTCAGGAGACAAGAGGAGAACAACATATTGATGTGGTACTTTTGTTGTTGTACATGTCTGATTTTTATCAAACACTGTAGGTAACTCCCATTGACATGTTTTGTTGTCTATAATTTATATAGCCCACTTTCATTTTAAAAAGATTTTTATTTGTCCTTTATAAACTGTGTTTTTTATTTGCAGTTGTAATGTACTTTCAACTCTGTTATTTTTATCAGCTAATACTTTCTGTTTGTATTACTTATACATGTACACTAGGATGTGGAGAATTACAGTATCCAAGTCTTATTTGCTATGATTTTCTTAATCAAGATAATTCACTCTCTAGAAGTAAAAAACATTAGATTTCCATCAGTACAGACCTGTTAAGGAAATAGTAGTACCATAAGAGTACCGTTTTCGTTATCAGAGCAGTTACAGTTACTTAACCCTTTCCCTCATAGAGGAAACCATGAAAAGACCTATGCGAACAGCATAAAACCAGATCAGCCTGCGAGTAACTCGCAGGCTGATCAGGTTTTATGCTGTTCGCTGCTTCTCAGTGGTCTGGAAATGAGGATTTTGTAATTAAATTTGGTAAGGTTTAACTGTGGTTTTCTGCAGATCAGGCTTTATGTGGTACCTATTGAGTGCGTCAAAATGAGTCTATATGAGGGAAAGGGTTAAGGAAGGTGGGGGGTGGGGGGGCAATGCTATTGTTTATGACTTTCACGTGGATGTAACTCCCCTTGTACTTCCTACATGTATCTACTATTACTGGATAAGAGGTTACCATGAAAGAAAAGTAGCCGAATTCAGATGATTTACAATGAAAGACACTTGACAATAGGATGTAGGAGGAAACAATTGTAGGAGGAAGAAGCAGCTGTCGAGATTACCATACCAAACGTCCTGGTTAAGCTGAACCCTGAACCCATCTCTTGATGCTACACGGAAGGAAATTGATTTTATAAGTAAATCATTGGTTAAACGTTTGTTTAATCATTCAGACAGTTTTTATGTGTTGGACAATGTGGTATGACTGATATACTGTGGCCGCGAAGGTTAATTCCGACGACAACAACAACAACATAAGTAATCAGAGATATGGTTGGCTGTCTGTGTTACACTACATACTATCATTGTCATTTTATACTCGAGATTTACAATAAATGAGTTCACTTCAAAATTACATATGAAATTTAATAGCGGAAGCGGTCAGATTTATATTTTGATAGTGCTTTGGTAACATCCGACTTTACATAGAGGGACATTTGGTGTTTGTTGTTATTATTTGTATCTTGGTTACTTATCAGCTATGGAAAAAAAAACACCTTTATGTCTAAGGAAATACTTATGTTAACTTACTGTCGTAAATAAAATATAGATTTGGTCAGGGTTATTTACTGAAAGATAGATTTTGTATCTTGTAAACCAGAACGTGCAGACTTTCTCAGTTACCCTGTTATTTTGTATGTTTTTTATTAATATGAGATCAAAGGTGCTATTTGTACATACACAAAATACCCGTTACCATAAGTGACAATGGAAGAGTGATTCCCTCCCCCATTCTCTCCGTACCCTGATAGCTATTTGTTGATGGTTATTTGCCTGTTTATACTGTTTCGGTACCTGTATGGTTATTTACCTATCATGGATATTTACCTTCTCTCGATAGCTTGATGATTATTGACCTTGTGTCGGTTGATTAGCTGCCACTTACTTTGGTTCATCATACTCATCAAAGATGGACGGAAGGATTCTAGCAGAAAACTTGCAGTCATGTTCTAAATACTCATTTTAGATTGTCCTGATTACGTTTTTTTTCCCTAACATATCATATGTGTCATTTAAAGATAAAGTGCATACATTTTAAAGTTACAGGTATGAACTACAGTCATGTACAAAGTAAGTAAATCAATAAGTAACGCCCGTTTATATCTAGTAATCGACACCATGGTATTGTACACGAGTAAACAAAGTAACATGGATACAACGAATACAGTTTATACTGAAAAGTTGTCTTAGAACAGAAACATTGAAATTCATGTTTAAATATATCGCTTACAGAAAAGGGGAATTGAGAATGGACCATTGAGCAGTTAAACAGCTTTAAATAGTTTATCTTAATAAAAAATGAACTAAAATTTTTAGGGTTATCCTTTTTTGAATAACGAACTTAAATTTAAGTTAGAAAATATTGTTGAAGCAAAGATGTTTATTAATTTTGGATAGATCAGCGCGCACTTTATTTTAAAATATCACAGATTTAAAGAAATAAAAACGTGTATATAAAACCTGTTCATGTATAAGCTAGAGGTAATATCGTTTCCTTATGCCATGTCGTGTTAAAAACAGTCTTGTATCATGGACTGATTGTTTTTGCCATTGCTGGGGTCATATATCAGTTGTTTTTTATCCAGGATCCGTCACTCACATGCTTGTATAGTCATATATGTAAATGGCTTATTAGAACGTACAAGTTAAAAACTAGAGATAATGAATTGTTATCTATTGTATATTAAAATTTCATAACGAAATCAGCTGTTGTGTTGACTTTTACCACCGTTGGACGAGGCAGGTACAGACCGTCAGTCACACGCCTAGACTCCCTGCTCATATCCGGGACTCCTCTACCCTCTCGTTCACGGAGGCCCCCGATAACCTACGTATAAAAACTTTTTTTGTATTCTATTAAGTGTGTGTATGTAGGGGTTGGGTCTCGGTGTCGATCACCTTTAAAAGTTTCCCCCAGTTTTATTTATTATCGTTATTTATAACTTTAAATGCTTGTACCATTAACGTCAGAAGTAAGATAATGAATTCATTCACTTGTCACACACGTCAAAGTTAAAAGTCAAAATCATATCAAATTAATTTACATGGTTGTATTTCAATTAACATTATTTTACAGCATTTTGGCGTATCATAGCATTTGTTCCTCTTCGGTTTTATATGAAATGGATTCTTAGATATAAACACTTCTCTGTAATATTTCTAATCAATTTCAAACGTGATAAATATGCAGTAAATATATGTCGAATAGGTCATGCACTTTAACCCCATGGTTCATACAGGCCTTGAAAAGTTCATGAAAATGACTTACCTTGAGAAATACTTAAATTAAGTGTTGCCTTGAGAAAACATAAAAGTAGTACTGGGATTTCAGTAAAAGTCCTTGAATTTTAGCAAACAACCTTAATATTCAGAACTGCATTAACAATGCATTTTAAATACAAACTCGATCTATCAGAAGAAATTAAAAAAAAAATATATTCATCCAAATAAAAACTGATGTATATTTGTGAACGGAATGCTCTTGGAACAAGCTGGCATTGCGAATTAGTGTAGCGTAAAATGTCCGACATTGTGCAAATGGTAATTTTCTTGTTTGTTTATCACATTTTGCGACATTTTTAGCGCTCAAATAGTTCAAAAAGTGGTCATGAAAGGGGGAAAAAAACGATCAAAAAGTCGCATTGAAAAACCAGTTTTGGCCTTGAAAAGTCCTTATATTTAGATAAGTAAATCCTGTATGAACCATGAACCCTGTTCAAAATATAAACGTGACATTGTGCAAGAACAATTCAATAACAAGCTGGATGAAAACTGACAGTTTGAGTGGACTTCCTTATAGATTGTATTCACTATACACATTTTGAGTCTCTGAACCATTTGGGGGTCTCCGTAGCCGAGAGGGTAAAGTCGCTGACTTCAACACTCACTCAGCCCCTCACCGCGTGGGTACGAATCCCGGCAGGGTCATTCAGATTTTCATGTGAGGAAGCCTTCCAGCTGGCTTGCGGTAGGTCGGTGGTTCTACCCGGATGCCTCCGTGCATTCGGGGTCTTCCTCCACCTGTAATTAGCTGGACGGCGCTATATGACTGAAATACTGTCGATGCGACGGTAAACTCAAATAGTCAAGTCAAGTCAAATAGTCAAGTCTCTGAACCATTTATTCTTGCAGGTGTTATATTTCAAGTCGGGTTAGCTTTTAGTAGGGTCACGTGATTAAAAAGCGGAGGAACCAGTACGATGATAAGGGACACATGATTTCTGCGTCCGTATGTATTTTACGATTTATGCTACCTGTGACAGCTTCCTTTTCATTAATTTAAACTTATTTCATTTTTGTCAATGGGAAAACAAGCTTGAAAAGCTTTGAAAGATCTTGAAAAATGATCGCCCTTAGCGGTGATCGAATTCGCAACCTTCCCAGTATCCGATTATGGATCGAACCCCATTTGGGGCAAGGATCTTACATAGCCTTCCCAGGCGCCAAATACTGGTTCACCCTAGGAACCGTCGAGAGGGTTTAGTATAAGTTGTAAGAACTTAAAATAATTTAAAAATCAACTACCACGAACTACATTAAGTTTACTTTTCATTCACTTTTTATCTATTTAATTATTTACACTCAGACTATTTATTTTCTCACTTATCAACTTATAAATCGCAAGATACATGTAGTGAATTTCACGGAAAATATCATTCCGAAATAAGGTGCCAGTGCTTACCATATATCATTCATCCATTGTCGGATACCCACGACCGATCGATCGATATCATCAATTCGTGATTTTTGATGAAGTGAAGAGGAATCATTCAATCGGGGGTTTCCGACGATGTTATTTATCAACCTTTCCGGAGTTTTAAAACACGAAAACTTATCTGGACAACAACGATATATACTATCATCAATGTCTTTAATTATTGTTAATGTTTACATTAAAAAATTGCATTAAAATACCACAAGGACTGTCATGATATCAAATGAATGTGTAAATGCACTTGTTTTACTTTTGTGAAGCATTAAATCATTCTAAATACAGTTTGTATACAACTTAAGATTTCATTTTTATTATTTTTTCTACTTGATATCTCCATAACACACACACACGAATGAACGCACACATTCTATTTTGACAAAAGCACGCATTTGAGATTCGTAATATGTTTTAATATCTATTAGGATTTTAAATATTTTTAACACAAATGCAAAAGAATCCTCAAAATGAATGGACTGTTTGTTATTGTTTTGTTGTTTGTTTGTTTTTTGTTTGTTTTTTTTTTTTTTTTTTTTTTTTTTTTTTTTTTTTTTTTTTTTTGTTTTGGGGGGGGGGCAACATACATTTCCTACAGAGTTACCATTTTATATTAAATGTGAAAAATGCCTTTCAAGTAATGACAGCTTATCAAAATAACATATCTTTCTGTCACCATTAAGAGCAAGTTAAGTACAGCTGACAAGCAGCCTCTAGTCTTACTACAGACCAAGCATTTCTATGTAATCACAATAAATGTTTATAAAAGTTATCATTTTTCAACCACAGTAATATACTTTTAATTATTTGCACCTGATCCAGGTGAGCGATTTAAACGAGCGTTGATACGTAACGCCCACTACATGTTATATGCAGAGCGTACAAATATACGTACTTCATACTAGGAGACCGTTGGTTGGTTCAGTTTTGTTTTAAATTCATGAAAGTTTCGTAACGTGGATGAAAAAGAACTTGTAAGTACACCTTAATTTTTTTTCTATCAATTTGTACGGATTCAAAATTATTTTTAATACGTTTACTTCTTAATTATTACACATAGTTTACACTGTCGCATAATATCGAGCACGTTTATGGTTTGGGTTTGAGTGTTTCATAAATCGTGTTATAAACACCATTGTTTTGTTATGACAATAGCAAGTTATATCCTATAAGCAAATTTATTTGCTTGCGAACACACTTACATCGTTTTTAACTTATTTATTTTACGTCGATTGGAAAACAAATTATTACAACTTATCCCTCTCGACGGCTCCTGGGTTGGACCAGTACTTTGCGCCTGGGAAGGTCATGAAAATTCCTTGCGGCGACTGGGATCGAACCCGCACCTTCGGATCCGCAGTCGGGTATTAGACAATGGCGCCATTAAATTATATTTTTAACATTTTTCCCTATAAAATGGAAAGAAAAGTTTAAACATTAAACACATATTGCTAACACTTAAGCCAAACCATGAACAGTTTATAAATATCACTTTACAGGTATACAATAATTATTTTAATTACGTATTAAAATTTTGATTACGATCTGAAATGTTGCTAACTTAAGGTCTTCCAACCCTAATAGCCACTTGATGGTAATATTTCTATGAAACTTTGTCACTTTGAAGACATTCAAAAATAAAAATATTTCTCAAAGAGTTTTTTTTTTTTTTTTTTTTTTTTTTTAAATTTTATCTTTTTTTTGGGGGGGGGGGGGGGGGATAATCTGCATGTAAGTTAACATTGAAGCCTATGGAAAAATTCATTTTCTGTGAATATGAAAAACTGAATTTGATTTATGAGAAAAACTCATGGTAGAAAGATGCATTTTATGATTTTGTATGAACTTTCGTGCAAAAAATCTAAACTTTACCATAGAAAATGAAGTCACTTTTTAGTTTTTAGGGAAGATAACTCATGGCAACAAAATTATCAAGGGAAGGTAATAAAAGAACTTCTGTCACTTGTCATAACATGTCAATTTGCCCCTATGATTACCATTGTTTGACATTTTAAATGCTTATACATATGTATTGTTAAGTTATATGCATGGCTTTGATGGAATTGATCGCTATTAGGGTTGGAAGACCTTTTCGTGTCTCGTATTCATTATAACGTCATGAATTATTAGAAAGAAAAAAACAACAACAGAGAGTAGTAAGGTAGGTCATCGGCCAAACCGATGACCTTACTACTAAAGAGAATGTTTCCTTTTAAAGTATGAATTTTAAATATGCAACGAAATTTAAAATAACATAATACAAAATTCTAAGTTAATGCGGATGTTGATGTTTTTTCTGATACAGGTATTTTCATTGTCCCATTTAATCTTAAAATTGCCTTAAACTTAAACTTATTTTTTTTTTTTTTTTTTTTTAAATTTTAAAAATTTTTTTAAATTAGATATTAAAGTTAAAATTATTAAGCAGGTCAATTTTATGTCACCATTTTCTTAAATGATACATTACACCTCTTTCGAAGAAGCAGATAGTCGGAAAGCCGCATCGTTTGTAAATATCAGCAGATGATGTTCTAGTTTCATATTTCTTCCTTAACGTTTCCTCTCAGTTTATTCATTATTTTCTGTGTATTTATATTTGACTAGAAGTTATGGCCAAAGTTAAAGTTTTTTCTCTGTATTTTTAAGGGAGATAAATTCGACCAAGTTGGACCTAAAAGTTATGGCCCTTAACGGAAATGTAGCTCTTATGATAGTGAACAAATTTGTTGAGCTTGATGGCAGGATGTTTAATAGTTTTGAAGTTATTGCCAAGGTTAAAGTTTGTTTAATGTAATATTGTTTAAAGGGAAATACATTAGGTCAAAATAGACATAAGAGTTATGGCCCCTGATGTAAATGTAGCCGTGGAAGTGAACAAGTATGTGAAGTTTAACGACAGAAGGTTTAATAGTTAAAAAGTTATGGCCTAAGTTAAAGTTTTTTTATTGAATTTTATTTTTATATAGGGGGGATAAATTTGGTCAAAATAGGCATTGAGTTATAACCCTTGATGGGAATGTAGCTCTTGTTATAGTGAATAAGAATGTGGAATTTGATGACAAAAGGTTCAATAGTTTAGAAGTTTTAGCCATGGTAGACTTTTTTTTCACGACGCCTACGCCGTTAACAACGACGACGACGCCAGAGTCATAACAATACCTTTGGGGGAAAAAGGGAGAGAAATAAGGAATAATTAAATAATCTGATATGCAAGTATGACATAGTTTATAAACGTGTATGATTTCGTTTTAAAGGAGTTCAAGCAAGAAAAGATCGCATCCATTTTCGATGGTCAAGCGCCGCCATGTTGTCAAGTAGCTGTGCCAATTGCCTCTTGGTGCTGCTGGTTATAGGTTCGAGTCATGGACAATCAGAGGTATGCCTGAAGGTGCCGCCGACTGTGGACGTCTGCTTCGAGCAATCAAGGGTAAATGCATGTCCCCATAACCATGTGTTTTATGGATTTATATCTAAAAGAAATATAACTTAAGGTTATCCCTCCATCATTAAATTGTGATCATTGATCGTGGGAATTTTAGAGTAAATGCAAGCCGTTAAATAGACTCTTAGCAAAATAGCATGTAACTCAGATGCTTGCATCTGCATTTAAGTCCTTTTAAGCATTTGGAGGACTATGATTATAATTTAATGATAGCTGGATTACCTTAATCTATTTCCCAAGTCTATCTCTTAGGACAGTTTAGTATTATAAATTTCGAAAAAGTGTAAAAAAAACAAAGGTATGTCTTTTTAATACTAAAGGACGTAACAAAAACGCAAAGCATTTCTTTAATTTTCATACCGTAATAGACTTTGTATTTAAAATAGCCGGAACAAATATGTTTGCTTTAAACATTTTGCTAGATAATCTTTAACAGCGACGCAGTTCGTATAGTAGTGATTAATAGTGACCACAGGGACTCAAATTAATGAATACACGCGCGACAATAGATACCTATTTATCATTCTTGGGGGAAAAAAAGGAAAAAGAATAAGAAGAACAGATTTGGGTGGTTTATGTTTACATTAATGATAAATATTGAAACGTCCCCAGGGCCTGCTCCTGATCACGTATCAATATATAAACGGGCGCTATTTTACGGTGCACGTGCGGATTACAACCTGATAACTACAAAGACATTTTCAGAACATATAATGAATTTTATTTACAATACTTACGAATATAATTCATAAATAATCAATGGATGGTAATACCAGGGGTCACGTTCGACTAGGATGGCAGCTACACAGCTCTCTGGTCCTCTATCTGGACTCACTCTAAAATTCTATAGTGATAAAGTTAGTCCACCGATGGTTGTAGATTTTCTATGATGGTCTGTTTGATATTATCAATGTGGTAATACTTTATTTCTTTTAAATATTATTATAATTATTTATAACAATAAAAATGTATATTCTAATTATTATCTACCTTTGTGATGTTAATAAAAGTGGTAGAATATATCTCTTGTTGCTTACTTCCCAAATATATAAATACGAGATGGGTAGATCTATCTAATATAGCTCTCCTATATGCAAATGTGTAATGGCGGATCTTGTTTATAAACAGTCAGTTTATGGATTATTACGTCACAGATCTATAACTGATAATATCTAATATGTTAATATCTCACCCGCCTAGTTTTAGGACTAAACTTAGATTAAACTTTGGCGAGGATGATAGCGTTAGTGAAAATCCCGGTTATAACACCCAGATAACCTGGTACGTATAGGTTAGTTCATAGTTGCCTTCAACTACACGATATAGTCACGAGGGCGGAGCCCGAGTGACTATGTCGTGTAGTTAAAGGCAACTATGAACTAACCTATACTTAGCACATGGTATTTTCCTCCACAAGTGACAAATCGTCACAAAAGTGTGAGTTATGTTGTGGCATAGTCCACACTTATTGATCTTTTACAAAAGTGTGGACTACGCGTTATAGTCCACGGTGACTATGAACAAATACTGGCACCTGATTGGACGAGAGGAAAATGCCATGTGCTAATGACAGATAGCCAAAGGACCGCACGCCCTTATATAGTTTTTGGATGACGTGACATCATCGCCACATATTTACGTCATTCGCCAAAATACAGATTCACGACGTCTCGGATAGTAAAAATACGTCACTAGAATCAGAGTAACTCGATTAGGTTCTTCTTATTCTATATGTATATGTTACATTACATTAACCTACTTAATGTATGGAATTATGTTTTGACGTTACTATCCAAATCCGCTTCTACACGCATGCGCACAAAGATTGGTCGTATATACTAGGTTTCCCATTAAACCAAGTGGTTAAACGAGTTAAACCGATCGAACATTTTGAAAAATACTGCAATCTCATTGGTCAAAATATAATTCCATACATTAATTGGCTATAGCTTCCATTTACATGTACACAAAACAGGACGATGATGATGTCGGAGAAAATCGTGGGAAATTTTAATTTCCTAGACATCTTAACGGAGATTTTAAGTATCTAAAGATCATATTTAACAATGCACAAATACATGGTACTGTTCGTAGATGCAGTGCATAGAGCGAAAACGGATTTTCCGAGTCAATCATGCACTATCGATTTTCCACGAGGTGATGAACTTGGGAAATTCATTACAATATATTGATTGGGTAACAAAAAAACAACAAAAAACCAATTGAATTAAAAATGTTAATGAATAAATACAATAAAAATAAAGTCTTTGAAAAATATTTTTTATTTATTGTGTGTTAGGCAGATTAGGTTTAAGTTGCAATACTAGTAATTTTTGACACGACTCATGCTCACATATGAATATTTCGTATATAAAACCTATTATGTATTGACCTACTCTACTCGAACTTCGGTGTAAGATATGGCACGATAGGAAATATGATCAATGTTTACAGTCTGAATTTATCTTTAGGGAACTATTGGTTTTTAATGGTATGTAAGTAGATTTGGATTTTTTATCCCAACAGGGACAATTTTACGTTTAGATTTGAAGAAAATGTTGTTTTTTTGTTGTTGACTTGTTTACTTGTTCTTATATCTTATACGATGATTCCTAGGTTAGACCAGGACATGCAAGATTCTCACTCACACCAGGTTTCGAACCAACAACATTGGATTCATAGCCACGTATGTTACTCCATGGCGCCCTGGACTAGTCTTTGTTACATAAAAATATTACTGTCAATAACTTGCCAAAACTTTTCTTATTTTCATGATTTATTCTACTATTTTGTTCTGTATCTTGAATAGGGCTCACCAGTAGATCCTAAATCCGCCATTGTAGATTGTCTGCAGCGACTTTTGTGGTTTTATGAGCCGAACAACAGTCTGAGTGCGCAAGACCGGAACTACTTTTCATCTGTTTCCCAGTATTTAGACTTACCCGCGACCGAGGACGGGCTACAGGATACGGAAGGAATACCGACGTCTGTCGGATGGCGAACGTGAAAGACTTCATAGAGCATTCGCAAAGTTGTATGAAGTAAGTTACACTTCAAGTGGTTGTCTTTATTTGTTTGACTTTAATGACCCAGATTCGGGACTTTGTTTATATAGCGCTGACTCAAAACGGAATCATGCCGATGGCAATCCCCAGTTACGGGAGCTTGATTTCATCAAGTAACTTTGTTAATCTGTAGTTCTTTTCTCCAAATTTGAAAGCTGGAAGCGTCAAAGCATTCGGCATTAATTTAAGGCTTAATATACTTTTTTTAACTTTACTTTTTTCCGTGTGTGATATTGCCATTACTGCGCATCTGCATCATTTGAATTTTAATTGCCAAATTATGATTATGCCCCATTAATGTCCAATTAATGTTTCCTGTAACATATGTTTTTTGTCATATACACATAATTCAACATTTCATATGCGCAAAGTCAGGCTCTTTTGATCGCCTATGTTTTCACCAGCCTCTCTAATTTTGATTTAATGGTATGGTTGTAAATACAATTTCATACGTTTATATTTCATAAATCCAGCGCGGTGTGATTACCAGATATAGCCGATTCCACGCCAACGGCGTGACCACAATGCACAGGGGCGCTGCTTTCCTAGGATGGCACCGGGCCTTTCTGGCACAGTGAGTAGTCAACATTTCTGTGATGGACTTTGTCAAGTTTTGCAGATGTATTCAAACTGACTTACAGGATGCTGGAATAAAAGGAAATCAGTGGATGACATTGTTCAAACTCCACGCACCGGTTACGTCACGCTACCCTTCTTTAACCACTGCCAACACACAGGTCACGTGATGATAGTAGAAACCATGTGACCAACACTCATAATTATAAATATTAATGTTTTTTTATTCTATTTTTTATTTTTCTCATAATACTGAATGATATTTTCGTGAAATAAAACGAAACTGATATGATATATTCAAAATTAAAGGCAAAAGTTATAAAATTAAATCCGTCCTTTATAAGCCAAATGTACTTGAGGTGGCAGTGGTTATGGACAACTGTAAGGGGAGGTAACTACTGCGGCGGAGTTTGGATATTGTTTATACGCTAGAACACATGGTTGATATAGGCATGATTAGGAAATACTTAATTTTTATCCCAAAAACTAGAAAGGTGCTCTGTATTCTAAGTAAAGTTAATCGATCAATTTACAAGCAAAACAGTGCATTTTTAAAGCATTGACACCTATTTAAAACGCTCAATGGAGTTGACTAACAGTAATTTATATATGGCAACAAATTGACCACGCGTTTGGGAAACTTTGTCTACCTATATTACAGAGTTTTTTAATGTTTGCCTCATACCTCACTTTTAAAACCGAGGAAGTCTTTCGAGGTATACGATTTTGTACCTCGGTATGAAATTCAAATTAAAAACTAGCCATTATTTCAACCACAAAACCAAACCATATAAACTATCACTAACCCTAACCCAAACCTTTACCCTTAGCCTAACTAAAATATTGAATATGACAATGAATATGACAAACCGAGGTATTAATTTCTACCCCCCCCCCCCCCCCCCCCCCCCCACACACACACACATAGATGAGTTCGAAAAGTTGAAAAATGCTTTCGATCCCAGTGTAAGCCTATACGGGATCATCTGATGTTTGAAGTATCCTGTATGATCTCCACCCACGTTAAGATATGTACATTACCTACACTTACTGACTGATCTGGTACCCCCCTATATTACAGTTTTGAGGACGAGCTGCGACTGGTGGACAGTACGGTCAGTCTGCCTTACTGGGACTCAAGTCTTGACCACTACATGGACAACCCGGTAAACTCCATCCTCTGGTCCAGCCAGTTCTTCGGGAATGCTAACGGTGACGTGATTACCGGCCCTTTTGCAGATTGGAAAACCACAAGGGGGCGTTTGTGGCGAAATTACGGAACTGCTTCCACCGGTGTTCTCTTCAACAGAGAGGCGATCTTGCACATCTTGTCGAAGTCTCGGACTGATGTGAGTCAATATTGTACTTACCAAATAAACAGAGTATTTGGATTTTCTTAGACTTGGCGTTTATTTCCTATTTCATTACTGTTCATTTTGATTTTATTTGATTACCAATTAACACAGGTAAATGTTTTAAATTCTGATATGCTGATGTGTTTTTCATGTCAAATTTACTTCCGTATCACTTATTTCTTTTGCGTTATTCGGATTTTTTGATGGTTTTTAAATACGTTATATATTTAAGGCAATTTCGTGAATTTATATATCCATGGATTGATTTCCTGAAAAAAAAAAAAAAATAACAATGTGAGGTCTTACAATAGACATATTTCGCGCGGGTTAATAATTGATGATAAAACCATTCACGAAATCAACAAAAGTATCCCCCACACAAACACATGAAAATTAATGGTTTTACAGCTTTCTCGGTCATTTGGATGCATTAGTACTTTGCGCCATAGAAAGTCTTGCTTCAATCGGGCTTGAGTGAACCTTTTTAACAAAGTTCTATTTTTGTGCATGCACTAGAATTTTTAAATTGCACATTACCTAGAGAAAAATGTTATTTTGCGATATATTTTTTCTCTTGGGTTCTTAGATATTTCATTATATATACATGTACTGCGTATCATTAATGTATGCGCTTTAATTTATACAGGATATAGTATTTAATGGAATTACTGATAAATCATCTGTGCTCGAGTACCACCACAATGCTGTCCACGACTGGGTAGGCGGATCAATGGCGGACCTCACATACGCTGCTAACGACCCCGTTTTCTACATGCACCACGCATTTGTGGACTATGTCTTCGAGAACTTCCGGCGCCGCCAGAGAACTGTGTATGGGATCGACCCGGCGACAGATTACCCGACAAACACTAGTGCAGGTCATGGGCCTTACGATGGGATGGCCGGTTTTGTCGGTTACAGGAATGTGGACGGCATTGCTAACTTCTGGTCACAGGATTGGTACGGATATGAGGACCACCCGCAGTGCCCGGAACTGTGGATCTCGGTACCTGTACTGTAACGTGACGTTAAACAGCTGCGTCTCCCACTCACGTAGGACCGACTTTAACCCCGGGCAGTACAGAGAACATTCATTCGCCACTGGATTCGGAATTTCATCTGAGCCCTTTGAACCAAACACAACAGTTACACCAAAACGCATGACAAATCCTTTTGAAAACAAACCTCTGAACGACGGACGAACGAAAAGCGTCAGCCCAAAAAGATGCGGAATATTGCCATACAGATACGAACACAAAAGGAACAGGAAAGGCATATTGCCAGAAATCTCGGCCCTACATTTCCGAGAACGTTTGGATCCTTGAATCCAACATCCGATATCCAATTTCTGAGAAGATATCACTTTGGACGCGTTTAAAAGCCGTGTTCCGAGATTGGTAAAAAAAAAAAAAAAAAAAAAAAAAAAGAAATTTAAAAAGAAATAACTTTCATGAAATCATGCTTTCACAACTTCTTTTCATTTCATTTTTTAATTAAACGTCTGATGGGGGTAATTATACCTCACATAGATTTTTAGAAAGTGTTGTCCACTATCATCGAACAAGCTTCAGAATATATTATACTGGTAAATAACATTTGTATCATTTTGAAATAAAACTGAAAATATTTCTGTAGTTTGTAGTGCATGCACGTGTAAGTGATATTAGAAGAATGGAGGAAGGAAGACAGGTAAAAGAGGCATATTTTTCTTTGTGAGGTTCACTTTTTTGTTGCATTTTTTATAACCGGGCCTTTGTTTTTGTTTGTTTGAGGTGTTTTTTCTTGACTGTGCAACATTGCTACACTGCGTGGCGAGCAGTGATCCAGTTGTAGTTCACGTGCTTCGAGATCGAGAGGTCCCGGGTTCGAGTCCTGCCAAGGACACTGTTAATTGCATTGAGCAAGAAATTTAATCAGCATTGTTTCACTTTACCCATGTGTAAATGGGTACCTGAGAGGACGGTATGATAATGAGAGCTGCTATAAGCGGAGTAAATGACTCCCGAGGGAGATCGACAGATGGATACCTGTAGACGACGACCGGGGATAAAAGCTGTAAAGTCGGTGAACGTGCCCACGACATGAAACGTAGACAATAAAATTCTTATACTTTATATCCTGCCGTAAACAAGTAGAATGATACCACACCCAGTCACATTAGTCACTGGGCCAACAACTCCTAGAGCTACATTTGTTGTGCGCCACGCAAGGGAGCTTTACCAGTACCATTAGTATACTATATGGGTGGTAAACACCGATGAAACCTAATAATGGAAAATAACTTACGCATTTTAGTCTGTTTTTTGTTGTTAATGTTTGTTTGTGTGTATGTGAATAATTTTGCACAAACAAACAAAAAAGGTTTCATATTGGAAAATATCCCACATCTAAGTAATCTCTTAGTATATATATATATATATATATATTCCTCATTATTTATTTTGAAGTTATATCCAAATTATAGGACAAGATAAGAATATTGGGAATACATTTTTCTATTATAGAATATACTGATATATGTGAAATACAGCAGTAATGTAGTAATAAACGTTAACATACATAATGTTGCAAACATAAATATCGCATTTATTTTGCCAATATATTTGTTAGATGTAATTCCATAACTGATAAAAAGAAATTTGCATATATTGATGCTTATGTAGATCTAGTTATATATTTGCTGAAAGTAAGTGCTTGTTTGTTTGTTTGTTTATTGGGTTTAACGCTCCACGGGCAGTATTTAAATCATTTGGAGACTATGTCATTTTGACCGACAGTATTTCATTCATTTTGAGACTACTTAAATACTTAAAACAAATAATGCTGCCGCAACGATAACACGCCGTAGACATGTGGCATGATACCACACCCTGTCTCGTTATCCTAATACTGAGCCAACCAGTCCTAATTATGCTGAACGCTAAGCAAGGGAGCTATACCAGAACCATTTTTATATAGTCGTGTGTACCAAAAGCAGGCATCGTTGATTTCCCACAGTAACTTTCACCGCACTCTATCATTCCTCACTCAGTAGAGTATCAATTCAATTGGAGGGTCATGAGCCCCTTATGTGTACAATTTATGAATGGAACCATATTTTTTTGGTCAGTATATATTACATGTAAGCTACTGAAAAAAATGACAAACGCATTTTGATAATTGAATTATTCTCAAATATATTTTTCAAGGATGTGGAAAATGTTAAAATAAGCTAAAAGAAACTTAATAATCACAGACAAAACAGTTTAAGCTTGCTGGTAAGGCAGCCCGTTCCTTTCGGTGTTTAAGAGTTGGCAGCAGACCACGTGGTGTGGCATTCTGAACTTGAACTTGAGGAAATATAATGGGTTTGCTGGTTCCCTTCCGTTTTATTGGATGAAGCACGTCATGTGATGCAAAATTCTGTTTGCTGATTGGAGGAAGACTGGGGGATAAAGTGGTACCCTGTTGTTTGATTGGTGGCAATAAAACACGTGGTGTACCATTCTGTTTGCTGATTGGGTGATGACTAGGTGAACTAGGGGTATCCTGCCGTTTGATTGGAGGAAGCGGTGTGGGTGTCCTGCTGCCTTCGAAGATTGGGATGTTGAGTGATGATCCACTGCTGCTGCTCCTACCTGTCTCTATGGGAGGGAGCGGAGACCGCTGGAATCTGTCGACTTCTCGTCTGCTCAGGTTGCATTTCATTTCTGATTTCTTGAAGCTTGCAGAGTTACATTTGTTAGCCCGTATAATTCCATTGCTGGTAGCATTTGTCTCTTTGACACTTTTCAGTTGCTTAGTTGCAGTGTTCTTCTTTGCTGATAAACCAGTGTCAAGTTTTGATTTCGCATTGCTATATTTAGTTCTAACTTTCTGCTTTTGTGAATTTCTTTCCACGGACGACTGACGAGATGTTTGACCAGATCTTGGTGCTCGCTGCAGGGGCGGAAGCTTCTTAAAACCTGACGAAAGGCCAGTATTGATCTTCGATTTGATCTCCTTCTTCGGTTTCTTAGTAGTGGCAGTGTTCTTCCTTGCCGATTCAAGAATCTTTGTTTCTGGTTTCTTGACTTTCTGAACTTTCGGTGGTTCTTTTTTCAAGATGTTTGGAAATCTAATTGATTTGAAAGGACAATCTCTAAGTTGTGTCCATGTTGGTAGAAATTCCAGTCTGTTATAATCGTCTCTGTATCTGTAGCAGTTTGGTCGTTCCTTCCTGACGGTTTGCCTCTCTGCGTACCTTATAGTGCCGTGTGGCAAGTAATACGTTGGCCTAGGTATACGTGTCGAGGTCTTGAGGCGGTGTCTACAGCAACGGACCCAGTGAAGCAGGGAAGCAGCCTCCTCGCGACTTCCTATTGTTGCATGCCATACAAACACGAACGGAGATTTTGGTCTTGCAGTAAGAAGCCCCCTCGCCAATACATTAGGTGGTGTGACCAGGAATCTGTTTGTCAAAGAAGATAATGCAGTACGCCTATTTCTTCTTTGCTCTTTCAGGAATTCCTTCTGCTCTATTAATCTTATTCTGAGATCGCTCAATATGTTTCTCAACTCACCGAGTTCACTCTCACGAACTTCATTCTCATCATTTAAGTAGTCTATCAACTCTTGCACTCCTGTGTCTATTTTGATACTCTTCACACCTACCGCTTTCCTTTCCTTTATTTCATTCACTTTATGTATGAAGTCCAGGATCGTGCTCTCTAGTTGCCTGTTTTCTGTGAAAATCATCTCCGTGCTGATCTCCATTTCTCTTGAAGTAATGCGTTGTCTGGTGACTTCATCAAGGAAGTTCTTGTGAACGCGAAATGCCTCTGAAAACTCTCGCGTGGCGAGTTCCAGTTCTTTTTGTATTTCTTCTTGTTTGAGCAATATGCTTTTCATTTCTCTGAAAGAGAAAAAACAACAACATTGATTTATTGTAGTTTAAACAAGTGTTGTTCTCTATTTATACCAATATGATTTTTATCTGAACTCTTTAATGTTCGCGAGACACTAAATTTCGTTGGTTACCGGTACATGGAGGGTTTTATCCAAGAATATTAACCCCCACGAAAATATTTTCTTAATATAGATCTCACTTTTTCTAGAATATAAATCCACGAATAAAGGTATCACGAAATTCGCTGAAGTTCATAACGAAATTTAATGTTCTCGAAAATTAATGATTTTACAGTATATAGGACGTTGTGCATTACATTCATGCTTTGCATTCTTTCTTTCTTTGAGTATAATTAAAGGTCTATTTCATATCAAACATTACACGTATTCGGACTTACAATTATGGTATATTTTGGAAATAACAATCAGGTATATACCTTTCCTGTCTTCTTATTTCGAGAGCACGGTGAACAGTTTTCTTCGTCCTGGTCTCATGGTCGTAAACAAGGTCGAAATACTCTTTAACCACGGCTGGTGGGATCTCGGCATCTGGCAAAATAAGAAAGTACCTTTGAATAATTATTATATATAAAATTTTCTCTACTAAGTACTGGTGTTCAAATGCTGCAGTTGTATTGTTGATACTTTCGCTCGATATGAACCGTCAGCATTCAACAATTGTAGAGCAGTGGAATTCATATGCATGACTGTCTGACGATGGCTTTTTGAAGTCAGATTCACGTGCTATGGCAACACTTGGAACCAAATACAGGGAAGTTAATTTTTAGAAGAAAAAAAAATGCTTTTAGTTAGCCATTATTTACTTAAAACAAAAAACAATTTATTTGAAATTTGCATTCAATATCACGCTGACGCTGTGAAGAAATGAAATTGTTCATTAAATCTGGTACTTACTGTTATTTATCGGGGATCCTTGGCGCTCCATTTCTTTTTCAATTGTATTGTCACTGTGACCCTCACTGTGGTCCCTGGATAGGGGTCTGACACTTGGGTCTCTTGATTGAGGACCCTCATTGTGGAGGTGGACGTACTGTTGGACGTCATTTAGGAACCTCTGTAACAGCGGCTCGTCGTAGTCGGGAATCATTCTCTCTGTTGACACAAACAATAATAAATAAAATAGAATATACATGAATTTGTAATATGTTTTACAGCTTGACCTCAGTCCGTGCTTTCGGGCCTCCGTGGCCGAGAGGGTAAAGTCGCTGACTTTAACACTCATTCAGTCCTTCACCGCGTGGGTTCGAATCCCAGCAGGGTCATTCGGATTTTCATGTGAGGAAGCCTTCCAGATGGCTTGCGGTAGATCGGTGGTTCTACCCGGACGCCTCCGTTCATTCGGGGCCTTCCTCCATCTGTAATTAGCTGGACGTCGCTATATGACTGAAATACTGTCGAAGCGACGGTAAACTCAAATAGTCAAGTCAGGCCGTGCTTTCAACCACATTAATGGTGATACCACTAAAGTACATGCCCTGAAAGGGTTTAATATAAGGGACACAATATAATTATGTTTGTATGCTTGTTTTTGATTTAACATCACGCCGATGGGGACTTTGGGACTTTTGTCTAAAGCAGATATAGTGGTGCCACACTACGGTATTATGCGGTAGACATGTGACATGGAGCCACACCCAGTCCCATTATCCTGACACCGGAAAAATCAGTCCTGGACCTACCCTAATATGTTGAGAGCAAATAAAGGGACATTTTTGACGATTTGGGTTTGTCGAGGCCGGGGATCGAACCTACGACTACCTAATTCAGGGGCGGACATTATAACCACTCAGCCACCGGGACAGGTGCATAAGAATAATTTTAATCCGCATTAACTTATACCTATACAATAATACATATTAATTTTTACCTAAAACCCGATACCGGATTGAGTCCGGGTCCAGTCGCCATGGCGGTATAGGTATCTTGCTCATCTTTCGTAATTTCTTACGACCAGACTTCCGGCTGCTGGTTCTTGCTGACTTCCGATTACTTGCAATAGAATTCCGGTGACTGTCCTGAGGCCTATGACTACTGGTTCCTGGTTGTCTTTCGCTCTTCTTTGACTCTCTGCTCAGTTTAGATTTCTGGCCGGTGTCGTTGCTATTAATGAAGAAAAATTCGACCCTGTCGAGCAGAGATCTTTTCCTTCTGCTGTACTGTTGGTCTCTCCAGGGCCAGGTTGTGGACCTTCAAATATAGATGAAACACCTCTAACATATCTGATAGAGAACAAGGCCCTAATGCATCCACCTAATGAGTTTATATTTTAATCTCGGAAATTTGATATAGACATTGTACTTTTATATCGAAGGAATTTAAACAAGTACAATAATATTTGATGAGTACTGTTTAAACATAAAATAATTCACTTTAAGTCACTAAATATTTACAATTCTAGTAAATAAAATCACCTCAAAATAATAATAAAAAAAAATTCATAGAAACTGTATCTAACATACTAAGTGTACAACACTTTGGTGTATGAAGCAAATTTTCTGTATATCTATTTATTTTTGTAACGAATGAATAAATGTTTGTAATGAAATAGAAATGTTTTTGATATATTACAAATAAGTTTTATTTCATGATCAATTACGTAAATAAGTTTTAGTTTATATATAATTAATGCATGTAATTATAAAACGTGTAAAGATAAAAATATTGAATTGACTGATAATTCATTCCTAAACTGTATGACATGACACCACTCACCTATCTGTCCCACGTTCTTTTGTTTCTGTCTGTCCAGTTTTGTTGGTGTACATCCATTTATCGGGCTCCTTCTGTCAATGGATGAATATCTCTTCTCAATTCGGATCACGTGCACGTTATCGCGTCGCGACTGGCGGCTGGCGGGCCTATCCTTTTCTCTACCGGACATTCGGGTGTCATTTCTGGATTGTCTGCGATCTTTAGATGAATATCTTATTCCATTTCTCACTGGAACAATTGTATCACGTCTGGAGTGGTGCTGGGTTGACACCTGGACTTCCGAACTTTTCCCGTCACGACTATTTCTTGGAGATCTGTTAATGTGGTTCTCACCAGCGGATCCATCTCGTCTGGACGAGGTATGACAACTTCTGGATGACTTTCTGCTAGAACATCTGGAATACCTTCTATCGCGCGAAGAATATCTCTTCTCCCTTCTCACAGAGGCAATGACATCCTGGCGCGTCACACGGCCGCCAGAAACAATTTCCAGTGATTTTATATCTACATCTGCCCCCAGTGTGTCTAACAACTCGTCTAGTGTTTCCTCTCCGGAAATGAGATTTCCAGGTTTAAGACTTTCCATGTTTGTTTGGAGATTATTCGTGTAACTGGTGTTTTAAACAGTGGAGAATTCCATGACTGACTAAAACAACTGTATCGAATTGAATGACGTTAGAGTCAAAGTGACGGCGTCATTTAACATCATTATTTTTGACGTAACGCTACTTTGGCTATCTCATCCAATCAAATTAGTTTTATTTATAGCATAATGTCATCTAAGTTACCGGGACTGCGACACAATTTCAGTTATACAGCGACGATTAGCAAATACAGATGAATGACTTCGGGTATCCGAGACACTCGAGGAGACCGTGTGTGTCTATGTGTTAAGAGCTGAATATAGTTATGAGATTAATTCTAATTGGTCGGTATTCTGCCAAGCCAATTAACTGAGCGTAATATCATGCCTACGGTGTGAGTTTTGGGTGTCATATGATATTTGCCTCTTTCGAGTTCCACCCTACTTAAACGCTGGAATTAGAATAACATGACGTGTAGCTATTTCAACAACAATCTCTCAGCGCATTGTGCGCTTTGATTACGACTTGTGGTGCGTCGCGGATCGAAACATTTGCATTATCTGGTTGACAATTCGAAAGCTGCTTTAAAAATAATCCATTAGGAAATCTATAAAGTACTTGTGACGGTCGTTGGCACTGTGTACTCTGTGGCGTTTTCAGCTGCCATTATCTAGACGTCGGTACGTGATTAATATTTGGTGACAATAGATTAATATTTGGTGACAATAGCAACTTTTTATTTTCCGTCAATAGCTCTCTCTCTCTCTCTCTCTCTCTCCTTCTCTCTCTCTAATTCTGACTTAAAGAACTCCATGACTGTTTTTTAAAACTAACATTAGTTCAAAAAAGTTATATTATTCATGTTTCAGTAACCCTAAAAAAGGAATACTTTCGATTTGAAATACGCCACTGGTCTGTTGGTCATACAATATCCATACATTTTCATACACCCCCCCCCCCCGGGAAGGCATAATACATTGTACTTGGTGAAAGCCACAGTGTACTTTCTTTTTCGACTGAGTATATATTTAGTTATTACACATAATTGAATTGTAATAATTATAAGAATACTTTTTTTGGTATGATAATTTTCTCCGGACCTATAAATATGTCATGAACTTTCAGTATAATTAATTTCACAATCTTTATGTAAGCTACTGTACCATCTGTATTTGAAGTACATGAGAAATGAATATTTTTACCAAACAGAATAAGTCATGGAAGGCGATTGGAGATAACACGAGTCAGAAGTTCGATCCCTGGCCAAAAGTCGTAACTGGTAATGTGCCCACTCTTTGTGTAAACAAAGCTCTCTCACATACGTCGTAACCAATGGCAGCGACATATCTCCTTGTATTGGTGCTCAGCATGTAAGGGAAGTCCAGAGATTAAATGGTTTGGTTTCAGGATAATGTGATTGATTGTTGTGTCATGCCACATGTATGTGTAACGACACCACCGTGGATCACCAATACATTCCCTGTAGACAAAATGACTGTAATAATGTCATTTGGACGTTGAATCCAAAGAAAGAAAGAAATGACTAAGTCGATCACAGAGGCGATCGTCAACAAAATGAGCATTTTAAATCAGTAGTGATACATGTATAAGTTTTGTTTCACGATATCAGTTTCTCAAAATGTATCTATGAATTCTTGTTTACAAGAACTCTATACATTAAAAACACAACAAGCTTACTGACGTAAAACAATATACATGTACATGTATATATATTTAAATAATTGTTGATATTTATTTGTTCGTGAGTCCATGAAGTTTTTATTTAACCCTTTCCCTCATAGAGGAAACCATGAAAAGACCTATGCGAACAGCATAAAACCAGATCAGCCTGCGAGTAACTCGCAGGCTGATCAGGTTTTATGCTGTTCGCTGCTCCTCAGTGGTCTGGAAATGAGGATTTTATAATTAAATTTGGTAAGGTTTAACTGGGGTTTTCTGCAGATCAGGCTTTATGTGATACCTATTGAGTGCGTCAAAATGAGTCTATATGAGGGAAAGGGTTAATGAAATTTACCAGGTGTATGACCTTGTATGGCGGATGCAAAACTGCCACTGACAAATAATTTCCAAAATATATATGTCCTGTGAAATCATTAATTTTCGTGGGACACTAATTTTTCGTCGATTTTGTGTTATCCATGAATATCAATCCCTACGAAAACTTGTCTTGTATATAGACCTCACGTTTTCTAGTACATAGATCCGCGAATAAATGTTCCCACGAAATTTAAAGTCAAAGAAAATTAATGATTTTACAGTTACCAGATATAGATATGTATGTATCCAACAATGTGTACGTTTTATCTATTGATTGATACGTCATTCTTTTTTATTTATTTTCTAGAAAGTTTGTTCAAACCGTATCACTATCAGGAACTGAACATTAATAGTTGCATAAAAAAGCCGAACTAATTTTAAAAAATAAGAGAGAACCAATATGATGGAATCACTGCATATGATGTCATAAAAACAAACAAAACTGATGATAAACATTTAAATTCACTCAATTTCAATATTTCGGCAAAAATACATGTACATGTATGCCTTTATCACGTTTGTACAGTCGCCATATTCTTATGCAATAACAATGTGGCGTCTGTATAAACGTCCATCATGATGTTGCTCAAAAAATCTTTTTTTTTCTTGAGAAAGGCATATTTTTGCAAAAATTTGGAAAAAGTGAATTAAATTGTTTAATGAATTTCCCTCTGGAAAACCAACATATTTATGGAAAACTGATGATAGTTTGTATATAAAAATTCGGCGACTGTTGTGATTTAGAAAAATCGGAATTCCCTTGTGAATGGCGGCCGGATATCTTGACTTCCAGGGGCTCGGAATAGCGACCTCCGTCTAGCGGCTTCCGCCGCAGCGAGTCTCTCACGTTCTGTAGACACGGCTCGCATGGCGTCTCTTTTAGCGGTGGCTCGCGTCCTACCGTCGTTGAACGGCGACGGGCGCGTTGACTCGTCATCCATTTTCGCGACATAGTTAGCTTCCGGTTCAAATGGATTTAGGTTGTTCATATATCTGCCGACATTAAAATCTTGGCGCCGCGAGTGAGAGACACACTGGTTTATACGGAAGTTACACCACAACCACGTGGAGCCACAATTAGGGCAAGATGGCGCCGTTGTGTAACCGTACCATTGTCTTGTCCAGATGCTCGATAAAGCCTGTCTGTTGGTCAGCTTCACTAACCCTACAAACCTGTCGTTCAACCCTTGACCCGGAAGTGCACTGTTTGCCGGGAAGTCATTGGCAGGGTCAACGTTACAAAACATCTGTTGGCGGTAGCGGAACATTTCCCACAAGTAATCCGTGAAGGCTTGTACCATGAAGAAAACCGGGTCATAGACAGACGTCTGTTTGTTGGACACAGACCCACCAACCCAGTTCAACACACCGTTGGTGTGGTACTCCAGCACAAAGTCTTCATCTTCTTCATTTGTTAGTGGATAGGAAATGTCCTAAATAACGAATGTAGAAAAAAACAACATACGAGTACTTTATGTGATTGTTAATTTCAATATCAAATGTTTCTAGTCATGGACATGATGTTCAAGTGTTACATACAGATAGAATAAATTTAAAAATAAGCACCAACAATGCTTTAAAAGTGTTGGTAACCAAAGAAAACTACTTTAGTGTACATTGTACTTTAATTAACCTAATATACATTTCCGTAGATTTTTATTCATTAATTACCTGTACACGGCATTTCGTCATAATTTTAAAGAGTGTTTCCCGATTCATCAATCTGCCATAATTGCTAACTCCGTAGTTTCTCCGGAGAGTGCCGAGAGGTGTCTTCCACCCAGCTGCACTTCCGGTTACAACTTCACCATTGCCATTCCCGCACAGGTCCGTGGACCAGAGTACCGAGTTTACCGGGTTATCCATCTCGGAGTCCAGAGTAAAGTCCCAGTACGGTAGGCTAACCGTGTCATCTATACGCCTCAACTCCTCTTCGAACCTTGCAAGTATATAAATATATGAAAGTAAATACTAAACAAAGGCGGGCCATGGAAGCCTAAAGGCTTATACCAACTTATGGCATGATGCTGAATAGACCGATGTGCTTTGGTCCTCTGACATTACAAGTAATGTCGAAGAGTAAAAAAACTCATCCAACTTTATTTCTTAATTCATTCATTTTATATGTAAATATGCTATTCAGATATGAGAAATTAAACTCTATTGCCTTACTAGATCAAAAATACGGCCAACGGTTCCGACTATCACGTAGCTCCCCGCCGCCGTGGGTTTAAATCCCGGTCTGGTTACTACGTATTTTCATGTAAGAAAGACTTTCTGTTTACTTTCGGCAGGTCGATTTTCTCTGTATGCGTTGAATTTACATCCACTTGCTATTACCTGAATGTCGATACATGCTGTAATACATGTACGTACTGCTTTGGCGAAAAACCACCACAAACAACAACAACAAATAATGCCATGCATATTTAGCAAACAACATTATTTTCATAACTATTCAAATATCATTTCAGTTGAACAGTATTCTTTTTGCCCCCCAGGTGAATTTCTATATAAAAGCCTGTATATTTCTGGTAATAATCAAATAACTAACTAAATAAATAAATAAATGAAATTAACAGAGCTAAGTCTGCTTTTCCACCAGTTGAGAGTGACATAGGTCTTTCTATCATGATTATGGTAAGAAAAGAAATATGCATAAGAAAAGCATTGACGGGGAATTATGAACAATGGTAAGAAAAGAAATATGCACCAGAAAATCGTTGACGGGGAATTATGAACAAAACACCTACAAAAGAAGAAAAATCCGGTGGAATCCGAGATACGCCGGACCTCCGTGTACTTTTGAATACGCTGCCCTGTACAATCGGCCGTACCTGTCTACCGTCCCTTCCTGAAATGTATATAGCTATAATGAGACTTAATGAAAGACCTCTTCACATGAAAAATCCAAGTGACCAAACCGCAACTTAAACACAATGCATTGACAGAGGACATACAGCCGAAATGTTGTTCCAGTTAAGTAAAACAGTTAAGTTAAAAAAAAATGTTGTGATTTTTTTTGCAGGAATAGTTACTCAGCGACAATTACCACTCAACTACGGAAGCCCCTGAGCGTTACTATAGTATCCTAATTATTACATAATAACATATTTAAACTGACGTAATTTGAATGAATATCAACAGTTTACCAACGTTCACCGTGGAATCGTTTTTTTTATCCACGAATATTTAACCGTTCATTTTTAAACATCGCTTAGACCTTGCGTTTCCTAGAACATGAATTCACCTATAAAAAGGACCAAAGAAAATATGATGATATCGAAAATTAATGATTTTACGGTAATTAGTGTATCAATCATCACAGAGAGTCCCAATTATTTAAATAAACAATACACAAATATTTAAAATGGTCTCCTTTTCCCAACATTTCATGATTTATTGTCATACAAATGTATAATTTTCTTACCTTTCATGATGAATTACTTCACATGCAAACTTAATCCTTTACCTCATGAATATTCATGTAATGTGCATTTATGGCTTGATGAATATTGATTTACTGAACTTAAAATGTTTTATGAAACAATGGGCTGTTCTTAGCTGTGAATACTGTGCAGAATCTTAGCAATAACATTGTATAAGCAAAAACAGAGGAGGATGTTAAAATCAGCAAAGAGAGAGACAGAGAGAGAGAGAGAGAAAACACTTTTATTTGCAAATCGTCACTTTTTTGTCAAGGAACTTCAAAGTGTCTTTTTATTTCATTTATTTATGTCGAAAGAATGGAACTAGTTTGTGTAATTAATTCTGTTAACACGCGAATGAATAAGCCATGTGAATGTCATTTATTTAGGAAAACAAAGGGAGGCAACTAGTAAATACTGGAATAATACTTATCCATATAAAAAGAAGATTTTATGTTCATACAAAATACATATGAAAATATATTGAAGAGGCCATAATGACCCATGATCGTTATAATTAATATAAGCATTTAAACATACATACCCTTTATAAGTAAATAAAGAAGTAGTTCCGGTATACCTATATCACTCACGCTGTGTGTGATATGGATTTTATCTGAGAAAACAGATTTTCATCAGTTAGCGTGAATAAAACAAGCTCCACGATCACACGTGATCAATTATGTTAACAATTTAATAGATAAATGCATTTATTTTATGATAACTGATGAAATACTGTGTTCTATTATTGAGATAAAATCCATTCCATATCCTATAGTGTGATGATAAAGATCTGTCGGAACTACTTTTTAATTATAAAGGGAAAATTTAGCAACATAAAAAAAAAATTTTTTTTTTTTAATTTGGGAAAAGTATGACGAAAATATGAAATTGTATTACTACTATGCATGAAATATAACCCACGTCCACCCCAAACAAACAAATATCGTCTATCTATTTCAAAAGTGTGTAAAATATTTTAGTGGAGAAAAGTGGTATGCAATATACCGTACGTTGTTTTAAATCTGTAAAAATCAAATCTAGTGATTCCAGATAGATATACCTCGTACAATATTTGCAGGGCCCGATGCAGTCTTTCGCGTTCATCCGCCTCCAGCTGTCGGTACTCCCTCCGCCTGCGGAACCCAGTCCGAGGCTCGGAGTCACTGGTTACCTTGTCTGACAGCTTCTCAAAATACTCCAGATCACTATCCGTCAAGTTTTCCTTCGTTCTATATTTCCAGATGACGTCATGAATGCAGGAGATGTAGGTGCCGGGAGTAGAGATGGGATGGTACTGGGAAGAAATGAAGTTTTTTCTTTTTCGGCATTTAAAGTTACGAAATGTTTTTTAGGGTTACTTTGTAATCTTATTGAACATATTATCGATGGCAAAATAAAAAGCGATATTTCAAAGTGGCTCGTACTGGACTCCGTATTAACTTGTATTGTTTCAGATTTCGATGCAAGCGTGTAACTTCGCTTATCTCCGGAATCCGTCGTGTGTTTGGAGAGAATGACATCATGAGTTACATTTGCGTTAGAACTCATCCGGACTGGCGACCCACCTTTCGTGCCACGACTCATTTGGTTCAAAATGGCCAGCCATTTGAAGCATCCGTTTGTAAGGATTAAGAATGGAAAGTTTCATTACAGTAAGCCAAGGCTTCACTGTAACCTTAATAGCATACAGCTATCCACAAGTTTCCAGATTCTCAGATAATTGTCATGATATATTATTATTAAGCACGCAACTAGTTAATACTTCATGTTTATATATCTACAGTAACTGGTAAATTGGAAAGAAGTAAAAATGGCGAACAGTGAATTTATGTCCAGTCATGACCAGGACGGATTTTAGGCGTTTGTTCTATTTCATATGAATGTGGATGGGAAGCAGAGATATTGTGACACATTCAGTAAACCGGTTTCCATTTTTATTTTTTTGGATTCGGTGGAATATTGCTACAAGAAAGATATCAAACTTGGAGCTCTTTGGACAGGAGCCTCGCAAAATATCCATGACATGTGCATATAAGGAATTGGAACAACTGCACGTATCACACAGAAACTGTGATTCGTCATTTAAGATAATGACTTAATTGGTGTTGGACAAGGAAATCCTGCGTTTATGTGTTGAGCTAATGAAATGATGGACTGGCAACGAAAAGCAACAAGTCACGTTTAAATCGAGTGCGTTTGACATGTCACTTTTGATTTGAAGTAATGTGTAACTTTATGGCCAAGTAAATCATAACGATGTTTTGATATGCGATGGCAATGACATAAATAACAGCAAAAAACAAGGGAGAGGGAGACAGACAGAAGCTTGAGGTGGCGATATCTCGTCGTATGTAGGGAGATCCATCATAAACTGCAGGTCATCCTGGCCGGCATATCTATTCATTCTTTTATTAATTAATTAATTAATTAACTTACTTACTTACTTACTTACTTACTTACTTACTTACTTATTTTATCTCGTTATCATCATTCCATTTTTAAATGCGCCGTAATCTCATTGTTTTATATCGTGTTGAATCTGTCAAAGTTGTGGAGCTCGAGAAACCAAAGAAAGAGGTGTTTGCTGAGTTTCTGATCGAAGCAAAATACATGTATGAATAAAGGAACATTAAAAAAGAAAAAAAAATTGGAGACAGACCACATCATAGGTGACGGCATGCGCTTTAGATGGTAGAAATATTACATATGTGCACTAACAAGATTTTATACACGCGATGGGGTTTGTTTAAATAGGTTCTTGTGTCAACTTCAACATATGCCGGCCGCCTATATGGTTCATATTGCAACTGAGTTTGATGATGATTGTAATAGACATAAGCTAGTATACTTACGGACGATGCTGTCACGCACTGACTGGTTTCTTCCGGCATCTGAAGACAAACATCGTACTGGGCCCTGCTGTAGCTCACTGCCACTAGAAGAGTGAGGATCAAGAGGGTCATGATTCTACCGCAAGGAACACCTCTGGAAGATATTAAGGCATTTTCTGTTGTTATTTCAATTGAATAAAGATATATTAAAATTTCGCTTTTAAGAATTGAAATTTTATTATTGCTTGATCATTTTCCTTTTAATAAGCGGATATTCAAAATATTTTTTTTTTAATTTTTAGCGAAATAAAATCATAGTTTAAATAAACATACTGAGAAGATGAAATAATTAATAGGAAATGCAAGCCTTTATAGACTTAGTGCAAAAGAGCGCATAACTCCCAAGTAAATGGATACATGCATTTGCACTGAAGTCTTTTTAAGCAATTGAAGGACCATGATTATAATTTAATAGATGGATTACCTTAAAACTTGATATCTCTCACAATGTTTCTTACCTTTGATACATGCAATTCCTCGTCACAACGAAGTCAAGTGTTTCCATGCCATTATTGTTGTTCCTTGTACATTGTCTCGGGTCTTTCAGATGTATGAAAAGAAAAGTTACCCGAGTTTATGTTTATAAACAAAATAACGAAACATCAAAAATTAACCGCATGATACAAAGCACGTGACTTTGTTCGACTGATTTAACGATTTTACCAGTATAATGCTGTTGGCTACTTGGACTGTCTTTGCAACCAGTCCAGACCAAAATCAGACTGCGCGGATTGACCATGGCCTGCACTGTTCGCTATTAAGTCAATAAAATATTCAGCAAGCATCCCCACAAACAAATTGTACAGTCCAAAATAACGAACGGAGAAGTCCAAATAAGAAATGTATGCAAGGTTTAAGATACACATGTACGTCCGACGTTTGTACTTATTAATCGATTTAAAATATATTATCACACTATATTAGATCTGTCCGTCGTGGGAAAATATTATTTTCCATCATGGAAAAAATGACAAAAACACAACAGATATTCGTAAACTTATTTTTTATATATTGTTTAATGATGAACTGTTCAAAGTTAAAACATTGTTATTCCTATGAGGCATACGAATAAATGACCACCGTCCCCGGTGGCTGAGTGGTTAGAGCGTCCGCCTTGGGAGCGGGGTTCGTGGGTTCGATCCCCGGCCGCGACATACCAAAGTCGTAAAAGATGGTACTGTTATAGCTCCCTTGCTTAGCGCTCAGCATATAAGGGTAGTTCTAGGACTTGCTGGCCCTGTGTCAGGATAATGTGACAGGGTGTGGTATCATGACACGTGTCTAAGGCGTGATACTGCAGTATGACAGCACTATATTTGTCTCAAGTAGACATCGTCTCCAAATGACTGAAATACTGTCAGTGGGACGTTAAACTCAACAAACAAACGAATAAATGACCACTACGCATTCCGAATAGAATGATAAAAACCTTCTTATGTTTTTTGGGCTTAAACTTTACTACAATGTTTAGTCTTTCAAAGTATGTAAAATAATTATGACTGATTTCAAATATAATTTCGTTCACTCACCCTCACAGTTTTTTCTTGTTATATATTAGGTGAGTGATTTTTATTCATTTCATGCAATTATGATGATGTAATACATGTAATGATGTATGCACTGATGAGACATAAATAAACTATAAATATGTATGAAGTACATCATCATAAAGTAAAAATTAATATCAAATAACCAATCAATTAATATCAAATAACCAATCAAATATTATTTTCTATAAATACTTCTGAACTATAGTATAGCTGCATAAAATGTTTCTCTACAAATTTGAAAACAAATTAAAAATAAGACATTAAAAGTCTCTCGAATGGACAAAAGAAACACTCACCTGTTGTTGCAGTCCATACTGTAAGTGTTAACATACAAAAATGAACGTCGATTCATCTGTCAACGTGGAATGTAAATTTAGAAAGATTAATTCCCTATTATTCATTTATCATTTCACTTATAAAGACATAAGTAATCGATTAATAACTCCTTCATATTGGTCATATTAATCTATCATAATTATGTAATGACCTGCCCCTCGATGTGTACACACCTTCCTATACCACAACTTACCACAGTAAAACTTTACATACAAAGTGACCACGTGCTCTTTTCTTCATACATCTATTTCTTATTCTCTCTCTCTCTCCTGCTCTCTCTCTTCCTGCTCTCTCTCTCTCTCTTATTGTTCTCTCTCTCTCCTGCTCTCTCTCTCTCTCCTTATTGTTCTCTCTCTCTCTCCCTCCTCTCTCCTGCCCCCCCCCCCTCTCTCTCTCCTCACACAGCCTTACAACAGAGGAAAGAAAGACAATCAAAGAGACCCGCGGTATGTCTCACCTTTCTAGCAGAAAATGTTACTACAGAGTGATTGTTCATGGGGAAATTTTCACTATTCTCTTCATTATATTCATTATTCATTTAAACTGATGTTGAAAGATAAATAGATATAGAAATAGGTGGGTGGGAGGCGGGGAGACTGGGGCTTGATGAACCAGACTGAGGGGCTCTGTGACCCGTGACAGGAGAGACATTAAACAGTAAAATAGCCGAGAGGGCTGTGACAGGTTTTTTGATATAATTCATCTGGTGTACATTAATGATTAATGATATACACATAATCAATCAATTGTTTTTCGTGAGTAAATGATGAGCCGTTCTTACCTGCAGAGCGTCGTCTAATTAGGGCGCCGTGCTCCATGGGTGATGTTCATTGACCAGGGAGCCGAAGGTATGGAGTTCGATCCCATTTGTCACTGTGTGCACACTACATGTGTATAAATGGCGAAACACAGTGATATATCAGTGCCAAATAACAGCTTGCTGCTTATTACAGTTTAATAGAGGCAAGTGTAGTTATGACCATGGTCGCAGATTATTGTGTATTTATTTGTAAATAGGGGACCATGCATTTCTATATTATAAATATGTATACTGCATA
This sequence comes from Solen grandis, assembly GCA_021229015.1. Taxonomy (NCBI): domain Eukaryota; kingdom Metazoa; phylum Mollusca; class Bivalvia; order Adapedonta; family Solenidae; genus Solen; species Solen grandis. Next base: position 6,176,121 of record CM037779.1, read on the forward strand.
TGCACGGTGCCATACGTATATGGAATATATTTTTACATCTCGTCCGCACGCAACAGCTATAACGTTTGTGTAGCAATGTGACAGCTACATGAAAAAAATCTTTCATGCCCCTATGCCGACGTTCATATTTGATCGATTACCTTAGAGAATACCATGCACTTGTAACCCCGGGCCCGTTTGACTAAAATTCATACGTAAAGCATTTTCGTTTACGTAAAGCATCTTCCTATTGTTTCTATACGAAAAGCATCATCCTATACTTCCTATGCGAAACGCATCTTCCTAAACGTCCTATACGTAAAGCATCTTCCTATACTTCCTATACGTAAAGCATCTTCCTATACTTCCTATACCTAAAGCATCTTCCTATACTTCCTATACGTAAAGCATCTTCCTATACTTCCTATACGTAAAGCATCTTCCTATACTTCCTATACCTAAAGCAGCTTCCTATACTTCCTATACCTAAAGCATCTTCCTATACGTCCTATACGTAAAGCATCTTCCTATACGTCCTATACGTAAAGCATCATCCTATACTTCCTATACGTAAAGCATCTTCCTATACTTCCTATACGTAAAGCATCTTCCTATACTTCCTATACGTAAAGCATCATCCTGTACTTCCTATACGTAAAGCATCTTCCCAAACTTCCTATACCTAAAGCATCATCATATACTTCCTATAAGTGAAGCATCTTCCTTTACTTCCAGTGCGAAAAACATTTTCCTCTGCTTCCTATACGTAAAGCATCTTCCTATACTTCCTATACGTAAAACATCTTCCTATACTTCCAATACCTAAAACATCTTCCTATACTTCCTTTACGTAAAGCATCTTCATATACTTCTTATACCTATGGCATCTTGATATACTTCCCATATGAAAAGCATCTTCCTTTACTTCATATACGTAAAGCATCTTCCTAAACTTCCTATATGAAAAACATCTTTCTATACTTCCTATAAGCAAAGCATCCTATACTTCCTTTACGTAAAGCATCTTCCTATACTTCTTATACCTATAGCATCTTGATATCTTCTTTTTTCGTAAAGCATCTTCCTAACTTCCTATATGAAAAACATCTTTCTATACTTCCTATACGCAAAGCATCCTATACTTCCTTTACGTAAAGCATCTTCCTATACTTCCTATACCTGTAGCATCTTGATATACATGTACTTCCAATACGAAAAGCATCTTCCTGTACTTCCTATACGTAAAGCATCTTCCTATACTTCCTATACCTAAAGCATCATTATATACTTCCTATAAGGGAAGCATCTTCCTTTACTTCCAATACGAAAGCATCTTCCTCTGCTTCCTATACGTAAACATCTTCCTATACGTAAAGCATCTTCCTATACTTCCTATACGTAAAGCATCTTCCTATACTTCCTTTACCTAAAACATAATTTCTAAAATCATAGAACCAGCAATGACAGAGTAAAATCTAAATGCAGAAATTAACAGTCTATTTTTTTTCTTCAAAAATCAAAAGCAACTGAAGAAACTTTAAGGAAGCTTTAAGGAATTTATGTCACAGGCATATATATCTACCGCGAATGAAGGAACACTTTGCAAGATTAAGATTTCATAGTAAAGGGACTCTTCCATTAACCATAGATATATGTCTATGCATTAACATTGATGCACTGATATTAGTGATGAAGTATCACATTCAAAATTCAAACTTTGCACGAAAAGAGGAATATAATTTGAAGATAAGATAAATAAGACAGGACATTTGCAATAATTATTTAAATACTTCACGGGCTTGAAACCATAGACATATTCACAGCATATGCTGTGTTGAAACTGAAAAAAAAGCATTTCGGTAATTTTAGGGTAAATAATTTTACTACAGTTTATATAATTTTACTAAATGAAGATATTGTTCTTACCTAATTAGATAAGGAATTACAAACCTTTGCTACCTTTACTTATAGTACGATTGCATGTGTCACACACTAGAAATCCGCTATTTAAACGCGTCTAGATTATAGTATCCTGATTTTAATATGAGCGCCGCAAATAATAACCAACAACATCCGGCAGATTACAATCAGTTTTCGCGTAAACTAATAAATTTTTTTTTCGTATTAATAGATTACGCTTTACAAGTAGCTTTCTTAACACCTTGTTATGATGTAGATTACTGTTTTATGTAAGTATTTGGACAGCATGATTTGTAAACAGTAAAAGATAGTGGTACAAATAAGAAAAAGTAAAATAGTTACGTGATAAAAACGAAAGTGAAGTGTCATAACTAAAGAGTAGATCTTTATTTCTGCGAAATGTATCATGAAGTATTCATTTCGCACCAGCATAAGTTATTGCAAGAAAAAATGAACAAAACAGTCCCTCTTTTTTATATTTATTATATCACCAAATGCACCAATATATTCCCTACAAATACTATAATATTTTTCAAAGGTAATTGAAAGCAAAAAAAAAAAAAAAAAAAAAAATGTCAAAATCTAACAACAGTCAGAAATGTTAGTGGCCAATTTGGGGGATAAAAAATCCTCTACAGGTGGGTAAATGGGCATGTTGTATTATAGTTATGAAGTGTGAATTTTGCTATCAGATTAATAACAACTATGGCTCTAAATGACTTCCGTACACAGGATTATTGAGAAGATTATTCATAATCAAACATGTAAGACATGTTTTAAGAATGGATGTTGGTTTACATTCATCAGTAATTGTCTGCTTGCTGAGTGTTATTGGTGAAATATGCACATATTGTCGAAACAAACCCGTTGCAGAGGCTGCAATAAAAAGAACAACTGTGTCTTAACATATTTAAACCAACTTTGTCTTACCATTTTGTTAAAATCATTGTTTAATTGAAAAGCAATTTTCTGCTTCAAAAGCAATTTCCTGCTTCAAATATGAATCTGTATTTGGTAACTTATATTTCGCAAAACACAAGCATTAATACAGTTTGAAGGTAAAAACACTGAATACAGTAATTTCAGCTGTGTCATACCTGTGAAATATTTCACAAATTCTGCTCCACCTCAAATTTCCAGTTTGTTGTAACTTTTGTTTTTCAAAATGGATTTCAAGTTGCATACACCATATGAAGGGGGAAAATTAGGAGCATGTTCATATGTCTCTCATGATTATGCATTAGCTACAGAAACAGTAATGAACAAATATATGCCTTTTGCTTTTCAAGATGGCGGCTTTTGATTACAAAATGAAAGGTACGATGCAGTTCTGAATCCCAGTCCAGTTACTAGCAGCTGATCACCTGAGCTGGTATTTTTGTCAGGCAATACAAAATTGCCATACTTGGACTTGTAGAGAATGAACTCAACCACCCCTAATGTTTGTTTTTGGTAGGTTTATGAAACTTTATCAGTACATGATGTATATCAGAATTATAATTATTATTTATCATAAAGGAAGAGATTTTAGACAGTTGATTAATGAAGTATATTGCAGTATGGCTATGCTTGTAATTTCAATCATATTGTACTGTCCCCGGTGGCCGAGTGGTTAGAGTGCCCACCTCAGGTGCGGGAGGTTTTGGGTTCAATCCCTGGCCGCGACATACCAAAGTCGTTAAAAAATGATACTGTTATAGCTCCCTTGCTTGGCGCTCAGCATATAAGGGTAGTTGCAGGACTGGTTGGCCTGGTGTCAGGATAATGTGACTGGGTGTGGTATCAACCCAACAAACAATCATATTGTAATTTGTTTCATCCCTCAGTCAGGGTATCAAAAGCAACATAAAAAACTTTGAAATAATACTTAATGTTAACTTCAAGAGCAGTGGTACTCAGGTGAGCTATATAGGGTTATCTTGTTGTTCTTTTTTTATTTTTAGGTATTTTGATGTTCAACATGGAATAGTGCATGTATCAGTATGGGCTGATCAAGGATGGCTAAAGTCTTGAGAGACTCCTCATTTGGTCACTGATGGAAAAACAAGTGAAACTAAGCTCAGAATTTCCAAAAGACGTACAGGCAGCTGTCACCTCTGGAATGGCAGGGGATGTGAAAGTCATGCAGGCAAACAGTGGTCCTTTCAACTTCATTATCAGGGTGGTAGGTACTGGCTCAGATGTAAGTGCAGACTCTGTTGGTACAGAGGTCATAACGGTCATGACCAACTCTGCAGCTGAGTTGCCCAATGGTCTGGATAATGTTGAATCAGTCTTAAATCAGTATGATAACAAATCAGGCACTGAACATGGATCAGATGGTTTAGTCACAGAGAGTTGCAACCTCGTTCAGTCAAATTTACAGCCAGAGAGGTATGAAGATAGTGTGCAAGGCAGTAATACTAAAAAGGAAGATGCAGCTTCAGATCAAACTAGTCCTGGATTTAAAATACCGAACACTGGTGTTGTTGCTGTAGACCTAGATGAATTTCCCAGACAACAGGCTATAAATGCTATTGAACATACCAGTCCTGGGAAAAGGACAGACGGCATAGAGAATTCAAATATAACATATGTAAACATTGTGAGACAAACAACCTATGAAAGTTCAAGTGAACCATTCCATGAGCCAGGATTAATCCAGCTATCAAAAACAAAACCTAAGTCCAACTTGAAAACTGTTTCACCAGATGTTAAAACCATATGTTGGAAAGAGTCAGCTACAATGTCTTCACATGCCTGCACCACAGGTGTTGGCACAGATTCTTACAGTATCACAGTATCTGATCAAACTGCTCAATCATGTGTTCCACAAAATGTTGCATATGCAGCTAGAAGAAGGCAGGCAGTACATCATGATAAGAAGAGTAAAACATTATTTTGTTGTCATATGTGTTCTGAAACATTTGACTTGGATAACAAACTTATAAAGCACATGAAATCACATACACAATTTAAGAAAGATCCCTCATGTAGTACAGTGTCAGATGCCATATGTAAGACAGTGTCAGATACTTCATCAAATTCATGTAAGACAATGTCATATGTCACATGTAAAACAGTGTCAGTTGCGTCATGTAAGACAGTGCCAGATACCTTCAGTTGCGTCATGTAAGACAGTGCCAGATACCTTGGGTAAGACAGTGCCAGATGCCTCGGGTAAAGTAGAGTCAGATGCCATGTGTAAGACAATATCTGATGCCTCTTGTAAGACATTGTCGGGTGCCACATGTAAGACAATGTCTGATGCTTCTTGTAATACCATGTTGGAAGATGAGGGTGAACAGAAGACAAAGTTAAGTGAACGTCTTTGTGAGACTTGTGGTAGAAGTTTCAGTAACAGTGCTGCTTTCAGACACCATGTTAAAGCTCATGAAGGATATAAAACAAATGTTTGTGAGGAATGTGGGGCAAGTTTTGCTCAGAGGGTGAGTCTAGATCGGCATCTCCCTGTATGTGGAACAGAAAAAGAAATCAAAAGGATTGAAGCACTTCAGAAAAGACAAATGCTACACTTTCAAAATGACAGAAACTCAGATGTGGGGTCTTTATATCAGTGTGATCTTTGCATAAGAAGTTTTGATAATTCAAAGGCTTTGACAATTCATAAACGACATATACATAAAAGGATCAAGGAAGAACCAATCAAGTTACATAAAAGAGATTCAGGTTTAAATGTCCTGGTTTTAAAGAACTTAACGGATGTGGAAAAGAGAGACCTATCTTTTGAAAAAAATGAAGATTGGAATGTCAATTATATCAAAAGTGATGAAAAGGAAGATGTTGATACCCTAATTAAGAATGCTGATGAATCTGATACAAGCACTGAATCATTTCAAGAAGCTGATGTTATTGGAAAGTCTGAAGAAAATACAGGAAATACTAAGAGACAAAGCTTTTGTAAACAACAAATAGATAATTTAGACAGAATTTTTCAATGTAAATTTTGTCAGCAGTGCTTCACAGATAAAACACTTGCATTTTCTCATGTTCATATTCACAAAACTGTGTGCTCCATTTGTGGAAAGAAAGTGAAGGATTTTACTTCACTGAATAGACATCGCGTGAACGTCCACTTTAAGGGACAGGCCAGACCATTCAAGTGTGACAGATGTAATAAGAGTTTCTGTACTAAAACTGACCTGCTGTTCCATATGAAGAACCATGTTGGACCCTGGGTGTGTGAGAGGGTTGGGTGTGGGGAAATATTTACAGAGAGAAAAGATTTGATTAGTCATAAAATCAAGCATACAACAGTGGCATTTGTTTGTCAGTGTGGTGAAACATTTAGTCGAAAGGTCAGCTTTCTAAAACATCAGGATGAAAGAAAATGCACCTCTGAAAACCACCTTGATGAAATAAGTAACACAGGTGTTTCCAACACAACACCTCAAAAAATGAAAAAGTACACAGAGGTAGAAATAAATAGACTGATAGATAATCTGCCTGCTTCCACTGCGAAGAACTTCATACAAAGGAGTTCAAACATAACAGAGACCAAGGATGGTCTAGTGAGGGGCCCATACCAGTGTCAGCTATGTGGTCAGCAGTTTTCCTCGGGACATTTGGTGATGAGGCATATTCTGAACAAACACTCTAAATACGATGTCAACAAGAAATTCAAATGTGACCAGTGCTCATTCTCCTCTCACTTTGATTATGTTGTGAAAAAACACAAGGAGATTCACAATCAGGAATTTAAATGTCAGTTGTGCACAGTTACATTTAATACTAAATCCAAGCTGGAGAAACATATAAGCGTTCATTATAAAGATAAATACCAGTGTTATTATTGTTCCAAACTGTACCTCACGAGGAAGGCATGTGCAGATCATATCCAGATCACCCATGCCAGTGTTATAGACTCTAACCATGAAGAGATGCCAGCTGTACCCCAGTTTGACATTTCAGACAAGTCTGGTGACCCTTCTCTAACAGTTGATTTCAACACTGGGGTGCCTGCAGAGTTACCCGAGGATATATTTCAGGGAAATGCAGAGACTGAAGATGTGGAACATGCTTTTGAAGATGGTGGATATGTTTCCCAAGAGTGTGCAATGTCAGAGGTGTTACCTGGACAGTCAGGTGATGGCAGTATAGAAGAATCAGAGCATACCAATGATATAAATGAAGAAAGGAAAGACCTAGTGGATTCCAAATCCAGTGATTTAGATGGCATATCTGAAGGAATAGAAGCCAATGAAGGAAGCAGCACTGGTATTTTATCAGGACCTGCAGGGTAAGTTATTAGTCTGGTTAACTGATATCAATTTTACATTGATTGGGAATCAAAGTCTTACACTTAAGTCTTTATACTAAACTTTTTCTACCCAATTGGTCCATTACATTCAAAGATCACATCTAAAAATGTCATGAAAGATGATTACATGAATGGTGTTCAAACCCACAACCTCTTGATTTGCAGTTATATATACTATGATTGTTTTAACCATATAAAGATATATTTGATAGAAACTCATTTCGATGCATTGGCAAACAGAGGGGACTCAGATCAGACTGCTCTATCTAGGACCCATCTGATCAGGGTCTCCTTGATTTGCTATTATTACTTATATATTGAAGCTTAGATTCAAAACGGCATGGGAAAAAAGTTCCTTTGTTTCATATATGGTTTAAAGTTCAGTCAGATAATTTTCATCAAGTCATAAACTTCTACATGAATATTCATGAGGTGAAGGTTGAATCTGTGAACAAGTAAAAGTGTAATTAAGACAATAATTATCACTTTTTAGGTGAGTGTTTATCGGATAAGAAAAATGATTCTTTGAGTGGTTAAATTTACATTAGTGGTCTTTCCTTTAATATCATTTGGGAAAGAAGTTATACTAATTATGAATACTTGATACCAGTAGTTTCTGGATTATAATCTTGTATTCTTTCACAAAGGTTCCTGGATTGGACCAGTACTTTGCAACAGAAGAGTTAATGAAAGATCCTTGTTCCCAATTGGATTCTAACCTATGACCTTCAGACCTGCAGTTAGTTTTAAATATATGTCCTTACTTCCCCATGAAGTTAAGAATATTAAATGTTAAACTGTTCTAGTCCAGCTGCTCACTATGTGATTTATTCCCTAAATTTTTCAGTCCATGTGATCAAATCATCAGTCAACAATCCAGCAATCCTGGGAAATTGGGACCTGAGTTTGAGCCTATCAGATCAAGTTTCATGTGTGGGGTTTGTAGCCAGATGATCACACATGAGAAAGACTTCATTAAACACCTCCGCCTGCAACACACACAGGACCTGACCTGTGTCCATTGTCAGGTAAATTTAGACACAAAGGTAAGACTGACAACTCACATGGTGTCCCAACACTGCTCTAACACCCCATTCCAGTGTCCCAAATGTTCCTGCGGCTTTGTGAGGGAGAAACAGTTCTGGGTACATGCTAACAGGCATGCTGGGATATACAACTGTGACACTTGTGGCAAGAATTTTGCTCAGCGGGCCGACCTTGCTGAACATCTTAATACACACAGAGCAGACAGAAAGTATGTGTGTGTCAAGTGTGGGCAACTGTTTGAGGACCGTGTCCTGCTGTTGGAACACAAGAGGTATGTCCACAGACTGAGTACCAGGATCTGCAATACCAAGGTGGACTGTGTTAAGAATAATGTAGTAGAGGGATGTGAAGACATGGCGGGGATCGGTAACCACGGAGACAAGCAGCTGGTGGTGGAGGCTGGAGATGTCAAAGAGAGTGATGTGGAAGTAACTACAGAGAAACTCATTAGTATGGATGGACAAGGAAATGACAGTCATATATTCACTGTGGTAGGTCTATATCTAAACATGATTTTCATTTTCTTACAGAAGATATACATGTAACATAGAGATTTGCTCTGAGACTCAATATTTGGAAGTAGCTCTCCAGAGCACAACATGCTCAAGGTGAGCTATTGTGATCACCCCGGTGTCTTCCATTATCCTTCGTCAGCAATATGCTTTAAAAAACATCTCTGAAATTAAGGGTGTAACGGTATACCGTACGACGATACACCGCAATATTTTCTTTATGGTACGGTTCACGGCACGCATCCAGGTCTGCACGGTACAGTACGGTATTGTTAATTTCCAGGTTTTTTTTCTTCTTCTTTTATAACAGCGGCTTCTCCTCGGAAAAAAAACGATATTTTTCACCTCGAGAATAAAATTGTCTAACAATCATTTCCAATCCATTAACTTAAAAGAAAACAAAAGAGAAAGTAAATAACGCATATCGCTCTACAGTGTATATTACTTAAATGAAAGCACTTGCTGTGGGAAAATCAATAAAAAGGCAGAGTCATTCTTGGATTATTATCCAATCAACACACATTCTTATGCTTCCAAATTATGCAGTGATACAGAATACTCGGATAGTATCGTTCATGATGTTGGTTAACATCTTCCACGCTCTCTACCGGCTACTGTTTTACTGCTAAAATTGCGTAATCATCACATGGCGACCATATGCGATGAACATCAACAATGTTTGATGACCCCTGTATTTTTTTATCAATTTAATCCATGGATCAGTTTGCATTTTTAGTAAAAGAGCGAAATTTCAACAGGTAGCTACATGAAGGATACTGATTTAAATCAAATGGCATCAATTAAATGCTTAGTCTTTTGCAAATTATCGCAAATCGAACATCTGAAATCTGAACTTCATCCGATGGAACTGCAGGTGTTTTTTCTGGTATAAATGTGGATGCTTCAACTTCAAGCATCATCTTTAGTGATTTCATTGAAAATATTTAAGTGGTTGTCTTGCTGACGTCTATTATAGAATAAGCATTTATAATAAGTCTTTTAAGTTTAATTAAGTTTCTGCATTATATACGACATTATCATGTAGTTTTAATATTACTTTTGATTATTTAATGACGTTTAAACAAGTTTTTTATCAGTAAACAACAAATTAAACCATATAAAAAAGTGTCTACAGAAAGCACAACTTAATTTGTATTTATTATGATAAAAACTAATATATTAAACAAGAATTTATCTTTGTCTCTTAATCATTTATTCTTCATTTAAAGACAGGAAACAAGGTTGACAAAACTTAAAAGCCCGTATCGTGATACATATGGTATCATGACCACTGTATCGCGATACGTATCGTATCGTTGGGTAAGCGTATCGTTACACCCTATCTGAAATTTATAAACTTGGCATGAATGATCCTTGGGTGGCCCTACATGACATGCAGAACTCTGGTGGCCTTGGCAACCAACAGAATTTTTTTTAAAACTCTTCTTCAGTGGAACCAACGGTCAGAATTTAATTTCAGTCAGCAAAAAAATAGTCACCTCATAGTCCTCAACCATATTTGCTAAAATAATGTTGATCCCTTGAAAATGAGGCCCCTAGGGGGCTTAGATAGTTTCCTTACAGATGTATTCTCTATATATTCTTCTATGATAGCATTAGTCAGAATTTAATTTCAGTTTGTACAAATGGTCAGCATAGCCCTTTGCCATAATTGCTAAAGTAAAGTTGATTCTCTGAAAACTGAGGCCTCTAGTGTGTTGGCTTGTTTCCTTATTTACTCTGGCTTGAATTCCACCAACAATACTTAGCGCTAAGTAATATTTAAATTCTTTAACTAGGAAGATACACATTCCACCATTACTATTTTATGAAATATTTTAGTACATGACTAATTTGAATAAATAATTACCTTAATAACTAACAATAATTGATAAGAAATTACATTTGGGTATTTTTATTAGAGAAACGAAACTAATGAAATTTGCCCTTAAGTATTTAAAATATTATAAAAATAATTTTAATATCACTGGACACAAATAGCTCTCTTCTATAATTGCTAAAACAAAGTTGATCCTTTAAAAAACGTGGCCATCAGGAGGTCAGCTAATTTGCTTGTGTGTACTGTATAGAAACTTCTTAGGGTCAGAAATTGGAATCTGGTTGATAATATAAGAAATTCTAATTAGTTATCACTCTACTTGTAATAGATAAAACTTTTCTCAAAACATGGGTAAAAGAAGCCCCCACACTCAACTCACCTTTGATTGTTGTACCAGGGTCGAACTCCACCAACAATTCTTAGCCCAAACTATAACTTAAATACTTAAGGGCGAATTTCTTAGTCTTGTTTCTCTAATAAAAATACCTAAATGTTTCATTTCTTTTCAATTATTGTTAGTTTTTAAGGTAATAATTCATTTCAACTTAGTCGTGTACCTGAGTAATAATGGAATGTGTATCTATCTTGTTTAAGAATTTAAGTATTACTTAGCGCTAAGTATTGTTGGTGGAATTCGGCCTGGAGTTTCTGGTTTGGATCATGCTTGGTTTGCTTTACAGTGCTATTTAAGTTAGTTGTTATATGGGTCAATTGTTCTGTTGCCAGCAGCCACCTCATGAGCCTGTGATCCCCAGTGTTATGTATGTGGACTCACACGGTCAGCCTGTGTCTGGTCCAGCAGTGGACTATGTGACCACAGCCCCACCCCAGCTGGTGTCCAGTCCAGATCCACCCCTGCACTCAGTACAGTAAGTACCAGCACATGATGACTGGTGGCATTATTTTCATATCCCCATTTTACAGTTAAGTGAGGGCTATATATCGGTAGATACCATGCACTTTATCCAAGCGATATTAACCCCTTTACCTCATGAATTTTCATGAACAAATTTATCACTTGATGAATATTAAATAACTGAACCTGAAATAGTACAGTTGAACATGTATTAGCGGTCACCTTTATTAAGCAGTCAAGCTGTATTAGTGGTCACCTTTATTAAGCAGTCAACCTGCATTTAACGGCCAGTTCAAAACCACCAAATAGCATTAGTTATATGTTTCACCCTCATTTAGCGACCATCTCTGTTTAGTGGCCACTTTCCCTTATTCCATTTATTGACCGCTTAAGAGAGGTTTGTCTGTATATGGAATCATGAGTTCTTTTTTGCCACACAGATTATGTAGAAATGGAGCTACAATATTGTATGAGTAAACAGAGGAGACCCTGTTCAGACAGCTCCTATAGGAGTGTGTCAAAATGAGTCTGTATGAAGTAAAGGGTTAAGACTTGTTGCTTATGATCAGATGAAGATTTTAAATTGATTTTTTTGGCTGGTACTCTTAATACCAATGTCATATATTGAACTCTATCAAACAGTTTGTAAACTCAAGCTATTTCAGAGTGATAACTAGTTGACACTTAAATGATTTCATGAATATTTAGTTGACTCTGTTAATTCATATTAGCCTACCCCAGATAAATTCTGACAATTTGTTACAAGTCATTGTCATGGAGTTACTTGAAATTGATATAGCAGTATATGAGGAAGGGATATTTGTTTTAAGACATCTTGTTAAATTAGGATTTCTGTAGGTGTTCTAGGACTGTAATTAGCATTATTATAGAAGGTGTTCTAGGACTGTAATAAGCATCACTATAGAAGGTGTTCTAGGACTGTAATAAGCATCACTATAGAAGGTGCTCTAGGACTGTAATAAGCATTACTATAGGAGGTGTTCTAGGACTGTAATTAGCATTACTATAGAAGGTGTTCTAGGACTGTAATAAGCATCACTATAGAGGTGCTCTAGGACTGTAATAAGCATCACTATAGAAGGTGCTCTAGGACTGTAATAAGCATCACTATAGAAGGTGTTCTAGGACTGTAATAAGCATCACTATAAGAGGTGCTCTAGGACTGTAATAAGCATCACTATATAATGTGTTCTAGGACTGTAATTAGAACACATATTGTCGACTATTGTTTTTCCTATCTACCTGTGTTTGCAGGGTGCCGGACTCCGATGTGATGATCCATATATATAGTGATGGCTCCATTGTGACCACAGACAACTCCCAGACAGCCAACAAGATCCATCTATCAGACCTGGAGCTGGACCAGACAGCCCTGGAGGGAGATGCTAGCATAGAGCTGGTCATAGTCCAGAGTGACGGGAGAGAGATTCCTGCTTCTCTCAGTACAAGTGTCCTCAGGAACCTCTCAGTGGGCAGAGCCGGTGCTGCTCAGGGGTCAGAGGAGAAAATGGAACAACTGGAGAATCCAAGACCATTTAAATGTCATCTCTGTCCAAGAGCTTTTAATTATTATCGTTCTCTCAAATGCCATGAAGAAGTACATAATAGGGATAATAAATACACATGTGAACTATGTGATAGAGTTTTTGCTAGAGAAACCAATTTGAAAAATCATTTAGCACTTCATAAGAAAGCATCAAGTATGGATAAAAATGGACATCATTCCAAAAGAATCCTTCGATCCAAAGAAGAGATAGAAAAAACAAGGCATATCACTTCCTGGAACTGTAACAAGTGTGATAAGGTGTATCCTAACTATTACTCTCTTAAACGTCATATTCGTATTGTGCATGAGCACCAGGGTGTGTCAGCCTGCCCCATATGTAATAAGAAGTACACCACGGAGTGTGCGGTCCAGCGACATCTCAAGGTCCATGTGGGACCCTTCACCTGTGGCAGGTGTTGTGTCCAGTTCAACGAGAGACAGGAGTTACTTGACCATATGAACACAGAGCACAACAAGCTGTACAGCTGTAAGTTTTGTGAGAAATCATGGACAAACAAAAAAGCTTTCATCATCCATATTAATGAGGCCCATAAGAATTCTAAAGAAGAGTCTGACGCGCTTGTCACATTGTTGCCTGCATACAAGTGTGATGTGTGTGGGAAAGCCTTCCAGAAAATCTCCGTATATAAACGGCACTGTCTGATTCACACAGGAGTGAAGAAGATTCAGTGCTCCCTGTGTCCATTTGGTGCTAATTCTCCCTTTGAGCTAAAAAAACATACAAAAAACAAACATTCAAATGCAAAAAGTCATAAATGCATTAAATGCAGTCAGCAGTTCAAGCTGAAGCAAGAGCTTCAGAGACACCTGAAAAGAATGCACTCAGGGCCTCATCAGTGTGGTCACTGTGCTGACCAGTTGGATAACCTGGACCTTCTAGATGAACATCTAGCCACAAAGCATGAGATCTACCAATGTAAGCAATGTAAGAAGAGGTTCACATCAGAGGCTAGCTTTCAGGATCATGCTGGGAATTGCAGCAGCGCAGGGTTTTTGTGCCAGTTGTGTGGAGCTACTTTCATGAGCAAATCATCTCTGAAGAAACACTTGGTCAGTAAACACTACGATGGAGACAAGGAGCTTGCAGATAGAAACCACCCAGATCTTTTGTCTGATCACTTGGAGCTGACATGCATCCTGTGTGGAATGCTTCTCAAGACTAAAACTAAACAGAAGGAGCACTACCTGCACAAACATTTCGATGGTGACCTAGAGAATATGTATAATGAGTTCCCCATGATGAGACCTCTCCCTAACCTTGTTGCATCCTGCACTTGTAAACATTGTGGAAGTGTATTTCCAAAAAAGGAAATGCTAAAAAAACATTTGTTAGACAATCATAAGAAAACCTTTGGAAGAAAAAGAAATATAGCAACACAGTTAGAAAATGATCTTGAGACTACAACCAAGGCTGATGCTCTAGATAAGGAAGAAAGTAAAGTATTTAATGAACTTAAAACTGACTACCATTGTGATGAATGTGAAAGGAAGTTTTCTAGATTAGCTGCCTTAAAGAAACATAAAAATGATATGCATAATGCTGAGGAAGATGTTCAAAAACTTGCACAAAGTCCTGCAAAGAAAAGGAAAAAACATTTTGAAAGTGATAAGAAAACTGATGAAACATCTGTTCTAGAAAGTGACAGTATAAATGCAAATGGGACAATGCCTTCTAATGAAGAAGCAAAACATAGGAGTATTTGTAAATCACAGATAAGAGCAGAAACAAGTAGAAAAGATTATAAATCAATTAACTCATCTATTGCTGAAAGAGCAAATAACTCATATC
>CM037779.1:6191011-6226655 GCA_021229015.1 Solen grandis
GACAGCCCTATTACCATATCATCTGTCATTTTCCTAGTTAAGACACAATTTACTGTCATTGAGTTATCTGTATGTTTTTTGTATTCTGTAAGATTCAAAGAATCGAGACTGTTTGATTGAATGTATATTGCCTGCTGGTGACTGAATTTTATAATGCCATAAATCAAAAGCATATGTCAGGGTATTTCCATAAATATATGTGTATTATTATTATACCACCAGATACAAAGTGTATAGGGGCTATAATGGAGTCACGTCTGACGGTCGGTCCATCTATAGACGAGATTTGTCTGCCCTATTTCTGGGCCTACCTTTGGTCAGATTTTTATTAAACTCTACAAGACTGATAAGTACCAAGCCTAGTTGTTGGCACAATAGTAACATTAACTGTGACAAAGTGGTATTTGGGGGTATTCATCATCTTCAATGATAATTCTTGTTATTATCAAATTATATCAAATTAGATAATCTATTATTTGGATTAAATAACAGAAATGTAATAAATTATAAGTCATTGATAAATCCTATTGTATATGATAGAAGATATGTTATTTATTTTTTATACCAAAAGTTTTTATGCCTCTTTTTTTTAAAGCACCATTGCAGTGACTAACAAGAAATATGTTTTTAAAAAAAGATATTTGGCGCAAGAAAAAAACAAAGATATGATATAAAGTTAAAGAAGTAAAAGTGTTACAATATATTTAATAATGCTGGCAAGTTTCAAATGGTCTGTGATCTTAAAATAATGCTAAAAAACATGTTTGTCACTAACTTTTGGAAATGCAACATACATGTTCTAGCCAGTGAAAAAAAAAAGAAAGAAAGGGAAAAATGTAATATAAGCAAATTTGAAGAAAAAATGTTCCGTCAGTGGGTTTCAATCTCGGGGGCCCTTGGTTTAGCAGACAGGCACGTAACCAAATGCACCACGGAGGCTGATGCTAAATATAGCTTATGTTAGCTAACTTAGACACTGCGAGTTTTTGCAACTTAGAGGGAAGAGTCCACTACCAAAGTTAAATGCATTATCTAAAGACTCGCAGTTGTTTACTTTTTCAGCTGTGTGATATTTATGTTTAAATAGGTTGATTAAATTGTTATTTGCCAATCATGCAGAAAGATATGCACCCTGAATCTCCCATGTTTTGATGTAATACCGGTATCCTAAAATAATTTAGGCAAACCAATGAAAGGAGTGCTTTTCCGAACTCTTCGGTTGTTAACCAAGAATAGATTGGTTCAAGAAATAGGTCAAAATTCATTTTATACAGCTTACGCTGAAAAGCATAGTTTATGATGTCAAATCAATAAAATGGGCTACAATGTTGAATTTTAACGCCTGGAGATCACATATAATTGTTGTTTTCACGTAATGATTTAGAAAATGTTAATTTAATACCTGAACAATACAGTGTATTTTCTAAGTATTTTCTGAGTACTTATTTTTATACACAACAATTGCACATTTTGGGGGTTAAACTCTATCAGTGAATACCGAAAGAATAAAAGGTTACTATGCATCCTTATGATTGGGGAATACCATTCTCAAATATGGATATAATTTAGGGCTAAATTTGAGGGTTTTTTCTTTCTTTTTTTGATAAAAAACCTCTAAATATTTCTGTCATGAATGTTCAAGTTAAGTTTGCATAATGGCTTTATGTGATTTCATTTTGTTGTCTGCTGTATGTTTATTATAGACCGGTATATATAGTGTGGATCCATTACTATACACATCATTGTGACGCAAATCATGGGCCTGGAACAAAACTATGGTTACTACATTAAATAAAGAAGTGGTTACTACCTTAAATAAAGAGGCAGTTACTACATTAAATAAGGAGGCAGTTACTACATTAAATAAAGAGGCAGTTATGATTGTTTTGCACCAAGCCCTCCAAAAGCGATATTTACCTGTTTTATACCATGGACCCCAAAGTCATTAATTTATTTTGTCATAAATTCAAAACAGTCCAACATAATGTGGTATCTAGGTTTGTACCCCCAGTGTTATAATGAATCCTCCCTCACTGCATGAGGTCCAGTATAACACAATACCTAGGTTTGAACCCCCAGTGTTATAATGAATCCTCCCTAACTGGATGAGGTCCAGTATAACACAATATCTAGGTTTGAACTCCCAGTGTTATAATGGATACACGCTGCATGAGGTTCAATATAACACAATTTCTAGGTTTGAACTCCCAGTGTTATAATGGATACTCGCTGCATGAGGTTCAATATAACACAATATCTAGGTTTGAACTCCCAGTGTTATAATGGATACTCGCTGCATGAGGTTCAATATAACACAATATCTAGGTTTGAACTCCCAGTGTTATAATGGATACTCGCTGCATGAGGTCCAATATAACACAATATCCAGGTCTGAACCCCCAGTGTTATAACAAATCCTCACTGCATGAGGTCCAATATAACCCCCAGTGTTATAACAAATCATCACTGCATGAGGTCCAATATAACACAATATCTAGGTTTGAACTCCAAGTATTATAATGGATCTTCACTGCATGAGGTCCAATATAACACAATATCTAGGTTTGAACTCCCAGTGTTATAATGGATCTTCACTACATGAGGTCCAATATAACACAATTTCTAGGTTTGAACTCCTAAGTTATAATGAATCCTCACTAAATACACAGATAGTTTAGAATTGTGATATGTTGGAATTGCTTGCCATGCTGTGATTAACAGTATATCTACCTGAATGATAAAGATTTATTACAACCTTTACAAATTTTGTTACTTGTCTGTATATTTTTAGTATATTTCTGTATATGAATGTAGTAATTTGAAAGTGAAGATCTACTTTGTTAACTTTTGATAAATAAATTACTGATATGTCATGTTTGTTACTTCTTTTAGTCACTGTTCATAATCCTTTACCTCTTACAGGCATGCTCTGACACCTTGCCAAACAGACGAGACCTAGATCAGACTGCTCTGTACAGGGTCTCCTCTGTTTTCTTATTCAGTACTGTAGTTCAGACACAGAAAAGAAACATCCATTGTTTCATGTATCATTTAGAATTCAGTGAATTAATATTCATAATTTTGTACATAGCTACTCTTGAGGTAAATGTGCTACTATTCAAATCTTCTGTAATTTATAGGAATGAAGAAGTCTGACAACCCCTGTCTTTAATTACTCATTATTCCCATTAATTGCCTTGAATTAGTACAAAATGAAACTAAGAGTAAGAACGATAACTTCTCGTTTATGCCAAGATTGTTTTTCCATTAAGCATTTTCTTATCGCTATAAGTTCTTTGGTATGTTTTTCCTATTATAAAGAAATATTTTGTGGAACGATAGAAAAAACAAAAGAAATAATCATACATTTTAGCTCACCTGAGCATGTGCTCAGGATGAGCTATTGGGATAAATGAATGTCCATTGTCCATCCCTCCATTGTCCACATTTAGTTTATTTGCCCTCTAGCATCTTTATTTCTTTAGCAATCATTTTCAAACTTTATGACAATATTTAAAGTCATAATCTAACAGTCAAGTTTAATTTTTTTATTATGGTTGATATTGGCCAATAAGGTCAGGAGTTATGGCCTTTTTAATATTAAAAAATGCCAAATTTCACTTTTTTGCACTCTAGCATCTTCATTTCTTCAGCAATCATTTTCAAACATTATGACAATGTTTATAACCATAATCTCTGTGCCAAGTCCTATTATGGCTGATATCTCCCAATTAGGTCGGGAGTTTTGGCCCTTCTAATATAAAAAACCTAGATTTCAGTTTTTTGCACTTTAGCATCTTCATTTCTTGAGTAATCATTTTCAAACTTTATGACAATGTTTATAGCTTTAATCTCTAGACCAAGTTTGATTATTGTTGATATCAGCACATCGGGTCAGGAGTTGATTATGGCCACCCTTTTATTAAAAATTGCCATATTTCACTGTTTACAGTCTAGAATCATTTCTAAAGAAATTATTTTGAAGTTTCATGATAATTTTTATAGCCATTATATCTCAGTCAAGTTTGACTTCAAATTTTGACAAGAAGAAATTGTTTGGTTTGTGGAACTGAAATGATCTCATGGATTATGTATCAGAACAACTTTGCTATAATATAATTACTTTGTATGGGCAATGAAGGCAGTTTTTCTCAGGTGAGCATCTTCAGAGCCATCTTGGCTCTTTTGTTATTTCAATCTTACAATCTTACCACCTTCACTGTCTGTTGCAAAATGGGCACATAATTTAGAAGGGGAAAAAAGAGTTTGTAATAGTATTTATTAGGTTCATAGAATGACAAAGAATATTGTATTCTAAGACACTGAGTATTGTATTTATAACTATTAACAACTACTAATCGAGTAAAGTGAATGGCACTTAGTAATAGTCCATAGTGAAATACATGTAGTATTAAAGGGAGAGAACTCTAGTCTGAAAGGCCATACTGTTACAGAGTTATGTTTCATTTATTGTCAGATAATACATCGAGTGCAATAAGAAACAACTTTCAAACACAAACACACTTGAGTTAAACTGTTTAACAAACAAAAAAAAGGAAAGAGGGATAATCCAAAAAAAATGTGTCTTGAGCTTCCAGTTGGGCTTTACACATTTTACTGACTTCCTGTGACACACCAAACAATGGCGAATATGCTAACATCCCAAATTTGATATCCTTCAACACCTTCGCCTCAAGATTCTCATAATCTTGCAGAGTAATTTTCCTTTCCTTTAGAATCTTCAGAAATTCAGTGCAATAGTTTTGATCAATATCGCTCTTTCTGAAGACAGCATCGGTAGCTAAACCACCTGCTACTCCTCCAACTCCGGCGCCAATATGTCCACCGCAAGCTGTCCCGATGCATACGCCGGCAGATTTGAATAATATCCCGACTACTTTCTTCTTGAGTCTGTCTCTGTTTACATCTGCTTGCACTTTGTCAAAAATTCTGAAAGGGGAATACATTCATTAAGAGAGTACATAAATCCAGTCATATGAGGCCTGTACTTATTTTTTCCAGTCATTTGCATTTTCTGTTTACAGCGCTGTTCACTGCATGATATAACATCCAGTCACATTATCTTGACTCTGGACTGACCAGTCCAGGAACTACCCGTATAAGCTGAGCACAAAGCTACATTAGGTAATTAAATTCTCTGACCAAGCAATGGAGGTATAGAATGGTCATTTGAAAGACATGTTGATCGAAACCATCTTCGCCACTTCCAAATCGGGGCCAATACTTTAATTTTTCAACATCCGAAGATTTTTTTTCAATTCTCTCAGTCGCACCCGACTGTTTCGTACAAAGTACAAGAGGGCCATGATTGCCATGGATCGATCACCCGAGTAAAGGGTAACCCATGGAACATCAGTCTGTATTATAACATTTTGAAATCTGGCAAGTAGTTTTGAAGGAGATGATCCCTGCAAAGTATAATCGAATTCTGTCCAGCGGTTTCAGAGGAGATGTCGTTTAAAGATTTCACTATATACATATAAGGCAAATTAGCCCCGCCCCTGGCGGCCATACTTTTTTACGGATTTGAATAATTTTAGCAACTTTTGTGAAGCTTCACCCAAGGATCATCCCTGCCAAATTTAATCAAATTCTATCCAGCAATTTCAGAGGAGATGTCGTTTAAAGATTTCACTATATACATATAAGGCAAATTAGCCCCACCCCTGGCGGCCATGTTTTTTTCCCGATCGAAATAATTTTGGCAATCTTGGAAGAGAGTTACCAAGGAACATCTGTACCAATATATTTTGAAATCTGGTTAATAGTTTTGAAGGAGATGATTTTTAAACTTTTCGTGATTTTTTTCTTTCCGTTGCCATGGCAACCAGAGTTCTACATGGATCAAGTTTATTTTAGCAACTTTTGTAAACGTTCACCCAAAGATTATCCCTGACAAATTAAGTCAAATTCTGCCCAGCAGTTTCAGAGGAGATGTCGTTTGAAGATTTTACTATATACATATAAGGCAAATTAGCCCCGCCCCTAGAAGTCATATTTTTTATGGATATGAATAGTTTTTGCAAATATTGTGAAGCTTCACCCAAGGATCATCCCTGCCAACTTAAAACAAATTCTGTCCAGCGGTTTCAGATGAGATGTCATTTAGAGATTTTACTATACATTTATGACAAATTAGCCCTGCCCCTAGAATCCATGTTTTTCTTTATAAATCGGGATAATTTTAGCAAATTTTGTGAAGCTTCACCCAAGGATCATCCCTGCCAACTTAAAACAAATTCTGTCCAGCGGTTTCAGAGGAGATGTCATTTAGAGATTTCACTATACATATATAAGGCAAATTAGTCCCACCAATGGCGGTTATGTTTTTTTAATAAATCGGGATAATTTTAGTAACTTTTGTGAATTTCGAAGCTTCACCCAAGGATCATCCCTGCCAAATTTAATCAAATTCTGTCCATCGGTTTCAGAGGAGATGTCATTTAAAGATTTCACTATATACTTATAAGGCAAATTAGCCCCGCCCCTGGCGGCCATGTTTTTTTACGTATCGAAATAATTTTAGCAATCTTGGTAGAGAGTTATCCAAGGAACATCTGTACCAAAATATTTTGAAATCTGATCAATAGTTTTGATGGAGATGATTTTTTAAAGTTGTCATATTTTTAGCTCGACTATTCGTAGAATATGAGAGCTATTGTAGTCACCCTGGCGTCGGCGTTGGCGTTGCAGCTTTTGGTTAAAGTTTTGCGTGCAAGTTACTATCAACCTTATATCTCAATAACCATTTATGGTATTGACTTGAAAGTTTATAAATATGTTCAGGGGCATCAGACAACCAAGGTAGATAACTCTTGACTGAATTTAATATGAATTATGGCCCCTTTTTAACTTAGAAATTTTGGTTAAAGTTTTGCATGCAATAGAAAATTTGGTTAAAGTTTTGCGTGCAAGCTACTATCTAGTTTGTATCTCAATAACCATTCATGGTATTGACTTGAAAGTTTATGAATATTTTTAGGGGCATCATACAACCATGGTAGATAACTTTTGATGGAATATATTACAAGTTATGGCCCCTTTTTTTAACTTAGAAATTTTGGTAAAAGTTTTGCATGCAAGGTACTTTCATGCTAATATCTCAGTTTCCAGGTATGGGATTGATTTTAAACATCTTTAATATGTTTAGGGGTATCATACTTTCATGGTAGACAACTTTTGATAGAATATATTACAAGTTATGGCCCCTTTTTTAACTTAGAAATTTTGGTTAAAGTTTTGCATGCAAGTTACGTTCATGCTTATATCTCAGTATCCAGGCATGGGATTGATTTGAAATATCTTTAATATGTTTAGGAGTATAATACTATCAAGGTAGATAACTTTTTATGGAATATATTACAAGTTATTGCCCCTTTTTTAACTTAGAAATTTTGGTTAAATTTTTGCATGCAAGGTACTTTCATGCTTATATCTCAGAGTCCAGGCATGGAATTGATTTGAAACATCTTTAAACACTTGATGGAATAAATTAAAAATTATGACCCCCTTTTAACTTAGAATTATGGTTGCATTCAAGCTACTATCCAGCTTATATCTCAGAAATTGCTTGTGGAATTGACTAGAAAGTTAAGGTGTGTCTTCAAGGGCATCAGAAAGCAGGAGGATAACTTTTGGACTGATGCAAATTATGGCCCTTTTCTAACTTGGATTTTTGGTTTAAGTTTTGCATGCACATTGTTATTGTGCTTATGTCTCAGTAACTAGGCATGGGATTGATTTTAGACATCATAAATATATTAAGGGGTATCAGACTATCAAGTTGTATCATTTTTTGCTATTACTATGAAGGGCAAGAATTTAAATAGATTTAATTTGATTTACCAACAAGCATTTTGAATAGTCGAGCGTGCTGTCCTCTAACAGCTCTTGTTTTTCTTTCCGTTGCCATGTTAACCAGCAGTGCGTTCAGTTACGCGAACAAAAGCGAACGTTCGAGAAAATTTTGAGGGTTCGCGTTACTGAACGATTTGTTCGTCACGAACGAGCGAACGTACTTTTGACATAGCTCACTCAGCGAACAAAAAATGGCGGAAAGGTAAACAAAAAACAGACGATAATTTTGATTTTTTTTTTTTTAAATGTCTGCAGCCATCTGGAATTGTTCCGGTGCGTTCAGTAAGCTAACCCGTGATGACGAACGTTCTCCGTGTGAACGTTCGCATAAATGAACGCAGGGCAGCTAGAGTTCCGCATGAATCAAGTTTAGTTCAGCAACTTTTGTGAAGTTTACACAAGGAACATCCCTGTCAAGTTTAATCAAATTCTGCCCAGCGGTTTCAGAGGAGTACGTCAAAAACCCAATATACAATTAAACAATAATTATTTATTCAACAACCTATACACTAATAAATGGCAAAAATGAATACTCACAGTTTTGCTCGACGTGTTGCATCATCATGATCTGTGTTAAAATCACCATAGTTACGCTTTCTTTCATCCCCCACCCATGGAGCCAGTTGTTTATCAGGCACCTTTAACCTCCTTGAGATTAAAGTTTTCGACACGCCTATAGGAAAACGGCTACGAGACATTATCGAGTAAAAACAGTTATGTAAGCAACAGGTTAACAGTCGGAGACGGAGGCACTACTGAATATATAGTGGCTAATATAGGGAATTCCAAAGAAGTATGTGGCGTAACACCGTATAAATAAATTTTCGGTTTTTGTTTAAGGTTTTTAAATATAAATTAATACCGATATATACAACGCTCGTCAAACTGCTTTAATTGGAAACAACTTGTATGTACCGGTATACATTTTCAAAAATATCGCTAACAATACATTACATTGATCAGTTAACCTCTTTCTCATTTGTGCCACTGGAAATTCCAATGGAAAATACACTCATACAAGTGTGAAGGACCCGGCCATATCCACAGGACATATATATCGCGCGATGTGTTACATTACAGCCACATATCCATACAGTAGTACTACTGGTTGTAGAAGTCAACATTGCAGTTTTGATAAAAGTTAGATATATTGCAGTATGTTGAAAGCATTGGGTATAATCACAATTTCTGTCAAATAAAACTGTAAAAGAAGCAAGTTTATAATTCAGTGTTCATCCGCAGTTTCATTCATTTAACTACCTATAAAAAACCTTATTTGCACACCAAATTTATGGCTGCGGAATTAGCTGAATTGGTAAGAGTGTCAATTAATATTTTGTTCTTGCAAGGGTCGCAAGTTTTAGTCTAGCTTAGGCTTTTTTTTCCTTATAACACTTATTTTTTTATATATTCTTGGGTCATATATTTATAATTTTTCAATTCTAGTTTTTATGCTTCCATTATTTTGTGCTTGTTAACCTTTTGATTTAAATCATAGACCACAGGACCTTGATATTCAGTCAAAAAAAATCTTCCTCTCTCTGTATATAAATTATTTATAGAGGGGGTCGATTTTTCTAATATAAAGGTCCTGCTCATGGACAGGTTTGGTTATAAGGTCAAAACAGTAGAAATGAGAGGGGGGCAGTATGTTTAATGTAAGCCGTCAATTGAAACATTTTATTTTTTTTTAATCTTTTTTTTCTTTTTCTTTTTTGGTAGAGTCTCAAATGACTAGTGTCTCTGGTCGCATCTGTATGTCACAACTCAGAAAGTACTTTGGGGATTGAGTTTTTACTTTATATAATGGTCAAACTTTACTTACCAAGAACAATAACTCTACCTTGCTCCATCTCTATTACTTACTTGTATGGTGAAATTATGTTTTTCTAGAACATATTCAAAAAAAAAAAAAAGAACTAATGAAGGTATATTATTCTTTATACATGGGAAGGATGTGAAACGACAAAGAACAATAACTTTATCTTGTCCCATTTTTTTGCTTTTCTATTAAAATTATCTCTGTCTGCAGCAAATTCATAAAGAATTAAAGATATTGAGAGGATCAATACAAAGACCACTATTCCTTATCCATTTTTGTTTAATTTGACAGAGACCAATAAATAAAAAAAATCTATCTTACCTGCTGTTTTAATAAGATTTATCTTCCCTGATTTTTTACGTCCATACCACAAAAAATTAAAGGAATTGACATTATAATTCACACATTTTAACTTTCGGACCGTCCCCGGTGGCCGAGTGATTAGAGCGTCCGCCTCGGGTGCGGGAGGTCGTGGGTTCGATCCCCGGCCGCGACATACCAAAGTCGTAAAAAATGGGACTGCTATAGCCCCCTTGCTTGGCGCTCAGCATATATGGTTAGTTGCAGGACTGGTTGGCCCGGTGTCAGGATAATGTGACTGGGTGCGGTATCATGCCACGTGTCTACGGCGTGATACTGCATTGTGGCAGCACTATATCTGTATCAAGTAGACATCATCTCCGAATGACTGAAATACTGTCGGTGGGACGTTAAACCCAACAAACATTTTAACTTTCACTTCTGACAGTGCTCTCAGTGCTTTGATCTTTTTCTGTATTTTGGAACAATTATTCTACATGAAACAGGGATAATGCTGCCTTATTTAATTTTCTTTTTATTTTAAGCACCAAAAGTATAGAAACATTGAATAAATACTTTTTGAATCACCATAAAACGTATGTAAAATATTAATTTTGATTGTTATTATGGGAACTATTTCATGCCTCATTTCGCCGATGGGAAAATTCCGCAAACGCTCGTCTGCAAATGTAAATATTTATAGATTCAGCCAGATATAGTTAAGACCAGCTTTTTATTTTCATAATTTGTAATTTTAATGACCATTCCGATAAGGTTTAGTGGTGCTGTTTATACATATTTCACTGTTTATGGAGTCTATATCTAGTCGTCCTTCAAATTAAATATCTGAACAACGGTCTGGATGACGTCATTTATTTGTAAGCCGATGTGTAAGAGAGTGGTCCAGCTAATGATCCCGAATGCACAGAGGCATCCGGGTAGAACCACCGACCTACCGCAAGCCAGCTGGAAGGAAACACTTTTTTTACACGTATTCATATTATCTTCACGTGCAAGATAACACCACGAGTATAAACATGTTCTGTCAGGGTCTCTAGTATTAAGGAAACTTTATCTTACATATTTATTTCATATCTACACATTCTGGGGAAGGGTATAATCTACACATTCTGTATAGGGAACTCTACATATACCTACATCTACACATTCTGTATAGGGAACTCTACATATACCTACATCTACACATTCTGTATAGGGAACTCTATATATACCTACATCTAACATTCTAGGGAACTCTATATATACCTACATCTACACATTCTGTATAGGGAACTCTATATATACCTACATCTACACATTCTGTATAGGGAACTTTATATATAACTACATCTACACATTCTGTATAGGGAACTCTATATATACCCACATCTACACATTCTGTATAGGGAATTATATATACACATACATTCTGTATAGGGAACTCTGTATACCGCTGTATAGGGAACCTTTAGACCTTTTCCTACACGTGATGATATCTACACATTCTGTACTAGGAACTCTATTCCTCCACATGCAATTACATCTACACAAACTGTATTGGAAATCTATACTTGCACATGTGATCACATCTTCACATTCTGTATTTGGAACTGTAAACTAATCGTTATCACATCTACACATTCTGTACTGAGAACTCTATACTTACACATGTGATCATGTCTATATATTCTGTACTGAGAATTCTATACTTACACATGTGATCATGTCTACATATTCTATACTGAGAACTCTATACTTACACATGTGATCACAGCTACACATTCTGTACAGGGAACTCTATACTTACACATGTGATCATATCTACACATTCTGTACAGGGAACTCTATACTTACACATGTGATCATATCTACACATTCTGTACAGGGAACTCTATACTTACACATGTGATCATGTCTACATATTCTATTCTTACATTCTGTACTGAGAACTCTATACTTACACATGTGATCATATCTATATATTCTATACTGAGAACTCTATACTTACACATGTGATCATATCTATATATTCTATACTGAGAACTCTATACTTACACATGTGATCATATCTACACATTCTGTACAGGGAACTCTATACTTACACATGTGATCATATCTACACATTCTGTACAGGGAACTCTATATTTACACATGTGATCATGTCTACATATTCTATACTGAGAACTCTATACTTATACATATGATCATGTCTACATATTCTATACTGAGAACTCTATACTTACACATGTGATCATATCTACACATTCTGTACAGGGAACTCTATACTTACACATGTGATCATGTCTACATATTCTATACTGAGAACTCTATACTTACACGTGTGATCATATCTACACATTCTGTACAGGGAACTCTATACTTACACATGTGATCATGTCTACATATTCTATACTGAGAATTCTATACTTACACATGTGATCATATCTACACATTCTGTACAGGGAACTCTATACTTACACATGTGATCACAGCTACACATTCTGTACAGGGAACTCTATACTTACACATGTGATCATTCTACACATTCTGTACAGGGAACTCTATACTTACACGTGATCATGTCTACATATTCTATACTGAGAACTCTATACTTACACATGTGATCATATTTACACATTCTGTACAGGGAACTCTATACTTACACATGTGATCATGTCTACATATTCTATACTGAGAACTCTATACTTACACATGTGATCATATCTACACATTCTGTACAGGGAACTCTATACTTACACATGTGATCATGTCTACATATTCTATACTGAGAACTCTATACTTACACATGTGATCATATCTACACATTCTGTACAGGGAACTCTATACTTACACATGTGATCATGTCTACATATTCTATACTGAGAACTCTATACTTACACATGTGATCATATCTACACATTCTGTACAGGGAACTCTATACTTACACATGTGATCATGTCTATATATTCTATACTGAGAACTCTATACTTACACATGTGATCATGTCTACACATTCTGTACAGGGAACTCTATACTTACACATGTGATCACATCTACACATTCTGTACAGGGAACTCTATACTTACACATGTGATCATGTCTATATATTCTATACTGAGAACTCTATACTTACACATGTGATCATATCTACACATTCTGTACAGGGAACTCTATACTTACACATGTGATCACAGCTACACATTCTGTACAGGGAACTCTATACTTACACATGTGATCATGTCTACATATTCTATACTGAGAACTCTATACTTACACATGTGATCATGTCTACATATTCTATACTGAGAACTCTATACTTACACATGTGATCATATCTACACATTCTGTACAGGGAACTCTATACCTACACATGTGATCATGTCTACATATTCTGCATTTCTTCGGCGTAGCTGTATAAAATCGATTTCGATGTTTATTTTTAGACCAAAATCCCCCCTGCAAATCTGCAGAAGTGGACTCGCCCACTTTAACCTGCTGATCATGTAGTATGCGGAGGAGGTGGAAGTTAATCCATATATTATAATTAACACATACTTTCCTATCAATTAGGGGGTCTTACTTTATCAATACGGATCTAACTAACAAACATTATGAATCTTACATATACAATAACATACCTTTGACCCCTTTTTGTAATAAGTACACTTAACCATGTCAGTTTGTACAGAATGTATATAAATAGACTGCATGATCACTATTTTAAGAATACATCTGGGCTCGCGGAAATACAGTCTATTATTAGATTGTAGGAGTTCAGTTTGTTTTCCATTTTACGCCGAATATCTTTTTTTAAAGATATTTCTTGTTTTATATATCTATCCCTTTAAGTTTTTGTGTTTATAATGGTATGTCATGACTTTAAAACCTGGTTAGGAATTTCTAGAATTGCCAATTAAACATGAAAGAGTTGCAATAGAAGTGTGGGTCATAGAAATAACTAAGTCATGAAAAATGAAAGTAATATATCTATATTTATTAGAAATATAATTCTAATTATCAAAATAATTTCAGTTATCAAAGTCATTTTATTTCATTCATCAAAATCACACTTCTCAGTTATCCAAATCAGTTAATACTTAAAAGTGTGATCATATACATTTCCTTCTGCACATAGGGACCTTATTCTTACACATGAGGCATACTTCATAACAGTATCCTTGAAAGTGTCTAATCATCATCAATGAAAAGAAACTTATATTTCTTTCTATATAATCTAAATAAAAGATAAAAGTCAAACACCTCTCTGAACACCCAGGGCTGCTGAAACGTGTGTTGAAACTAGTCCTTTTTGCTACATGGGTACCCGTTATACTATTACCCATGTGTACTTAGGTACCCGTGCAAATGTAGGCAATTTCCCACCTGTAATAACAAACCATTTCAGTTGTTGATTTTAACACATTTCAATAATCGCTTAATAATAGGACTTTGTACACCCAAAATATATCTATCTTGAATACACATGCAAATAAAACCGGGTAATCCTTTCACTCCTTAGTTTAAAGAAAAGGAATTAGATTTACATTTACATTTCAGTTGTTGTTTTTTCCAAAGTTAATGCAGTATATGTCTGTAAATTTCCTTGATTATAGACAGTAAGAACATTTCATGATCTGATCACTGAATGCCATTCATATCCCCACTTATCGCCCAGCCCTTTTTATGCTCTAGGATCAGTTAAATGGGGCATATTGTTTTTAAGTCTTTCTATCTGTCTTGTCCAAAACACCTTCCACCTATAGCCTCCAAACTTCACAGGTGCATATATGCTCTACCTGCCAGGTGACCTTAACCTTCAAATGACTTTAACCTTCAAATGACTTGACCTGCAAGGTCTAAGACCCCCACCCCTTGGGTATCTTGTTTTAAGATGATGAAGAACTTAGTGAATTAGACTTTTATACAATACTGGTTCAACATCCCGCAGACAGTATTTGGCAATGACTACTTGAGACAGATTGGTGCCACATTGTATTATTACACCTGTAGATATGTGGCTTGATACCAAACCCAGTCCGACAACGGACCAACCAGTCCTGGAACTACCATTATATACAGAATGCCAAGCAAAGGAGCTATACAATACCATACTTTACGAATTTGCTATGTCACAGCCGGGGATTGACCCACAACTGGTTCCAGGGAGGGCGCTCTAACCACTCTCAGTGGCCTATTTGACAAGTCCGGGAGTCTGATTTAGAAAGACATCTGAATGTGAGAGAGAATGAAGGATCTGATCATCAACTCTACAACATTTTCATCTCCTCCAAGCCATGTATCAAAGAACAATAAAATGCCATTGAAACATTCCTCATGGAGAATTCCAGTGTTAAAGGAGTTTTTGGGTTTAGTACCTAGTCACAACGTAAAACTTTTCAAAGAAACAGATTCAACTTTTTCATTTTTTTTATCACATTTAAATTGTGAATTATGAAAACAATCATCATGAATGCACCCAGGTGAGAAAATGTGCAGTCAAGCTGGCCTGACTTAAATATGTAACCCCTTGCATACAGGAAAAGTTTTTTACAATTTCAGCTATCATACCTCTCACACAAATTCCTTACTAAAGTGACTTGATTATATAATGTCAGGCCAATACATTATGAAAAATCATTTTATAATTTAGGTTTAAGGTTTATATACTTTGAAAGAGATACCACAACCATGTGCATTTTGTCCTTCAAATCATAAACTGGATTAAATTTCTGCTTCATTCTATGAGGTGTTGTTGATGTGGTTTCTGTAACTTCATCCTGGATACGATGAGCACTGTCACCACCTGGTCTTGTCGCTGTTACTACAGGCAGATTTCGTAACAGATCGCTGGTCCAAACCTTCCCATGTTCTATCAGTAGTTCAACAGCTTTAAGATGTCCAGTTTTCTTTTGAACATTTTCAGGAATGTTCACAATGACTTCTCTTCCATCAAGCATCTTGTCAGGAGACACTTGCCTGGTCAACCCATCTGTTTTCATGGTTTCAACAAGGTCTAAACCTATGTTTACTTTCCCATCTGTCACACTAACATCTCTTACCAGAGCAGCTAATCCATGTAAATCAGTCTTTAGTGTTCCTCCAGTAGCCATTGAAAAACCTTTATCTACTAGAGTGGACATTATAATAGCACCAATGGCAGCTCCCAGGGATCCACCTGCGCTAAAACCAACATCCCTCCCAATTTTTGTCCCAAGTGTCATAGTGGTAGTTTTAGCAGATCCTACAGCACCATCCGTGTCACCGGACAGAGCTTGTAGTACCGCACTAACATATTCTCTTGCATGTGTGACTACATACTCCTTCATTCCAATGTGTTCATCCTTTTGACCATTTTCAAATGAGTCAGCTTGTGAGTACACATTTAGCACAATGCTGTAACCCTCCTTTAAACACTCAAGTATGACCTTTGCCCACTCCTCATTCTCTTTTATGAACATCACAATGGATTTTAACTGCAACATGTTTGGGACTTCTTTTGATAATTTTCACCTGAAAAGAAAAAAAAACCTGCACACAATAAAAGGCTGAAGCATTTGTAAAATTACTGACATAAACAACTTTTGGTAGATTAATGTAGATCAATGTATCTCTCAATGTTGTGTGATCAGGATCAATAAGTGCATTATTTCATCTTTTTCCATTTTCACTGACCTTACAAGGTCTAGTCCATCACATATAGGAGTGTAGGACATAAGTCCACCAGACAAAAGCCTACTGGACAAAACCCCCTATTAATAATTTTGCATTTAATTAATAATTTAAGTATTTAATGCAATTTTAACATATCAATTAAATCAATACAATGTAGCTTTTACATGTTTGTGAAATTTTGGCTTTGTTAGGACTTATTATCTTTTTATTGCATCAATTCATCTCCTATTTGTTATTAATTTGGAGCATATCTTGAATGTCATTAAGTAAAAATTAGTAAATATATTCCCCTCTCTCTCTTTATCAAATAAATTTAGTAAATACTATCTTTCACTCTTCCTATGCATGCGTGTGCATAGAAATCTGATGTTGATAGCAATTAACATATTAAGTTAATAGCAAGAAATATGAAACATGTAAAATATACTCTCTCTCTCTCTCTCTCAAATCTATATTTCAAACTTAGTAAATATTCTCTCTCTTTCAAATTTCATAAATATTCTCTCTCTCTCTCTCTCTCTCTCTCCCCCACACCTCTCTCTCTCTCTCTCTCTCTCTCTCTCTGGATAGTAGTTTGAAGTTGACAGCAACTATGTATTTTAGCATAAATTAATAGCAAGGAAGAAATGACAAAAGAAGTAAATATATATGTTAAGTAAAATATAAAAAATTGCATAATTAATTTTATATTACATGTAACTATTGCCTCCTAATCACATTTACTTATTTACTTGTAACACATTATAAATGTCATTTATTTGTGACAAAATTAAAGTCAAACTGAGCAAAATTCATTATGATCAAAGAAGAAAGGTGTGAAAGCAGTCAGGCTGATAATGTTTGTTTGTTGGGTTAATGTCCAACTTTCAGTATTTCGGTCATTTGGAGACAATTTCTACTTTAGACAGATATAGTGCTGCCACACTGCAGTATCAGGTGTGGCATGATACCACACCCAGTCCTGCAACTACCCTTATATGCTGAGCGTCAAGCAAGGGAGCTGTAACAGTATCATTTTTTATGACTTTGGTAATAATTATTGTCTCTACCAGGGATCAAACCCACAACCTCCTGCTCCTGAGGTGGACACTCTAACCACTCTGCCACCGCGGATGGTAGGCTGTTGATGACTAAATAAGAAGAACGGTGCTTCAAGAAGAAAGGTGTGATCGTTAAAAAGATTTAGGTGTGAACATGGTTTTCTTGTGTAAAAATTAAAATAAAAAATATAAAATAAACAAGAGGGCCATGATGGCCCTGGATCGCTCACCTGAGTATACGGTTACCCAAGGAACATCAGTCTGTATAAAAACATTTAAAAATCTGGCCAGTAGTTTTAAAGGAGATGATCCCTGTAAAGTTTTCCCTATATACATAAAAGGCAAATAAGTCCCACCCCTGGCGGCCATGTTTTTTTACGGATCGAAATAATTTTAGCAACTTTGGTAGAGGTTGACCCAAGGAACATCTGTACCAAATTATTTTGAAATCTGGCCAGTAGTTTTGAAGAAGATGATTTTTAAAGCTTACATTTTTTTTTCTTTTTGCTGCCATGGCAACCAGAGTTCTTCATGGATCAACTTTATTTTAGCAACTTTTGTAGAGCCTCACCTAAGGAACATTCCTGCCAAGTTTCATTAAATTCTGTCCAGCGGTTTCAGAGGAGATGTCGTTTAAAGAAAATTGTTGACGACGCACGACGCACATCGCACGACGACGGACGACGGACGAAGGGTGATCACAATAGCTCACCTTGAGCACTTCGTGCTCAGGTGAGCTAAAAACATATACTCAATAAATTTAAAGAAAAAATCATATTGACAACATGACCTCATTTCAACCATGCCCTAACTACTTGTTTTTATAACTCATGCATGTTCCTTTAAAGGTAAACATGTTAAGATACTGGTTTGATAGATAGTATTTTTTCCATAATCAAATAATTTTGACATTATTTACTACTTAAATCATGTAAAGATATTGGCTGGAATTTATCCAAAATTTAACTTAATTTCAAACATGACCTAACTACTAGCATTATTAATTATTGTTACTTTAAAGGTAAAACTGTGAAGAATTTGGTCTGAATTTATATTCTAAATGTTTTTTTCTTCACATCAAATTGTATAAAATTTGATTTATGAACAAATCTATTTCACAAGTTGGTGTGTTTTGTCCATATTGCCAAAATAGAAGTGGGCTTATGTCCTGATTGGCTTTTGTCCGTACCACCACATATAGATATCAAAGGTCAATAGTACTGATCCATCCTGATCCCCTGGCCTAGTGGTTAAAGCATCCGCTTCGGGAGCAGGAGGTCAAACGTTCGATCCCAGGCAGAGGATCATTCTGACATTGTGCATATAAACAACAACCTTGATCAATCAGTATGGCAGAATCAATGTAGCGGTGACAGATAGCCTTCAAAAAGGTCTTGGTGACATGCGGGATTTTCGCGCGCATCATTTTTATTTATGCGGAATCTTTGAAGTAATGCAAGAATCCCCATTCCGTGCCCAAGAACAGACACTGGAACAAGATACATACAAATTGGCCAATGGCAACAGTTTAAGGCCGCCGTAAATTAATATGATAATTTCATTTTTTTTTATTATTTGATTTCCTAAAACATGCAATTTCATGTTAAAACATAAATAATTTGTGGGTGGATTTGGGTAGATTTGGGAAAGATCTCGTACCTGTGTACATATTAGATCTAACTGTAACTACAATTTATTTTACAATTATAATTAAAATCAACTTTTTTTTAAATGATTTAAAGGGTGATTAGTCTAATGTTTGGGAAGATTTGGGTAGAGGTTCTAGAAGATTTGTTTATTTATGCGGTATATATACTGATTTTTTTTTAAATTTTTATTTGTTTTTGTTCTTGTTGTTTTTTGTTAATACAAGCACTTCTCTCCTCATTTCACATGATTTGTGGAAGGATTTGGCTAAGGCCTCTTACCTGTACGTTTTTTTGTTAGATATAACTGTAACTACAAAACAACAATTAAAATCAATTTTTTATGATTTAAAGGGGATTAGTTTAATGTTGGGGAAGATCTGGGTAGAGATTTGAGAAGATTTGGGTAGATATTTGAGAGATTTGGGTAGAGATTTGAGAGATTTGGGTAGAGATTTGAGAAGGTTTGGGTAAGTGAATATTAATATAAAATTTAATGGTACAGTAGTACCGAAACAACTGAAACAGGGATGAATAAATGTATTTATGCTCAATAAATCGAGTAAAATATCTCATAAAAAAAACGACAAAAAACATACAATTTACAACCATTACGTATACAGGTATAAAGGATGTTATACTGCAGTACAGTAACCGACGGTCAATAAATGCACTTCTGCACAAAGCGGTAACCATTGGTTACCTCATAGGCATATTCACCATTTGTCAGTGGTTACCTAATTATAAGTAAGAGTTAATTGAAGGGGTGACGGACGATTTGAACCTCCGACGATGTGAACCGGGACGATGTGAACCTGCACCTAGGACGATGTGAACCATTTTTTTGAGACGATGTGAACCACGATATTTATAAATATTGTATTGAAAAATATACATTTTTAATATTAAATAAACTTTTTGAGTTTTGATTTACCCCCATCGAATATAATACGAGATCGATTTTTAAGACTTTAAAGAATAAAGCAATCCAATTATCTTATTATCAAACACATTACATTGATATCAACCCTGGGGCTTTTAATGCAGTTAGATAAAATGATGTATTTGAACAAGAAATAAAATTAGGATATTAAACAAAACAATTAATTTCACTTGATTGATATCCAACTTCGCCACATGTACCGCCAAACGCACGTCGTATGTAATGTTACAAACAAAACAAGCTGCACCTTTTTAAATACTTGATTACTTATTTTACTTGATTGGTTCTTTGCGTATGCTAATTAGGTTTTCGTGGACTGCAACGCAGCCGCGAAAACCTACTGTTCTTCTTGTGTTTCTTTTTCCCTTTTTTTTTTTTTTTAATTTGTTTCCATTATTATTATTCTTTGAACTTTTTTTGTGGCCGCTACTGCGGCATGATTAGAAGTGCTACAAATATGAAAATTTCCATGCATACTCACATGTATCTGAAGTTGTGCACCATTAAGTTGTTTTTTTTTATTTTAGTACTAAGTTTTGCCGATAGGTGGCGTTTAGCATCAAAACATATAATTGCCGATAACTCTGTCATTTGACATTTTATTTGTATGCAGTTTTTTGCATTCTGTTCTCTGTCAACTGCCCCTTTAAATATGATGAGTGGCAGTATCCATATCTTTGAAAATTTTGAGCTAGAAGAGGTTGAATGTTTGAATCTTTGAAAAAATCTGGCAAATTATGGTGTGTCCAAGAAAAACATGCCCATTTTTGTTAGAGATTAGATACGCTCATTCTGTTTTTTGAAATTGATTCCGAAGATCTTTGCGCACAAAATATTTGGGGTGGCGATTTCAGAAAATGCATAAAATAGCTTTCAATAAGCGGTCAAAGTGCACTAAAATATGGAGGAATTTTTTTTTTGAGAATAGGCATTTTTTTAGTTTTTTGATGATTCTGCCATTATTTTTTAATCAATCTTTATGAAATTTTCACAGATTGTATTGTTTGTTGTTTCAAGGGACTTCACAGTTTCAAAATTTCAAAAAATGCAAATGTCAAGGTCATATTGCGATTATTGGTTTTTTCTTTGACCTTAAATATCTCAAAATCTAAAAATATTTTATCAAAAGAATAGGAGTAAAATCAAAAGCCTCTAAAGAGTGCTTTTTGAAGAAATTTAGTTTTTTCAGATCGGGGTTGATTTGGTTGTTTGGTGGCAGTTTGAAGTTTGGTCATACTTTGAACTGATTTCAAAGCCTTTAAAGTTTAAATGTGTGATATATTTTATCATCATTGGAAAAAAGAATGTCTTACCTCGTCAACAAAAAAAGAATTTTGCAAATCTGTCGAGAATTGATGAATTTATAGAGAATTTAAATACATGACCCAGAATAAAAACTGAGAAAATTTGACAGAATGTGCATCACTGGATACCTATGTTCTATAATTAGAACTCTGCTCTGCTAGCTTTGCTCTTTAGGTTGGGATGTAACATGTCATGAATGTATGTGTAAAACTAGCCTACTATCTCACTTCCATTGTAGCAGGTAATTTAGTTATGCATCAACCCATCAGAGGTTTTACACACATAGCTACTGTATTGGCTAAAGACTCCCTGCAGTGATGACCAGATATTAACAGGTCTGTTCACAGCAGATGGGGGCCTGGCTCAGTGGGACATCACATTCCTTTCGAGGTGCCTTTAATTTAAGTTTTGGTCACAGCTGAATTCACCAATGAAGAAAAACACTAAGATATATAAAGCATTTTGCATTTTGTTGTTTTTCTGGTATTTTAACTTGGCTGATCAGGTTTGAAACTGTTTCTCATCACGAAAACCGGTGCATTTGCAGTATGCAAATCTAGTTCATACTAAACTAATAACTATTCATGACAAACATCATCTGCTTTAATAAATCATACATACAAATGATAATTAAACTTGAAATCACATGCACCATTGACCAAAATAGTTTTAGAAACTGGTTCACATCGTCTTACGCGATGGTTCACATCGTCCTCATAAGCGGTACACATCGTCCTGGGTACGAACCGAAGGCGGTTCACATCGTCCAAGGTTCACATCGGCGGAGGTTCACATCGTCCGTAATTCTAATTGAAGGAACACAAATATATCCTCGAGTGCCCAAACTGAGCCCCTCTAAGATTTTGTGATATCAATATTTTTTTTCTTGAATTGTCAAATTTTGTTAAATAGATTTACTGGATACTGTTTTTATATGACAAACATACCTTTTGAAACCCTACTCAAGGTCTATTGTTTATTTGCATAGTAGACGCTCGGAAATAGTGTATTTTTCGGGACCTTAAAATAAAACCGTACTGTATACTGGATGTGCATTAAAAAAAATAGCTGGTCCGGCGTTGACGGGGATTAAAATAATGCATAATGATGTACGAAGTATTATCGGTGAAACGTTTCATATTGGAAATCAAATAAGCATAGATTAAAGCCTCCAATCCACTGTGCACAATCGACGTCGTATAAGTGGACCATAACCGTAGACTACACTGGCAGTACAGTACTTTTCGGCTTCTGCAATTTGTATCTAAGAAAACAAACTATATATATATATCACCGAAAACAATGGCAGTTATCAACTTTCGCGTATCAAATCATACACGTTTCAATTTTAAAACACCTAACGCTTATTTAAATGAAACCGATTAATTTGTTTAATCAAAAACTACTATAAATTATTACAAAATGTATAGCTGATTCTAATACTCACCGACGACTGAGGGTCTCTGACGTATGACTATGTATATACTGTCTCAATTCAAAATTCCTGCCTCATATATCACTCAGTGCTGAAATCATGCAACATAAAGTGTTAACCAATTTAAATAATGTATTTGACAAGCCAGTATGAATTCATTCAAAAGTCAAGTTCGTCAATGGAGAAAACGATATAAATGATCAGAATAAAGAATGATTTAGTAAATAAGCAATTTAAGTAAAGTAAATCTAATTAAATCTGCAACACAGCTACGACTTTATCTAGTTTTGAAAAATCTCGTGCTTTTCGTACGTGCACTACAATACCCGGATTTAAACAACAAATGAACGACAACACTACACTCAGTTTTACGCTACACTAAAAGTTTACTCTGTTAATGATAATAACGAATTACACAACTTGTCATTCTGTATAACAGTATAAAGAGACCTTGGTAGCATCTATACTGCAGCAAAAGCCCCCTCCTCCCCCTCAGATAATCTAGGCTGAAATTTCTTTGAAATTGCAGTGATTTTGGGTTAATCTTTGTACTCAGATGTGGAAATCCTTACTGTGAGCCCTTTCCCAACCCGAACAGTTACATGACTCTGCTGTTTCCGAGACCCTCTACTGATAGAGCATCCTCTGTCCCCTGGCAACGTCACCCAGTGACATTGTCTGCTTCAGTCGAATCAGTCAGACGCTTTCTGCTTTACAGAGTATAAAACAATGGCTCAGACTGTCCCACCCTCTCGCCTACGAGTATGTATTTAAAAAAAATAAGTAGAACATAATAATAGATTAAATGTAATACTTCATTACTGTATTGTGTCTAGGAAAAACTAGAGCTATCACTGAAGGTGATTAATACCCCCCGCAAAATGCTTTGATACAGGAGAAGCCAGACTCAAGGCGGCGCATAGATAAGAACCTGTATATACACAGTATATGGACGGTTCCTACACTGTCTATCAAGTATGTTTACATTAACCAGCTTATCCAACCAGTGTAAGTGTGAAGCACATGGTGGACGGTTGACCTACTTTACTCAAAAGAACATGTGCTTTTGTTTGTGATACTATCTGTGAGCCCTTGACCTAGGGGTGAATAGAAACTGTCAAATTATCAATAGGGGGAGGAGTTACAAACAAATAGCGGAACCGTCCATTGGTGATGATAGTAAGTAATAAGTAAGTACAGTTTTTATTAAAAGTGGATAGAAAGTCAGTTATGGTTGTTTGGCATAGTAGTTTAAAAGTGT
The DNA here is from genome assembly GCA_021229015.1 of Solen grandis. Lineage (NCBI taxonomy): Eukaryota > Metazoa > Mollusca > Bivalvia > Adapedonta > Solenidae > Solen > Solen grandis. The sequence goes on from CM037779.1 coordinate 6,215,314, forward strand.
AGAGTTACAGTTCTTGGACACTGCATTTTTTCCTAGTCGCAATCTGTCTACATCTTAAGTTTCAAGTCAATACCTTGTATAATTTTCGAGTTATGTTCTGGACAAGAAAAAACAGAAATAAACAAAGGGAGATTCATAAATGGGACCAGGCCTATAACTCTACCATCCTTGAGACAACTCAAGTGAAATTGATGTCACACACCTCTCCAATTGATTATTAATGCACACACCAACTTTGAACGGAATCTGTTAAGAAATGTAGAAGTTCATTCACAATATACTATACTTAGAGTCGAATCAGGGGCAATAACTCTGTAATCCTTGAGAAAACTCAAATGAAATTTATGTCACGCACCTCTCCACGTGATTATGAATGCACACACAAAATTTGAACCAAATCGGTTAAGAAATGTAGAAGTAGCTTGTATCACAAGTTTTTGTGATAGACGAACAGACCGACAAACCAAGAGACCAACAGACTGACGCTCAAACTTTGTTTGCGGGGGTATAATAGCCTATTAATAGTAAATTGAAATGAGATTTAATATTACAAAAAAAAAAATCTTTAGATAGATTCGAACTAGCAAGCTAGCCTTGCAGCGATTTGCATAAATAGTGCAGGTAGCACTATATGAAACATTGATTCGGATGTGTTGTTGTTGTTGTTGTTGTTGTTGTTGTTGTTGTTTTCATTGGTAAATACAACTGTAGTGCCAAAAATGGTTCGAAACAATTTCTTTCACAGCAGTTTTGCACAGCTATATGCTAAAGTAAAAACTTTGACCCCAGCAATATCATTATCATCATCTCTAAATGTATATACTTTTAATCTAATTTAAACAGACTGTGTATGTAATCAAGCATAGGTACAGGGTATAACCATGATTTATGTCGTCTGTCTCTATAATAGATCACTTATACCAGGCCTGGCCCCGTGTTCTCGAAACATACTTAAGTACGATCTCAGGCTTATACTCAAATATTTGCTCAAATTTGAGTATAAGTCTGAGTACGATATTTGAGCAGTGTTCTTGAAAAAACAACATACTTAGAAATCTTGCTCAAACTTAAGTTTGAGTAAGACGTCTGAGCATGCTCAAATGCTGTCTCAAGTCAAAATATTAATTGCTCAAATATGGCCGACATAGATCGGCGTTTGTTTCGCATAAGACGAGCAAACAGAATAGAGCGGATTTTGTCCGACAGGACTAATCCCCTTGAGATTCTCTCAGAATCTGAGGTACGGGAGAGATATAGGTTCTCAGTATGTTCAATTTTTGAACTGACTGGCCTTCTGCAGGGGCAAATTTCTCGGGTTACTAAAAGATCATCACCCCTCCCACCACTTCTTCAGGTCCTAGTGACTTAACAATTTTTTGCAACCGGGGCTCACCATTTGGTGATTGGTGCTGTCCATGGTTTGTCTAGACCATCGGTCTATCGTTCAATTCAACAAGTTACAGACGGTCTATGCACATTGTTGGGACAGTTCGTTCGTTTTCCCATGAGAGAAGGCCTTCAAACTTTGAAGCAGCAATTCTACAGCATCGCCGGTAAGTATTTACAAGCGTATCCAATGTAACTAAAAATAGAACCAAGCGCCATCTGTAACACGAACGATAACTATGTTGTCGCATTAATTGGGGTCCCCAATGGGATATTTTTGTTATTATCATGATTATGTTAAAATAAAATTAATTTTAAATAAAAAAAAAATAAAATAAAAAAATGAACATATAATTTTGTTATTAAGAACGTATTAGCCTCGATATATGACAAAAAATATTTATAAATAAAATTTACATAAGCTTAAATATAATATTTCTGAATTACTTTAATATAATTGTTTATGAATACAACGATTCGATATATATACGATTCAGGATGACCTCATCCTTACACTATTATTACATTACTATGTTTGCTTAGTCATCAAGATCACATCTAATATAGTTAAACCAGTATCAGCGTCCGCTGGATCAATCTGCATTTAGCGGTCAGTTTCAATAAAACTAAACAAGCATTTTATATTATTAACCTTCATTTAGAGACTATCTCTGTTATACGGTCCCATCCTCATATTTTACCGCTTAAGACAGGTTTGAATGTGCATTGCATACACAAAAATACTATTTAATTACACAATATCTAAAATAAATCCCTGGTTCCAATTCCTCACTCCACTATGTTCTTATTGCCATGACCCTATATCACCTCGAATTCCAATGAAGCCCATGATAATTCCTTTGGATTGTGTCGCAATACCAAATATAGTCATATTATCGTTAAACTGGACCAATGTGTTTTGATGAGTAGGATATATTTACTGTTGTTACCTTGTTTGGGTAAATGCTTGTGGTTAAATAGTGGAAATCCCCATTGTTGGCCCCTTACTGAAATAAAAGTTAGCTAAATGACCAGCCATCCAGACTGACCCCTGCTGTGAGAACATCCGCTGTCACACTTATCTCTGCTGTTACCCTGGCAACGTCATTGTGTCTGCTCTAATCTGAATCAATCAAACGCAGGCGTCAATTAATGCACTGACAGCAATTAGAATAATTTATTGTGTATATTATAATAAAATTAATAAACAAGGATCAAATCAAACTCAATTTTGAAATGCGAAAAAAAACTATTTTATGATTTTATGGACGGCTTTAGTTCTCTCTCTCTCTCTCTCTCTCTGTCTGTATGTCTGTCTCTCTCTCTCTCTCTCTCTCTCTTTCTCTTTCTCTTACAGATTATAAGGTGAACATAAATATATGTATTTAGATAGAAAGATTCACATTTAAAATAACAAATGAACAATAACAGACATGTGAATGTAAATAAATTTAAAAGAATGTAACCAATTATGTTTAAATAAATATAATGTAATATTGTATTGTACAAAGAAAATAATAACCTTGCTCAGATCCGTCTACGACCTCCTGCCAACACACAGTTACCTGCGACGATGGAAGCTAACCGAGGAAGAAAACTGCCCCCTCTGCAGTTCCAAATGCTCCCTTCAGCATATCCTTACAGGATGTCAGATAGCTCTGACCGAGGGGCGCTAAAGATGGCGCCATGACCAGGTGCTTCGACAGCTAGCTGATACCTTGGAAAAGGCAAGGAAGCTCCAGAAGACCACAGAAACAAAGGGTTCCAAGTACTAGTACATTAATTTCGTCAAGGAAGCTGAAAGCAGCACATCATCAAAAGACTCACCAAAAGATCTACTCCAGGAAGCCAAAGGATGGGAAATGAGAGTAGATCTCAACAAGCAACTCAAGTTCCCTGATGTTGTGCAGACAAGACTGAGACCAGACATTGTCCTCTGGTCCACAACACCTAAGAAGCTGATCATGGTGGAGCTCACAGTTCCCTGGGAGGAAAGAACCGACGAAGCCTACGGGAGGAAACTGCTAAAGTACCAAGACCTGGCACAGGAATGCAGGGACAATGGCTGGAAGGCAACTGTATTTCCCTGCCCAGTCCTTATGGAAGATGTTAGGCGACCTAGGAATACAGGGCAAAACCAGGAACGTGACGGTTCAAGACATAGCACATGCAGCGGAGAGAGCATCCAGTTGGCGCTGGCTAGGGCGTAGCGATCCACCATGGAAGCCATCATAGACGAGCAGTGTTTGATAACCACAGCTGCCCTACCATCTGGAGGGTGTACCGATATAAGGGACGAAACAACTAGCGAAGGATGGGCACTCGACTGATGACGTCTGTGTCCAGCAACTTACAGCTGTATCTCAAGGAGCCTGGATGCGCCAGTGTCTTTCAATAAGCTTGTTACACTAGAGACAACTTCTATGAACTGGTTGAATAAGGGTCATACTATCTCCTAATGTTTATTTTACAAATGCTAAGATCAATTAAAACAAAAACTGCAAGATCAAATCATTTCTTATTGATTACATTTCAATACTTTGTATGTCCACCAGTTTACAGCAATGCACATTATTCTCTATAATATAATGATATCTGTGGAGATACTGTTGTTGAAAGGCCGCCCACATCTGATTATCAACACGTCCTGTGTCAGCGTCATGCCGCGATTGACACGGATATAAAGTAGAAGAACCAGCCGAATGACGTCATTTTAATACCATATAGCGTTCACGAATTATTCAGACGGTTTGAGCGCGTTCTTCAATGCTCATGCTCGCCATATTGAATGATTTTCATACCAGACAATCCACGAGGAATACATTCCTAACAAATACGACAACTACCATGCCGAGCACGAGGAACGCGAGCACAAAGGCAATTTTGACACTAACCGTTCCGCATGGACGATTTTGTACATGAATGAATACGTGTTTTCTTTCTGTAAATCGTTAAATCATAGTGTTCAATACAAAAGAAACTAGACTTTAGATTTATTGATTAAACATATCGCATAATATCGTATTTTATATGGTGGCCAATCAGAATTTCGTCATCGCGAAGTGTACGCTATCCTCTAAAAATAAAGATTTTATTATTATCATATCGCTTAAAGCTTATGTCCACTTACCTCAAGTTTCAAATTTATTATCTGACTTCAAGGTAGTCACAACCTAGTGAGCAATATGAAGAATGAAAAATAGACAATATTGTTGTGATGTATGCCTTAAAGTACACCGCTTTGAAAAATCTAAACAAAATTAACAGCCGGTTTCATTGTTTTATCTAAAGGTATCACTTTTAGAAATTATATCATATCCTCTTTACAAAAAAAAAAGTTTTGCTATTGATTATTGTTTATAAACAAATAATAGCGTTCGGCAAACAAATTATATTTGTTTCAACTGAAAATGCTGTTATATGTAATACATTCTAACCATATCAAACCTATTTTACACACTGGTCTTACCGTGTTTTTTTTGTTTTTTTTTTTTTTTTTTTTTTAAATCAGTTTAAACTTATTTATTTGACGTCTATTGGGAAACAAGTTCTTACAACTTACACTAAATCTCTCGACGGTTCCTGAATTATAACAGTACTTTGCGTTTGGGAAGGTCATGAAAAATCTCTGCTCCTAACGAGTTTCGAACCCACAGCCTTCGGATCCGAAGCCAGGTATGTTACCACTACGGTGCCCTTTTTAGCTCACTTGAGCACATGTGCTAAGGATGAGCTTTTAGGATCGATGAATGTCCGTCGTCCGTCCGTCGTCCACAATTAGTTTGTTTGCACTCTAGTATCTTCATTTCTTAAGCAATCATCTTCAAACTTTATGACAATGTTTATTACCATAATATCTCAGCCAAGTTCGATTATGGCTGATATCGGCCAATTTGGTCAGGGGTTATGCCCCTTTTAATATTAAAAATGCCAAATTTCAGTTTGTTTGCACTCAAGCATCTTCATTTCTCAAGTAATTATCTTCAAACTTTAGAACAATGTATATAGCCATATTCTTTTGGCCAGGGTCGATTATGACCGATATCGGCCAATAAGGATAGGAGTAATGCCCCTTTCAATCTAAAAGAAATATGCCAGATTTCTCTTTGCACTCTAGCATCTTTATTTCTTAATCAATCATATAATTAAAATTTCTGATAATGTTAATAGCCATAATCTCTAGGTTAAGTTCGACTATGGCTGATATCAGATATGTCAGGAGTTATTGCCCTTTAATCAATAAAAATGCCAAATTTCACTGTTTACACTCTAGCATCTTCATTTCGTAAGTCACTCAGCCTCTTACCGCGTGGGTTCGAATCCCGGCAGGGTCATTCGGATTTTCATGCGAGGAAGCCTTCCAGCTGGCTTGCAGTAGGTCGGTGGTTCTATCCGGATGCCTCCGTGCATTCGGGGTCTTCCTCCACCTGTAATTAGCTGGACGTCGCTATATGACAAAATACTTACGAAGCGACGGTAAACTCAAATAGTCATTTCTTAAGCAATCGTTTTGAAGTTTCACTTACAATGTTTAAAACCATAATCTCTGATTCAAGTTTGACTTCAAATTTCGACCACATGCACTGTTTAGTTTGTGGAATTGAAATTATCTCATGGATTATGTATTCAGTACAACTATGCTATATCTTAGTAACTTTTACATGCATTGAAGGCAGTTTTTCTCAGGTGAGCGTCTTTAGGGACATCTTGGCCCTCTTGTTATATTCAGAATAGACTGTATCAACGGAGAGATATAATATTTCAAAGTTTACCCGAATTTTCTACGAAGTATTTGTTTGATCTTGCCAAATTAAAAAGACTTTAACCGAATGGTTTTGATTTTTTTTGTCCTTCAATATACCAGGTACCATATTTGTTTTTATACTTAATACTTAACTTTTTATACATAATAAATCTAATAAGTACCAAACAAATTAGAAACAGAAACATATTTTTTTCTAAATCTGTTCTGAGTGATAGATACATAATGACCAAAGAGAAGAATAAAAGAAAAAGGTTGACCGTACTGGGATTCGAACCCAAAAGTCCGAGTTTCAAAGCAGTTGATAGTATTTTATGCCTATTTATGGATGTTCTTCAAATGGAGGTGTTGCATAAGAGTATGCGACTTCCTCAAAAAAAAGCACTGAAAACAGTCAGATTTTGTGCCCCCCCCCCCCAAACACACACACACCCAGCTGAAAATTTCCGGATCCGAACCTGATGATGTTTATTTTTTTTCTCCAAAGTAAAGGCAGTTTTTGATTAGATATTAATTTGGTATTAATATGCGTCATCATCTCCGCCGGCAGTCTCTTGGTGCCTTGAGCGCCTTGATAATTTGACCAATATTCAAATACTAAAATATTGGCGACTACCATATGTCCGGTTGCCTATGGTTAAGATGGTATTGTATTTTTTTTATTAATTTTATTGCAAAAATCACGTACCCTATATTTTATTTCACTATGGACAGCGCACGGGTATATGGAAGACACTAGAAGTTAAATTACTCAAAACATATAAAGCAAAGATTGGAAACTCCTGTAAAAGCCAGTGGAAAATATTGTTTAAGCACACAGCACAGCATATCATTGAATATTGCAAACTTTCAAAAAGGTATGAAAAAAAATCACAGAGGAAAATGTAACCATATCATAAAAAAAATTTTTCTACTGCAAGGAATAATTTTCAGTTTGATTTATTTTAATATTCTCTTTTAAATCATGATTTAAATTCAATCAGTATAACAGAAAAACATAGTTTTCATCATGAAGGTATTTTCTTTTTTACATGAAAGTTTTTTTTTTTTGATTTCTGACTTATTTTAAGACATAAGGTATCTTTTGGAGGTATGCTATGTTCTATAATAAGATAAAATTTACTTTCATATATCTTCGATAGAATTGGAGATATTTGAAAACGTGACTTTGCGAGAATTGGACATTTGTGAGAATTAGACTAGTTGCCAATCTTTTTTTAATAGGTCTTTGAAATACATTATGATCGTCTAAAGTTATCTGTATATTGTATTTGTACATCATGCGAACTTACCGTTCTAATATCACCACTATCCGGTAAATTTGAATTTGTTATGATTACCATCGCATCATCGTCATTATTTTGCTTATTTCTGATCTTTATGTTAACATTTTGTATCAGTTATTGTGTTAGTTATTTAATTTTATACACACGCTATACTATTGGAGCTATTTTTATTGGATACAATTTGTAGCTCGATCCCATTCCAAGATATGAATTTATGTTTAAACTAAGCACCCATATCAGTACTAGCCCACTTGCCAGGGTATAGACAAGCTATGCTTTCATCAACTGAACAACGCTCCCATGCTACATTTTCCCCAACATATGATATAGAATATGATCATTTTTTTCTATATGTAAATAAGTGGTATGAAAAGTGAAGAAAATTTATGTTCATGGAATCATATACATTTTATTTACTTTGGAAAAGAAAGAGGAAAAGAAATTCCGTAGTATATTTCACTTTTATTGTTTTTAACCTATCACCCAATAAAAGGTTTTGCCAAAGGCATGGGCAGGGGATGGACCCCCGGGGACTCCCGCCATGGTTCTAGATTCATCCGTCGTAAAGATGTGCAGGGCACTTTCGGGTTCCTGAAATCACAAGTACACGTACACCAATCAAAATACACACAATTACCTATTTTTTCCTCGGCAATATTTTCCAATAACCGCAGCTTATATACATTGATAGAATGATTGAATTGAATGAGAAAGGTACAATAAATAAATAATAACTGGAGAAGTTCTCGTACATTGTGTAAATTTTATCATAAAAGGAAATAATTAAATCCAAGCGCTTGTAGGTCAGAATCTATACGGATTTGCAAGAAACACCCGGTATTTTGCATATTTGCATGGATCTGCCACAAATCAGTTTTACAAGAAGGCATATCAGCATACGAAATTACATACACAAGGAAACATTCGCTCCACACATTGTTAAATGGGAAATAAACATGCACTTGAGATTTTTCTCCAGTCACTGATTGGTCAATTTAAATCAGCGAATTATACCATGTATTGCTGATCCTCTGAAGAATTGGTTATGTTTTTAATGTATGCCGCGGCTAGAAATCGAATCAACGACCTCCGTGGACCTGCCGCCCGCCCAACGAGACAGATATTAATAAAAATAATGAAATAATTATGAATACGCACGCTGGTGACGGCACAAGAAACACATCGGGCGTGACTGCCTTGGTCGGGATGTTCTCGCAGATTAGATTCGACAGTCTAATGCTCTTTATCTCTGCCAATTGGCCTGAAACAAACATAGATATATACAAGTAGCTTGATCACTTGATCGGAATAAACAGAACTGAACGGGATTTTCACGATTGTATGGGCTAAGTATGTCGAGACACGTACTGGTAAGAAGGGTCATTGTGGCCTTATAAAAGTCCTCCACAAATTTGAAATTAGTTGGAAATATTGCATCAATGACAGGGTATCTATAAATTTGGTCAGTTTCATATCCGACAGGAATTTCCAGCGGTTTCAGGGAACTTTGTTCAGTGACAGAATTACGTTTCAACTGTTCTGGTAGATGTCCTAATAAGATATGATAATGCACTTGTAACTCGGCCAATACTTCATCTACCGTCTGAATATGAGCGCATACAATGTGCAAACGGCATATAGCCAGTACTTAAGTTTATTTGAATAGGTAATTAATTTATGGTACTGATCAGCTATCCTATCATTGGATTTGATCGTATCAAATTATCCTGTTCTAATGTTCAGGAGTATATCGTACACCTTAAAGATTGCAAAACATACCCGTATTCAACAGATTTCCCCTACTTATTTTTTTCTGTTCCACACTTCAAAATTAGCACGGACCAGCCATTTACCTCAGTGGTGGGGGTCCAACAGAGATATGTCGGCCAACTATGAAAATTAATATGCATAGCCGTAGCCAACTAATACATCCTGAAAAAAAATTCACTGTGTGTGTGTTTGGGGTGGTCACTTCTCGGACCAACCTTCTATAGGGTGTGTGGATGTGTGCGTACATTCTTCCATACTTTCCTTCTCTTGATTGATTGATTGATTGATTGATTGATTGATTGATTGATCGCAGTTGCGCAACCTGTTAAGGGAATATGCCCCTTTCTCAATTTTCAGCTGAATCTAAACAGTAAGACCACCCTTGGTACTGCTGTCATCTGGTCTTAATAATGAGGTGGTCTGATAATCGAGTTTCAATTTACATTATTATAGCTAAATACCTTTTTTGACAGCAATAATTTAGTTTTAATTGAAAACATAACCAAACACCTATCATACTAATGGGACGTTTAGAAGTTCCGCTTAGTGTAGGCTGTATGCTAAATACAAAGTGATTTGGTCAAATTGTTTTCTTTTGTTTACCTCGTTCTTCACCTCTAATCACTCATTCCAAAAAGATATAACCTTACTTCCTACCTACTGAAAACAGTCTGGGCCTGTAAAATGGAAACTGAGACCAAATATCTATATAAGAATCTCTTAATATAAGGGAAGTAACCCTTGCTTAGACTGAAACAACGGAAGCTGTTTAAGACTTTCCAATTTTATATTTGCACGCGCGAGTGATTAGTATGGGGGTTAGAACGTGTTTCCTGGTGGACGTAAAAGAAACAGATTTAAGGTAACGTTCTTGTAATGGTTCCGCTACGTCTTGGACCACTTAAACCTCTACCAAGATAAACAAAGTACCCTATTGAAACATTAGAAAACCTTGGCTATCTCCGTGAAAGGCTACAAAGTCCGAAATGTAGCGGAACCATTACAGGGACTTAACCTTAAACACAGGAAGGACCCCACATAGAGCTGCCGGAAGGGATTGTGTGGTGGGGATAATAATGTTTCAGCAGTTACTGTAATGAAGTTTTATCCTGTTACAGCGTGGACTAAACATACATTGTAAGATAAAAAAAAAAGTGGGAATTATCAAATAGGCAACTTTAGCTATTCTTAGGGTCAGAACTCTCAAGTGCGTAGGACAGTTTTGCTATTTATCGAACTTGACCTAGATTTTTAAACCGTAATACATTTTCAGAAAGTTAATGTGAAGATCCGAAAAAAATGTTTGTCTTAGAGGACAAAGCTACAATGTCGAATTTTGACTAATTCACTGGCCATACCTCTGAAGTGCCTTAAGCGAATTAGCTTATGATCGCACATGGTCTAGATTTATACCTACAAACATTTTCATAAAAGTGGTGACGATCAAATAAAAACTATTTGAGTTAAGAGTGGACAAAGTAAAATGTCCAATTTTGACTATTCAGGGACATAACTCTAAAGTACTTTAAGCGATTTGGCTAGTTATCGCACTTGGAATAGATTTTATACCTACAAAACATTCTCAGCAGTGTTGGTGAAGATCCGATGAAAACTATTTGAATTAGAGAGAGGACAAAAAATATGAAGGACTGACGGACAGGGTGTTTACTATAGGGCACTCACACTTAGATGTGGGGCCCTAATTACAGGTTTACCATAAGATCCTAAGTAAAGATACAGATGACATAAAGGAAAAATAAACCATCACTTACTTTTTGTAAATCCTATGTATGGGAAATAGTTCTCATACCAGAACCTGTCTCCAAATTTTAGTTCTTGGAACTGCCGGGCCATGATGCAAGCAAATGTCGGTCCCATCACACCGCCGGGGACGTGGCGTTCAGAAAGCCCGCCCGTGAAAAGGTCGATGTCGTCTGGGTGACTAGACACAGAATCATATTATGAATTAACGAAAAAAAATGGAGATGCCTGGATGCCATAGTGGTAACGCATTTCGTTTCTTAATATTGCGCCCCAATTTCGATTCCTGATCACGTATGAAAGTCCTTTTTTCGGATACTCCGATTAATCATTGGTGCACAGGAGTTTTAGAAATGTAAACAAATCCAACAATTCGA
>CM037779.1:6231838-6259126 GCA_021229015.1 Solen grandis
AAGTGGCCTTATGAACAGTCATACTGTTATGCAGTGTAATATCAACATTTTATATTTTTAATAATATTCATATTTATGTAGACAAAGTCCACAAGTAACTTAAATTTTGTAGATGGAACATTAGGCATAAGTAAGCAAACAAGAATGTTTGTCTTTAACATAACACATGAATATGAAACTGGGTCAGTGTTACAGTATATTATAGGTAAATACTCACGAGCCATTGGATAATACCTTCTTCACATTAATCTGCATACCCTTGACGTGACCTTGACATGTCATTTAATCCAAAAAGATTTACATGTACAGTGGGAACTGCTTTGTTTTGACCCTCTGTAATCCAAAATTCTTTCCAACTAGGTAACTTCATATATTCATATACATGGTGGCCATACCACGTAGTGTGTGGCATCATTTTAAGCTTTCGCAGTCATCAGTTTTTGCCTGGTACAGTATTACCTAACATTCGGGAAAGCTTTTCGCGATAACAAACACGATTTCACGATCTCTGAATTTCCCGAATGTTATGAAATATTGAAATCTGACAAAAGAATCATAGGGTACAATTTTCAGGTTCGTATGCGCTAGTTCCCATTAAAACTGATGAAAAAATAAGTTAGTTACAACATTTTTCTCCTCCGTTTGTGACGTCACATACCACATGGTATGGCCACACTGCATCTAGTGGTCGCGGATGTCATAATCATTCAGAAATGCATGCCAGTCTGAAATCTGGACATTTTCACACGATGTGTCTTAAAACGCACAATTGCAGTTTCCCTCCTTGTTTCAAATTTAAGGCAGGGTCTTTTAATACTTAATGTATATATGGAAACCCTGGTTTGGGCTGATCAAACACATTCTGGAATAGGCTGTCTAATTAATCAGTCTAAAAGTCCTTGTGGTTGAGAAGGAAATCAGCGTGAATTATATTTATAAATGTAGATGATATGCCACATTCCTCAAAGTGATTACGTCACGCTGATGCACGCTGTACTAATCAGGGGAAGTAACTGCTGCAGGGTAGATTGATGACACGTGTATGCCTGTTGGTTGTCACGTGCCTGTGTAATCATGCCGTACTTTACCATCCTTTTAATGACAATGTTATTTTTAATGAATTATAAGTGTTAATCAGTTATTAAATAGCTTTTTATCAACCATACAACATCATTGATCATTGGGTTTGAAAATATAGAGGGTCAGTAATGTTCATAGTGGGCGAGATGCTAGCCTAGTTCCTTTATGAATATTACTGACCCCCCCCCCCCCCCCCATATTTCCTTGTAGTGTCAGTACCATACCCAATTATTGATTTCTTCCACTGACCACTTTTTCCTAGTCATATATTTGTATTTTTCTTTATTTTGAATAATCATTTTGTTTCTACTGACTCTATATGGATATCTACTGACCCTACATAGAACTACATCGGGTCACCACGTGACTGCGATCGACCAATGAACATTCTAGGAAGTTGTGGGACGTGAAACAAATGTTATTTTTTGCACGCTTTTATTGACATTTCTATTGTTGTTTTTTGCCTACAATGTTATTGATGTATATTTAAATAAATTTGATCAAATTTATCATGCGACTGATGTTATTGAAATTCAAACAACCTGTCTGACAAACAACCTTCATATAAATACTCAATTTTGATTTGTCATTATCGCCCGGCGAACCGAAGATTTGTAAAGGAGGATACGATGTCCGTTTGTCACATTCTTTTCCGTATGGAGCCACATCTCAATATTTTATGAGCCCCGAAGTTTTTGCAAAGTAGGATAGCCAATATATGCAGAGTTACGGCCCTTAAGAAACTTTATAAAGCTGTCTCAAAATCTGTATGAGCCAAAGTCACAAAACTTTACAGGATTGATCACTAGTAGCACACAAGGGCGCCGTGCTCCAGTGGTAACATCCCTTACATTGAATCAGAAGGTCGCGGGTTCAAACCCTCGTTTGGACAAGGGTGATCTCCTGGCCTTCCCAGACGCGAAGTACTGGTATATTCTGGTTTGAAATGATGCATCTTATTTACGTTATAGCGTTCACGTTTGTGCCATTTTGGTTCATTTTCTCGCTTGATAAAAGTAAAATCGTACATTATCCGAATGTACCTCGTAATCTCACTGTGCACCATAAAGACAATCAGTATTGTCTGAAAAAATAAAGTAAGATTTTACATGCATCTAATATTCATACTGATATGAACTTTTTTTTTCCCCCTGTATTTTAAATATTGTCAATTTCAACTACCCCTCTTTACCGCAATGGTAGACGTACTATCTTTTAACGAAACCCGGATTCTATCCCATGTTTGCTAGGCAATGTATGTGAAAAATGATGTGGTTTCGTGTTCTGGCAGTTTTCTTTGGGTCCTCTAATTTCCTCCTACATCAGAGATAAGAATATTGTAATATAGACTGTTAACTCTATCCCTATTTTTCGTTTTTTGTTTATTCATTTTTGTCTTGTTTTTCATGCGGTTATCATGGTCAGTGTCAAATTTTAGATCACAAACTTAACAGTGCTTAATATGAGTCTGTTCAAAGTCTGTAGACCCTTAAAAATAGTTTTTTTTTTTTTCTCTCGATTTACCTTTATTTACTTAGTTGTTGATTTATATAATGACCTGTTCCCATATAATTGTAATTCAATATTATTTGAGTTTCCTACTGGGCATCTTAAAGAAATTAAAAAGTTATTTAAAAAATAAGAATAATACTTTTCTGATATGACATCTGGTTTCGATATATGTTTACACATACATACTGACTATTAAAAGTTTATATATTAATCTTAATAGTCAAGTTACACTTATTCACCTGCTTATAAATGGTCGCTTAGTCCATAAATAGAGATGCTTCAAGTAAAATATTTAAACCACTTTAAAACTTTAATATTGAAAAAACGACACGTGTTTGAATTCACAACTAATTGTAAGCCTAGCTTTTTGTCAGTGGTAAAAAACTGGTGCGACAAGTTCCTTGGTGGTTTCTTATCATATGTGACGGTTTGTTTTAATATATACACATATAGTCTTTGTACATGTATAACTACATAACTAATAGTAAGGTGCTCAGCGGGATGGCTCCCCGACCCCTGCGTACCAAACACGGGGACAATAAAAAAGTTATTATAAAAAAAAAGATAACGCAAGCGCCAACACCGGTTTTTGTGTCTTAAAAATCACTAAGCTTATGTTTAGATATCAGATGTTCTAGATTTGTAAATTACCTTGTTCTCTATGAAATCGATTTATGACTAGAAGCTAATCCCATATATGGTTATGGTCAAAATCCCGAACGTCAGAATCATGGAGTCAAATGAAATCGTAATAGCATACACAGAGGTGGCAATTGTTCGGAACTCGTAAACATGCAATACTTTAAAGAGAGAAACACAAATACTAATGTGTAAGCGAAACGTTTTCGAAATTGATGAGGATTTCTCGTATATATACGTTTAAAATTTAAAACTTATGAATTAGTAGTTTGAACTGACAATAATGAGCTGACCTTACTTTTGTAATAGTAATATGCCTTTGGATGACAAGAATATATGTGTGTAGGATAGGTGTGTACTGTGGGGGAGCAGTGGTCCAGTGGCGCTTCGGGATCGAGAGGTCCCAGCATTGCAAATCAAAGCATTCCAAATGAACAAGAGAAACAAAAACTAAAATGTGAAAAATATTTCATCAACATCTTAATTTTTTAGATTTTAAGAAATTGAGGATAAAGAGTATAAGAAACAGGATTAATACATGGCAAAGGGACAGTTAGATAAACAGTTAGCCAAAAAGTGCATTATTGTCTTATAAAATTAATAAACGTCACAAAATACTTGTTTATTTGATATGTGGATATGTACTCCGAGCTCTTTGCTTTTTGCAGATACTGATAAGATTCGTAAACTAAACAGAAAAGTGCAAAACGTTATCTCCCACCTTCTGCAATTTGGGGCGTAATTATTACCATACAATGCATTTTCAAATAAAAATTTACAATAATCATGCACTGTATATGTCTTCCCTATATTTATAGAATAGCAATATAAGCAATAACCGTGATGCGTAACCTGCGTGATATTACCTGTCAGATATACGTAACATTTATCACACGCCTTTTTTAGAGCAGGTTTATCATATACATTATGGCAATATTTTGAAAAATGTTCAGACTTTTTCTTAAGCAACTACAATAATTTAAATACTTTTCACCAAATGAAATGATCTTGTAAATATAAACATGAAATAATGTGAAATTGTTATTTCTAGGTGAGTGCAGCAGATAACACTTATCTGTATATGATATTAATTTATCAGATTAACGACACTATAAAATATTACTTTTCTATTGAGTATTACGATTGGTATAGTAGTACTACTGCATTTCGCGTACAATTATATGTTTGATAGATTTTGTTTAAACAAAACTCTATTTTTTTTAATTAAATAACGTTGTTCTAGAGATTGATAAGACATGTAAAAGCTTGTTTTAACATGACATTACTTTGTATGCTTTTGCTTTCTGATTTCGTTAAAATTTGACAAATGTTTTTCAACCGTAAGTTTGCTTGAGTAGGTATACATGCTAAGCACTGAGCAAGAAAGACATACCTGTACTATTTTAAAGGCTTGGGGTGCGACATATCTTCTTTAGATTATGAGGCGGACTCGCTAACAACCAAGACTAAAAAAACAAAACAACAAAAACAACAACAAAAATAACAAACAAACAACAGGACTCAAAGACCTGTATACGAGTTAAAAAGGAGAGCCCAAACACATTTTTTTTCTTTCCATTTTGACGAAACCGTTATGCATGCTACCTGGACTATGCAGATGATCTTGTTTTTAATTATAAATAAGACGTGTTTCTTAATCGTCTCGACGCTCGCATTAACATTATTGAAAGTAAATAATTATATATCATTATACATTTTTGTTAGTGTCGAAACAAACTGACTCATCACATAAGAATGTTAATTCAAAGTTGAACGGAAATAAAATATTTCAACTATACAAGTCTTACTCGATGTTTTGAAGGACAGGACTAGTGATTCCTTAACCTTTTTTTCCCATAATTTGAAATGTGGAATGTGTTTATATATAATGATATTGCTAGCAATAAAACCATACTGCAATGAATATGTGTTTTAAGTTTTTGGAGACTGATTACATTATGGGACAAATTCAGGGTTCACAGTTTATTGCGATCCGATCTCAATACTATACACAAAATATATGTATACTCGAAATTTGATATTTTTTTTTCCAAACACGACGTTTAGATCACTATTTAAATAACCTGTCATTATATCATGCGGTCATCAAGATGGGGTGATACTGATTAGTCATCTTAATGTATGTATATCAATGACTCATTGACATCAAATACTCTACTCAACTCCATAATCCAACAATTAAACGTTTTATATCATTTTTTCTGCCCCGAAATTATAGTTTACTTACCATAAGTGTATAACGAAGTATCTAGCCATTTTGAATGACAGAAACAGAGAGTATTTAGATGTGTAACTGAACACCTTATGGGCACTTTTCCCTCTTTTATTTTTTCTTTTATACTCGCTATTTTTGCAAACATCAAGTTAAACAGTCAAACTTATACGAAGCATAAAAACACTGTTTTGATCTTGATAATATAAAAATAAGTTTGTCATGACATTGAAATTATAATGTTTTCAGTTCTTAAACTGTGAGTTACCTAATAATCAAAGATATGTTTTTGTGACATCTTATTATATGTTGTTTTTATCCATTGACAAGGTACACATACGTTTTGGGAGTTGTGGTTTAAAGGAAAAGAAAGAAATGTCTTATACTCATCAATGACGTAATTAAAAAGACAAAAAGCATTTCTTATAAGATTTCTCTCGCTCTGTCTTCATGAATTTTGAGTCAATCTTAATTAAATCTTCAAAATTGATAGAGTTAAGATTGGAGTGATGCATGCTGCAAGAAATGTTTGCTTTGTCACGAGGGTATGGCGTCATGCATAATAAAGCAAGAATTATAGAAAAAATCATATAAAATCGCCAATTAAACCAATAAACTTAAATTTTCAAAAATATCGAAACGGAGTACATTCATAAGTTCTTGAAAATATCAAGTGGTTACGTCATCAAACATGGCAGATATTCATGTTTGATGGAATACCTGCTTGAAAATGTGAAAACAAACCTGTTCGCATTCTCGAAGAATTTTTTTCTGGATTAATAGAACATTAGCTGAACATGTTCTTGCAAAAAAAAGAAAGATATTTTTCATTAGTCACTTGATTTTGCCATCGTGGAAATATAAAAATCATTCATTTCAATTTGTATTCGCGCTCGAGCGTCATGAGTATTGATGCCAATTTTAAGCATACCTGAAGGAATTTATGTTGTGTCACTTGCTTATGACTACATTGGTTTGTGAGCAAAATATATTAAAAAGATCATAAGATTGGATATATGAATTTTAAATAAGTAATATAGCCGTACCTTAACATGCGCAAAAAGTCCAGAAAATTTCAAGTGATTACGTCATCAAACATGACTCATTCATGTTTTTCATAAAAGGGCTAGTTCATGAAAATCTAGTAATTTGAAGAAAGAAATGAAAGCGGTCACTGGGTTGGTTGAGCAAGATCCGATTGTTCTATTGCAGAAAAGAGTGCCCGTGTTGAATAGTGAGTTGTGATACGTTTTTGAGTTAATGAGTCGCATTTACGATGAGTTAGTATAATTATACTAGAACCAGAAAACCTATACAAATAACATTTGCTATCACGGCTTTCCGCAAACCCGAAGAAAATGACAAATATATGTACATCTACCTATCGATATTTTATGTTTTCTAAAGGTTTAACGGTTTCTTTTTTAAATCTGTAAAAAGAAACCAATATATAAAGCAAATGAATTGTTGAAAGTCAAAGATTTCAAAGTATTTTTTTTCTTTTTTACAATTTCAATTATGTGGAATAAATTGCAATGATAATTTGTTAAGTCATATCCTTACTTAGAAATAGTTATTAAATAAAGAATAAAAAAAAATCGAATGAAATTCTTGAGTATAGTATTATCTTAAAATTTTTCAGGTTTTTCTTTCTTTTTTTTCCTGTTTGATAGTAAACGGTTGCGTAATCAAATAAGTTCCATATTTATGCTTTTTCAATATCTTCTTGAGAAGATAAAAAGTGAAAAAAAAAAAAGATTTAAAGCTTATTTTTGAACATAATTTATTTATTTATGATAATGATGATTATTACGTATTAAATCTTCCATTATTAAGCATCATTATTCCATTTCTTTGTATTAGCTTATATATTCAATACCTTTGAAATAAGCAAATTATTATTATTATGAAAAACCATTCTAATCCGGCTAATGCCATAAAAAAGGAAAATGTTACAAAACGATTAGCAATGTATATTCTCATCATTACATGCTCATCTGTTTACACAGGAATTTAGTATATGACTCTTTATGTATTTTACATGTTAATTACATTTATTAAATTTCTTGTATACCCTATCTACTTAATCAAATTATTTAGCTTCAAGAGACGAAAAAAATTATACTTATTTTTTTTGTGCGTATAAACGAAACTAATAATATTAAAATGACACACTTTTCTGTCTGTCTGTCTATTTATATATTTCATATATAAGTACTATGTTTGTGTCTATATGTAATAGTACTCGTGCTCGTTTATCTGCACATGTGTGTGCATGTGTGGGAAAACCGGAATCCATATATTGCATTATTATGCATATATATGTTAGCGTGTATAAGTGTTATGTACCTGAGTATCTTTATATGAACGCATGTGAACATATGTGAATACTCTCTCTCTCTCTCTCTCAGATAATACTACAAATAATACTACAACACTTCGGCATGCATGAGTATACATATTTATAGACATGTTTATGTATTCAACAATGGATTGCATATTCATACCTATATTGATAACCATATTAACATAGAGGTAGAGACATAACCATACTGTGTGACAGACACAGTACACAGGGAGACAGGCAGGCATGGTATAATTATGTCTCTACGTCAATGATATAACATCATTTGAACTAAATGGCTCTTGAAGAACAAAACATAAAGACATAACACAGGTCGCTTGAATATTAATAAAGCATAAGATCAGTTCATTTCTGTTATCCGAAAATATTTTTATCTGCGAAATCATACAAAATTAAACCAAGTAATGAAATATACTAATTATCAATTTGCAAACTTCTATGTTTTCACATCATGGAGAAGGCAAAAGAAAAATTAATATGAACAAGAACTGACTAGCATAATTGAATAATTAAAGAGTAAAAGTATCATAAATATTTATAAATGCAATTCAAATTCTACGAGTTACAAAAAAGTTGTATAATAAATGAAATAAATAAATATGCTTCGATCTATAAAATGTAGAAAATAAATTGAAATTCAAAAGTGTGGAAAAACAACAACAAAAAAAATAAATAAAAAAAAAATTCATCTAAAGTGAAATTAAAAAAAAAAATAAAAAAAACCCCCCAAAACCCCCCAAAACCCCCCCAAAAAACCC
This sequence comes from Solen grandis, assembly GCA_021229015.1. Classification (NCBI taxonomy): domain Eukaryota; kingdom Metazoa; phylum Mollusca; class Bivalvia; order Adapedonta; family Solenidae; genus Solen; species Solen grandis. Next base: position 6,240,426 of record CM037779.1, read on the forward strand.
ATCATGTCATGGTGATCTAACAAATATCTAAGTATAAAAAATCATTTGAAATGAGCAGTCAAATAATTTGTACAATTCAAATGATATCGTTTTTCTTAATTATCACAAAGAAAAATTAAAGAATAATAAGTTAATACTTCGATAATAATAATAACAAAAAAAAATGTAATGAAAAAAGAAATTCCGAAAGCTTTTGTCAAAAGTAGATTTTTTTTTAAAAGAAAAAAAATATAAAAATTTAATTTAACTCAAGAAATGGATATTAACAAAAAGCCTAAGATTGATTTGGAAAAATTAAAAAAAAAAATGTTCACGGGATACAGATTAACTGGTCTCTCGAAAAAGTCAATAAAAAGAAACGTGATCAAATCCTAAAAGGGATTCTTGAAAAATCGATATATCGTAGATAATGAATGGACGTTTGCTTTCTGAAAACTTATCATTTAATGAAAACAAACAATAATTTATAATTTCATCCGATTTTTAAGGCTTCTTGTACCGTTAGTCGTAAAATATTACAATTAAATGTTTTGGAATAATTTTGTAGCGTAGGAGTTTTATAAGAATATCAGCATTTTAACAGCTACGTCGTTGAAAACATAACAGAGAATAGGGTAAAGAGTCCCCTTTTTAAAAATATGCGTAGACATATCAAATTGTATATGAAAAGATATTATGGTTTCAATGTAAATTAATTGGATATTAATCAACAAATTTTCGATGATGACCATGCAATATGTATTTATAATGGGTCTGAAAAATATTTGATAAACTAATCCATTTCATAACAAGATTTGCACATAGCCCTCTTTAATTCAAGTAAAAAATGTACGATACCAGTCTTTGAAAGAAATAACTAAAACATTTTTAAAATAAAAAAGAAAGATACGTTAATTTGCATTTGAAATATATAATAAAATTTCAATGAAAAATATTAGAAAACAAGACACAATAAAGAAAATTAAAATGTTGATTATATACAAAACAACACAGAAACATCACATTAATAGGTAAAATCATTGTTATGGTAAACCACAACGTCGAAGACAGATGCGTAAAAGTTTGTTGTTGTTAAATAATGAGAGCTAGGTGTAAATATGCCACGGGTATCTGACGATGTAAAGAACTAAGCAACTAAAACTAAAAAATTTAATACAATTTCAGTTTCACCTAGTTCTACATATTTAACAATTATATATATTTATTTAATGCTTTTTGGTGGATTACAGGAAAATATCAGTGTGTTAAAAAATGGTAATTTCACTGAATATTACCATTTTAATAATTTCCACTCTGGAACTTGAACCCGACCCTATGTTATAAAATGATCGGAGCGTCATTTGTGCTGGGTTTTACTCAAAAAATGACGTCATAGAAAAACGTCACACACGCGAGGTAATCCCGCAAATTTTGATGTCTTTTGTGAATAACACAGCTAATTTCTGGCCTTTAAAGCATTAAATAAAAAGAAAAAACAAGAGGGCCAAGATGGCCCTGTGTCACTCACCTGATTAAGATGGCTGTGTTAGGCAAAATGACAAAAAATCTGGCATCTAAAGTGTTTTTCTAACATTTGACTAAGTGGCCTACATTTTGATCCTACCTGAATTTGCACTCAACTGGAAATTCATGCAGTCATCATTCATATCAAGTTAAATGAAGACTGGGAAAAAATGTATGCCTCTAGTGTGTTCACAAGATTTTTCTAAAATTTGCCCTGGTGACCTACATTTTTGACCCTATGTTGCCCAGTTTTGAAATCATCCGAGATTTCATGAAGACTGGGCCAAAACTGTTGCCTCTAGAGTGTTAACAAGGTTTTTCCAGAATTTGACCTTGTGACCTAGTTTTTGACCCAACGTGACTAATTATCGAATTCATACGAGATATCATGTAGACAAACATCCTGACCAAGTTTCATGAAGATTGGGCCAAAACTGTGGCGTCTAGAGTGTTCACAAGGTTTTTCTTAGATTTGACCTGGTGACCTAGTTTTTGATCCCACATGACCCAATTTCGAACTCATCCGAGATATCACGTAGACAAACATCCTGACCAAGTTTCATGAAGATTGGGCCAAAACTGTGACCTCTAGAGTGTTCACAAGGTTTTTTCTAAGATTTGACCTGGTGACCTAGTTTTGGACCCCACATGACCCAATTTCGAACTCATCCGAGATATCATGTAGACAAACAACCTGACCAAATTTCATGAAGATTGGGCCAAAACTGTGGCATCTAGAGTGTTCACAAGGTTTTTCTAAGATTTGACCTGGTGACCTAGTTTTTGACCCCACATGACCCAATTTCGAACTCGTTTGAGATATCATATAGACAAACATCCTGACCAAGTTTCATGAAGATTGGACCAAAACTGTGGCCTCTAGAGTGTTCACAAGGTTTTTCTAAGATTTGACCTGGTGACCTAGTTTTTGACCCCACATGACCCAATTTCGAACTCGTTTGAGATATCATATAGACAAACATCCTGACCAAGTTTCATGAAGATTGGGCCAAAACTGTGGCTCTAGAGTGTTCACAAGGTTTTTCTAAGATTTGACCTTGTGACTTAGTTTTTGACCCCACGTGACCCAATTTCGAACTCTTCTGAGATGTCATGTAGACAAACATTCTGACCAAGTTTCATGAAGATTGGGTCAAAACTATGGCCTCTAGAGTGTTCACAAGGCTTTTCCAGAATTTGACCTGGTGACCTAGTTTTTGACCCAACGTGACTTTCGAACTCTCGAGATTCATGTAGACAAACATCCTGACCAAGTTTCATGAAGATTGGCAAAACTTGGCCTCTAGAGTTCACAAGGTTTTCTAAATTTGACATGGTGATCTAGTTTTTGACCCCACATGACCCTATTTCGAACTCGTCTGAGATATCATGTAGACAAACATCCTGATCGAGTTTTATAAAGATTGGGCCAAAATTGTGGCCTCTAGAGCGTTCACAATGTTTTTCTAAGATTTGACCTGGTGACCTAGTTTTTGATCCCACATTCCCTAATTTCGAACTCGTTTGAGATATCACGTAGACAAACATCCTGACCAAGTTTCATGAAAATTGGGTAAAAACTGTGGCCTCTAGATTGTTCACAAGGTTTTTCCAGAATTTGACCTGGTGACTTAGTTTTTGACCCCACATAACCCAATTTCGAACTCATCCAAGATATCATGTAGACAAAAATCCTGACCAAGTTTCATGAAGATTGGTCCAAAACTGTGGCCTCTAGAGTGTTCACAAGCAATTGTTGACGACGGACGACGGACGCCTGACGACGCACGACGGACAAAAGGCGATCACAAAAGCTCACCTGAGCACAAGTGCTCAGGTGAGCTAAAAAGTTTATTTTGGTGAAAGATCGTTGTATAATTTCATTCGTGAACATAAAAAAGATGCATTTTCACTCGTGGCTTTGCAACTCGTGGAAATATTACTTTTTATTGTTACTCAGTGAAATTATGAATCGATCTTACACCAAAACAAACAATTATCCTCTCTCTTTATAGTGTATTTATGGGAAAACAAACTTTATGGAATCAAAATACAAATTTACAGAACGAATGTAGCAACAAAGCTATTTGATTTAAAACATATTTAGCTGATCAAATCGTGTTTGTTTCAGAAAAAGATTAGTAACGGAAATTATTCTTATGACGGTTAACAATGTTCGATTGCAACTTGAGACCTTGTATACCTCGACCGACAACTTTTTTGTACGTTAGGTCGTACTTATAAAAAGCACATTTTTTCATTTTATTTAAACATACGACAAGAGATATCCGGCTCTTATAATTTCACGTTTTTGAAAAATCATATTTTTTTTATTATTTATACGATTATCTATACTTATATCAATGGCGTACATTTTTGACAACCTTAGAAAACAGACATCTGGATCGTGAACATTGCCTTCCCAGCACAGACGATAAAATGCATATCGTAAATATGAAAACTTCGATAGTTGTTAAGTCAATAGCCACTTCAATAACCAAATAACAAAATTTTAAATTTAGAAGCTATCCTATAAATTTTTTTTTTATAAAAACTCGGCTGGTCAGTAAATGATACTGTTTGCAACTTTTGATCAGACTGTACATTAGGCAATTTAGGCTTCCACATTTTGGACAGCATTGAATGTTTTCTTCAGAAGTTCTTCAGTCAGATCCTCATCTCTTTTGGTGATTGATTCCGTTACGTATTGTACCAGTGTCCGCAGGCAGGTATCAGTGGTCAATTGCTCACGTGATTTGTCGGCAATAAGATGCATGTGTTTTGGTTTTACATCCAACATGGAAGCAAAATCTGGCCAGCTAATTGACTTTCCTGGAATGGTGTGAATTGTTTAAATATGGATTATATGCATTATATTAAGATAAATAATCACTTATGTATCTCTACCCTCCAACTTTACGATGCTTTACCTTTCGATATGGTGCTACAAAACGATCTAGAAGAGAAGTGTTTATTATAATATATCCCATATATATATATATATATGTCTTGGAAATAGCTCCCGATGCTGAATTACGGGGCTGAGCAAGATTCGTTTATCCCTTAAAATTCAAGTAGAAAAATATAAGTATGCGAAAGTAATCTGATACTTTGATTAAGTAAGGCAATTACTCAATTTAAGCTCATTGGTATACTGATTCCACTTGTTTGCTATAACAGTTCTTAAGGAATTTTCAAACGATTACAAAATATATGGATTTCCCACTGTTATCATTTTGAACTTACCGGGAATGCTATTCCTGGAAGGTGAATTTCCATTGCTTGGTTGGTGCTTTGGAGGAGTTGCTATGGTAACGCGATTGAAAAGTAGATTTCCTAAATGTAAGAGGCATTACTTACCGAACTTGTCAACCAGTAGGGAGACTCCCGGCCATACACTGCATGGGAGCTTATCAAAATCGTATTGTACTGTTCCGTCCTTTAGCATTTCCTTCAAAGCTGATATACAGTCCTGCATGACAATCTTAATAGGCTGGAAACTGAACAGAGCATTGACCATCTTTGTCAGTACATTCAATTTGTCAAGGCACTCGATATTCCGATTGTCAGACCTGTCTAGTTTCTCAGTGATATGTCCTATCTCATTCTGCACCTCTTTCAACACCTCGGTCTGAAATACAGATTTAAGTTTTCGTAACTGTTTTGGCAATTTATCTTGAAAAACAATTAAAGATATTGATGTGTCAAATTGAATATAAAGTGAAACACTTCGTTTTCAGAAATAATTATCATGCATTTCTACGAACCTGACATTCATTCGATTTCAAAGTTAAGTTTGAATCTTCTGGTCTCACCGAACTGACATGTTCTGAAGAGTAATTTTCCTTATCTGAAAAGATAAAAAACAAATAAAAACAAAACTCACTCAAAGGATTTTTATAATTTAAATGCACATACTCGTATAAAAGACAGTTTTGTGCCACGGGCACACACATCAAATAAATGGTATACGTCAGAGAGAAATATTTCCGTAAAAAGAAATGTTATTTCAATACAAGTTTTATGTTTTTAAACAGTTTTCTAAAATCTATACGAGATTCATGTACATGTACTACTTTTGATACACCTATATCACAAATAGAATGCAATAGTCAATATCGATTTAATGATGAAAGATAAAGAAATATTTACAAAACCTCCTTACTACTACTATGCAATACATCCTTCTTGTGGTTTCAATTTGAATTAAATAAAAGGATTCATAAATAATCACGGATCATTGATAACGCATTATTACTTACTTGATACCAACCTGCTTTTTTCCTATGGTTCTGAGATTGGTTTCACTGAGGAGCATGTCATTTTTAACATTAGATATGTAACATATATAGCATGTATTTCGCTAGTTTAGCTTGATTAACCTGCACACTATACATGAGTGCGCGCATGCGCACGAATGTTTTAGGGAGGGTTAATTAAGATCACGACTGAAGCCAGTGAATATATGTTTTGCAACATGGCAAAAGTAGAAAGGAGGCAGTACTACGATCTCGTGACCATTTTTTATGCCTTGAAGCTTTGAGCATAAAAGAGAAATCCTGTGATAGTGACCGACCAGTAAAAGGGAAGTTTTCTTTTAACCAATCAGATAACACTTTCTAAACAAACCTTCACATTTCAGATGCGCATATGCCTTTGAATAGAGAAGGACGTACTAATTAGTGCTAATAGTCCTTTATAGATGTTAAGTTTTCGCATTTAATCGTGGATCAATACGATAATGTGGAAATATTTTCTTATGACAAGTTGCATTGACTCTCTTAATAATATTTTCAAAAGGTCTTTAATTCTGTGTGAACATACCAGTTTCAAACATTTGGGAAACATTATTATAGTGATAATTATGATTTTCGTGACAACAAATAAATGCTCACGAACTCTGAAGGATTTTGCAAATGTTTGGAAATCCTGTTGAATCATTAGGGCCTATGTGTAGAGCAGAATTTTCTGCTTCAAATGCGCTATATATCCCATTAAAGTCGATGAAGAAAGCAGTTTCTTTTCTGCATCGAGGCAAAATAATTATACTCCTTGTTACAGCTTAAAATAAATTACATACCACAGCGTATGGCTACTCTGCTAATTTAAACTTCACTTTTTAATATTATTGGTATAAATTTAGAAAATAATTTAATGATCTGAAAATAAGACAGTGGAGAAAAGGGTTAATTTTCCCACTCTGTAGGTGTGAATACTAAAGACCACAGAAAGGAATCGTATCGGGAAAAAATATTTAAGGTTGTCACAAGATAGTTTGTGCCGCCATTACTGTGCAGATATTTGTTAAACAGAGTATCCGCCATTACTTGATAACTGTATGGTTTTGCATCAGTTATTGCATAGACGGGGACACTGAGCCCCCTATAAAGTGAGCGGTATCCATTTTAAACATGCGGACTGTTCTAGACAATGATAAACCTGGGAAATCTAACTTTGCTTGAACATAAATAGTTTTGTAATGTGGCTGGATACCAGACCCAAACTGGTCCTAATACGGGTTCAGTATTTGGGGTATCCATCTAGGACATAAACCAATGCACTTAGATTCGATGAGATGCACTTATGTGATAACAATCCTTAAACTTATTAGCATACATGGGGGATATCGCGCGAATTACATATACATTACATATGAACAAGAAAAAACAAAAATGATATACAACTTATGTTTAAATACTGTATTGGCACCATGTATTTAATCATATTACCTCCAACCGTTTCCTCATTTTGGTTTTGGATAATCCCCAAAAGTCCATCCGCAAGCTCATCGGTCGAACGTCGACCTGAGTCACGTGCAAAGCGTACAAGCAGTTGCAAACATCTGCGTTCGTCAAGCGTTGTCTCTATTCCTGACTCTTGATCAAGCCCCAACAAGAGTTCAAAAGTCGACTCAGAGATTGCCCCTCCTTAAATAAATCACGATGTCTTTTTAAAAGAGCTAACACGAATGTGATTATCCGTCTGAACATATTTAACTTAAGTATTATATAAACATGCCTTACACACTGACGACCGGTTAGTACGATTAAGAATATTTTGTATCCAATTTATCAGTAAAAGTAAATATATAAGAATATGTCCTATATTGTCACATATGTTTTGATATTAATTCACATTCTATTCTAACAACTATTTTAAAATTTATCCAACTGTCTTTGTATCTTTACTTTTATTTAGAGAAATAGATAATAGTTTTAGTGACAAAAATGATTACATGTACAAATTAACTTTATTGAGAATGAAAAGAAGAAAAAAAAAGTTTCTATATCCAAAATAAACCAAAACCAAAAGAAGGGAATGCTAGAAGATCTGAATCCCCCATATTGACAATTTTCCCCTGATTACGTAGTATATTTCTGATTATGCTTTATACCGGTTAAATTCTTATGTATTGCTTGTGATACTTTTTTGTGTATGCTTATTATAGATTTATCTTCAAGTTTACAAATAAGATTCAATAGAAAGCATTGTAATTTGATAAATTCCATAATTGTTTAAATGTCCTTACAATATAATCGTACTCTTTTTACTGTTTCTAGCATTCAGAGTACTATAACATACCAGTAATGTTCTTATAGTTGAAGATCAGGAGGTACAAGTAATGTTAATTCTAAAGATGTACGTACCTAACTTGTTCACAAGACGGGCGACTCCCATCTGTATATTGTGAGGGAGCTTGTCGAGGTCGGTATCTACCTGTTTGCCTTTCGCCAGCAATTCTTTTAAGTGGACATGCACTCTCGCAACACGGTCTCGTCTGTCCTGTAACAATTTAGAGATCTGACCATCTCCGTAAGGACATTAAGTTTTTTGGTATTGTCCATATCTGAGTTTTCTTGTGTTCTTTGGTAAATCCTCATTTCGTCCTGTATTTCTTTCAGAGTAACCTGAAACAAGGGCTTATCAGTATTTAACACTACCTATATCATCGATACCATTTGATTTTTAATATTCTATTTAAATGACAAGTTACCACCTGTACGAACATAATTGTTCAGTAGGAGGATAAAAATATTTTTCCCTAAAATCTTGTAATCTTATTTATTATACCTATATGTTGATTATCGCGTTACTTTGATTTCAAATAAGCTGAACGTTAGTTTGAAGTATTAAACACACACACACACACACACACACACACACACATCGCATTCTCATAGAATTCTCGTAACAACAAAACTTATTTTTTAAAACTGGATTGAACATAGGTTAGATTTATGGTATTTAGGTTTTAAAATAATAAATTTCTTTCGTGATTTCCTCTTATTTTATTTAAAACAAAAATAATTCCACTCCGTTTTCGGCCATTAGATACAAACCTGTGATTCACTTGGTTTTAAAACACAGTCTAAATTCTCCCATTCTGCCGAGTCAACAGGTTTTCCTTTCTTTGGTGCTATTCGGGTAGATTCGAAATTGCGCTTTTTTGCCTCTGAAAACATATGCTACCAGTCATCAGTTATTACCAGTTTTTAGTGAACATTCATTCACATGCACGAAAAGGTAATTGGCATCTCAATACAAGCCATATATTAATTTTTCTACATAGAATTATACTTTTTAGGTCCTACACGGGATACCCAATTTATTATCCCCATGACAGGTGCGGTTGAGGTTGGGAGTCTATCATGACAGATATTCTCTAAATAGTTGTCAATTAATTTATTATCCTTGTTGCTAAATTGATCCTGATGAAATAACTGAGATTCCTTTATCTTTCTGATCAGTTAAATATAAAATTCCGTCATCTTTTTGTAATTTTGGGATGATTTTACTAATGTAATTGTGTTTTACTAAGTTGCAAAAATATTAGCTTGGAATTTCATTTTCGTCTATTTGCTGAGCTCTTGATTGAATAAAAATCCTATGCATTTAATTCTTCTTATATCTTAAGTTGCATATAAACTCATAATACTTCTTCATTTCATTCTAATTTTTTTCCTCAAGAGACGGTATTTGCTTTATTAAATCCGTTTAATTTTTATTATTGATTTCAGTTTTATATGCTGAGTATGAAATGAATTTTCCTCTTAATCCCATCATAAGTGTTAAAAAGTGATCATTTATTGTTTATAGTTCACTGTTGGGTTTGTGATCGATATTTGAAAAATTGGAACAGCATATATAATAACCACCTTCCCAATTTTATCATTTATTATATTAAGGTAATCAGAATCTTTTAACAGTGTATAATTATGATGCTAATGTTAAGATTCGAAGTGTGGTCAGACAGAAATAATTAATACAATAATTAGGCATAGTCGGAATATATGGCGGGTTAATCAGATAAACTAGTGAACAAAACCTAAAATAATATGTATTACTTGAAATGCCGTATAAATTAATACTTGACAAAATTACCTGCAATTTTATTCTCATCCAGTGTTTGCATAATCCTCAGTAGCTTTTCAGCAAGCTCGTCGTTCGAACATCCACCCCACGCACGCACAAAACGTACAAGCAGTAGTAGGCACCCGTGTTTGTCCAGCGTTAAACATGTTTCGGAATCCTGGTTTGAGTAGAGCTGTAACATTCTCTCAAATTCTGACTCTGAAACTGTTTTACCTGAAACCAATCGATGCAAAATTCCATGGTGCAAACTTTAGTGTGAGTCTTTATTCAGAACATTTCGTGATATGCGAATAATATACTGTCACCTATACTGTCAAATAATCTGCATTGATGACCTTATACTAGAGGCGTTAAACATAGAAAAGAAGTGAAAATAATGTAGTGTTGATTTTTTTCACCGGAGAAACCTCTTATGTCTATCCGTTCGGAAAATCTATCTGGACATTGCAATCAATGATAAAATCTTGATATGCAAATGTGCATAAGTAGAGATGATGAAATTAGTTTTGACACAGATATAATAGTGTCTGTGTCAATAACATGATCAAATGAGAAATGATACACTAAATATCTATTGCGCTTTCTTTCCCAACGTAATGATTTAATAAACATAAAAAATACCCCCTCGGCAGACACTCTGAAATTGAAACTTTATATTATGGTCTTCATCTTCCATACTCCATCTTACACAAACTGCACTTTATAGAATTTTGCGTTTTACACTTGACAACCATGGTCAAGTTCCTGAATGTAAGTCAAGTGAAACTCTCTGTGGCTGTACGTACTTAACTTGTTCACTAAACGTGTAACTCCCAGCTGTACACTGTGTGGGAGCTTGTTGATATCGTTATTTATTTGTTCGTCTTTCTCCAGCATTTCTTTCAATGTGGACACACACTCTCGTATCACAGACTCGTCTGTCCTGTCACTGTTTAGTGAACCGACCATCTCTGTCAGGAAATCAAGTTTCCTACTGCTGTCCATATCTGAATCTTCCAGTACTTTATGGTAAGTTTTCATTTCATCCTGTATTTCTTGAAGCATACTCTGAAACATGAGTAATCAGCATTAGATTTTATCTATCTTTTTATATATAAGAGATGATTAACAATTCTGACTTTGATTCAAAACACTTGTGTAGGCCATTAAACTTAATAGGTAGATTCGACACTTTTTGTTTCAAAATACAAAAACGTTTAGAAGACCAGCTTTATAACGAAAACTTAATGAAAAAATACTATCATAAAGTATAAATTTAATTTTGAAATAATAACTGGCTACCGTGGCTTTTTCGTATTCGGCATTCAGTCTCGCCTTTTCGTCAATATTTTCTTCCAACGACTCCCTTAGATGTTCAAGAAGTTCGCGAACCTGCTCTACTAGGTTTTCGGCCGTGTTCTGGTTAATAGTCATGTTATTGTCGCTTCCAAATTGAGCGTGTTCCAAATTAATTGTCGGGTTGATATTCACAGTTGCAAAGGTTTTCGTCATATTTACTAATGCATTCAGCACTATTTTGTTTATCTAACAACAAAGAATTAATCGTATATATAAATATATCCTGCTTTGAGTTTATATTACGTTACGTAAATTTATAATTATGTATAAATATACATTAAGTGATTGTGTTCCTTAATGGAATAAGTGCTTATACGTAACTTATTTTCATGCTGAACCCCGACCGTTTTCCGAAAATTATTCCAGCAAATAATACAAACGAATAATTTATCAATTTATTTGTAACTCGAAATAAAAAAAAATGCTGACATTCATTTAAATAGCGGATGGCCAAATGTAACTCGATGAATGTGGTTAAATTTGCTTGTTTGTTATTGTCATTAAAGATAGTAAAATACCTTATCTTTCTCTTCTATATCCCTGTCTTTCTCCTCTATCTCCTGATTTAGTTCCTTTGTTGCTTGATCAATTATTCTACAAAGCTTTTCATTTGATTTCATCTCAGGTGTTGCGTTGCTTATCGCAGGTATCTCACTGAGGGTTCTCTCAGCCATCGTTTCCTTGGAAATGGATAACTGAATCAGTAGGGTTAATGTAGAACTATTACTAATAAATGTTATCGTATAATTTGCCAACATGTGAATTATTAATTTACGAACAGAAAATAAAATAATTGCAGTTAAAATAAAATATTTTACTTCACTAACTATAATGTCAAGATCTAAAGTAACACACTAGAATCTGATATAAAATGTATGTGCTTTGTTGCATATATACCCAAATGCAGAGCAGAAATGCTTCCTTCATATTTTAGTTAATATATATATTTGCAATGCGAAAGTTTTATTTGACATGTCTTTGAATATTAGTATAGTATTTATACATTGTTATTCCGAATATACGAGAAACTATGATCTTACGGGATTCTACGAGACTTGCAGTCCATTGAGCGAACCCTATTATCATTATTAACAACAGCTTTAAGACTTTCAGCTATTTTGACTCCTATGTGCTATTCAGTATTTTCTCTTAGCCAATCTGAAAGACGGTATTTTTAATTAAAAAGCCTGCTTGTTTTTCACACTGGTCGTTTCTAATTAAAAACAACAAGAATAAGTTTTGATGTATGTATAATAAATTGTGATTTATAGAATAAACGTCAGCCAGCCACGAGTAGAAAATGACATTTGTTTCTTATCCAAAATTGATTCACGTAGAGTAAATATTAATATATCTATTTTCATCTACAAACTAGAGTCTATCACATTATTTCATTTCAGCTAGGACTAATGTTAAAGGCACCAATGAAATCTTGTGCTCATGGACATATTCTAGTATACAGGAAATGAGCACCGGGAGACTATGTTTAATTATTTAGCAATGGATGAGCCGTTTTGTAGACGAGATCATAACAAAATGAAATATTTTTCATTATTCTCAATTACAACAATGATTCAATAAAATGGATACAGTATTGAAACTTGTACAACGTACATATTTGTTGACATAGTTTACACGCAAAAAATACATCAAGTGGTCAAAGATAAAGAAAAAGACAGTTAGAGAGAAAGAGTAGGATAAACGGTTAACGTTCCTGAAGTATAGCATTCTTATTGATGATAGCAACAATAACAATATTACCAATATAACAGTTTTTAAAATGCCTCTTTATATGCATACATTTTCATGAGATTTTTTTTTTAGTTTGGGTATCTATAAAGATACTTAACTGAATAAATTAATTAATTGTCCAATGTGACTCAATTTTTAAGAATTGGGAAAACAAGCTGACCGAGCTTCATCAAGGCCTGGAATTGTTATGTGAGGAAGCCTTTCAGCTGGCTTAGTACTTCGCCCCTTATCAATCCAAATGTAGTGTTATCTAAGGTAACTTTCATTTTTTTTTGTCCACTGATGACTCACTGTCATAGCTGTGCATTACTAGATAATTTTAAATAAGCAAAATATATGAGGACCAACGGGATATACGCATACCGGTAATACCTGATATACGATTTTTATAATTCCGTTGAAAAATGAATGTGTTACTTTACAGCATTCTTTTATTACGGTTTTCAGTTGTGTGTAACGTCAGTCTCAAAGGACTTTATTAAACTGCAGCCCCTCAAATCCTCTTTAACTTAAGACACATGACGGGTTAGATGAGATTTCATCCACGAATTTAAAGTTACGCAGCACATTAATAAAGCCTCTAAGGTTGGGTTTATAAAGCTTCAATCTGTCAAGCCCTCTTTCAATTGAGACATACCCTACTCCAGTGTCTTCATCGCTTTGATTATAAGATTGTCCCAAAACTTCCTCTTTCGCTTTTATCAGTCATCCAAACAACAAAAATGCATTTCAGTTTTACAAATAGTGCATGTTTCCTTTTCAAACACGTTAAACATAAAACTTACTAGGTAATTGGTGTGCTTAAACCAAATATTCTTCTTTTCCGAGTTGGGCAGTTTAGTTTCTAAACCATAAATCAAATCGCTCTTTCTATTCTCCTCGTTGATGTTGGTGAAATCTTTGTTTCTTGACAAATTAACTCAGCAAGTATAGGTCACATTACACGAGAAAACGCTATTTTTGTAAACGCTATTTCAGTGAAATCGGTTAAATATAGAATACTGGATCCCCGATGCACGTTCTTGCAGTACCATGTGATACATTCCGCAACATGGCGTCTTCGCCAGTTCAGGGTAGCGATTTTGTAAGTTCAGCCTATGAAGTAAGCGCATGCGCGAAAAGTGAATGTGATCAACCAAGTGACGGCAATTCAAAATAGAAAATCTGAATAGAGGTTTTATAATTCTAAATATAGTTTCAATATTGTGACGGTATATTCAGTTATAGGGAAACCACCCATATTTTCACAATCAAGGATGGATGGGTGACCATACGTCTGTAGATGGATATTGATATACGTAGAATTTAATTATATTCAAGTTAAATTGAAAATGCATGTAATCATGATTTCAGAGCAAAACATACCTTGACAAGATATCGTCCGCTTTATACTAGTATCCGAATTATGTTGAAGTGTAAGCAAGAAATATACGATGACCTACTTTATTATCTCTGAGCGGTATATTAATTGTTTCTATAAATAGAACATTAGTTTTATAATTCTAAATACAGTTTCAATATTGTGACGATATGTTCAGTGATAGGGAATACAATCAAGGATGGATGGGACAATGTCTGTAGATGGGTATTGATATACGTAATGCAAACATTAGAACACTACATATAACTTAATATCAAATTTTCAGTCAATGACAATCTGTGAATGAACTGTTGTAATAGGTGAACACTCGTTAGCATTACACCATTGATAGTTTATCTATTTTATAGCGTGTGGAGTTTATGTAACATTGATTTTCTTTCAGTATTGCTGAAGTGCTTTAATTATATTCAAGTTAAATTGAATATGCATGTAATCATGGTTTCAGAGCAAAACATACCTTGACAAGATACTAGTATCCGAATTATGTTTAAGTGTAAGCAAGAAAGATACGATGACCTTCTTTATTATCTCTAAGCGATATATTACTTGTTTCTATAAATAGAACAATAGCTTTAAAGTACATTTTCCACCGCTGGTATGCATTTATCGATATGTTTAATTTTTTATTGGTCGGTCGCAGTCACGTGGTGACCCAATGTATTTCTATAGAGGGTCAGTAGATATCCATATAGTGTCAGTTGAAAATAAAACGATGTTTAAAATAAAGAAAAATATAAATATATGACCAGGGAAATTGGTCAATGAAACAAATCAATAATTGGGTATGGTACTGACACTAAAAGGAAATGTTTGGGGGTGGGGGTCAGTAATATTCGGCTAGCATCTCTCGCCCAATATGAACATTACTGACCCTCTGTATTTTCAAACCCAATAATAAATGACGCTGTATGTTTGATAAAAAGCTATTTTATAACTGATTAACCCTTATAGTTCATTAGAAATAATATTGTCATTAAAAGGATGGTAATCCAGTACGGCAGTGTACACAGGCGCGTGACAACCAACAGGTATACACGTATCATCAATCTCCCCTGCAGCAGTTACTTCCCCTGATCAGTACAGCGTGCATCAGTGTGACGTAATCGCTTTGAGAAGTGTGGCATATCATCTACATTTATAAATATGATTCACGTTGATTTCCTTCTCAACCACAAGGACTTTTAGACTGATCAATTAGACAGCCTATTCCAGAATGTGTTTTATCAGCCCAAATCAGGATCTCTATATATACATTAAAGTTATTGAAAATTGGTATGTGGCTCCCTGCTGACACACTGCTGGCTCTTATCTCTCTTATCTGTCTGGACCCAGCAGGTGGCTAAAAGGGCCTGAAGGGTTAGGTGGGAGGGTCATAAAGATCAATCACAATTAGTACTCAAGTAATTGCCAAAATAAAAAATTAGGAAATTGTAACAAACACTAAGATTATGATTGGATTTTTCTAATTGTTGATGTGATATTTATACACCTTCATTGATCTTTGTCATTTCAAATAAATTATCGTTATAAATACAATACAATAATTATTTTGAGTTTACTATAATATTTTATAAGTATGCATGACAACAAAGTTGAATTGTTTTATTCACAGGATGAATTAATTCAAATGACAGGCTCTCTCTATCTCTGTCAAACATACACCGTGCGCATAAGTACTTTTTATTTCTATTTCTTTTCTTCCTGTTTTTTTTTCTTTTGGTCTTTGCGTATTGTATGAACTTTAATATAACTGGACAAATATCACAATATTTTGAAAAAAAAAAATGTATTATTTTATTTTACATGAGTAAAATATGATCAGTTCAGAATTTCTGATTAGAGAAATAGGAAAGGATTAAAACTGATAGGTATTGTCCAACATGTTTATAAATCCAACAATATGTATACAAAAGTAAATTATTTCATCATATAAGAAAGTGTTCTCTTACATTTGGATTTATGAATTGATTACACTATTTACAAATGTGTAATATGTAATAACTATTAAAATATATTTTGTCAGTGTAAATAATTATCATTACTTGATAAATATACTTTCTATTATACTGGCATCATTTAAGTGCTGTAGTCATTTTTTCTCATTTATTTGGTAATTACATCATTTCAATATTGAGTTTTAGGATAGGTTGAGACTAATGTGATAAAAAAGAGAAATCAGTGAAAACCTAGAGAGTAAAAAAAAGTTATGGTGAAAAAAATTCAATAAATTGGCGAATTTTGTTTTAGAAATGACTTTCCCCCTGAATATTAACTGCCCATATTTTTTTTCATAAAGATAATTAATGTGAATTGTCTTCATTTTTTGAAGTGTTAGTTTATTACGCTATAAATGTTGTTATCCCCCGCCGAAAGGCGGCGGGGGATATGGTAATAGTCTCCGTCCGTCCGTCCGTCTCCGACAGTTTTGTCCGGAGCATAACTCGAAAAGTATTTGAGGTATTAACTTGATACTTCATAAGTATATAGATCTCATTGAGGAGGAGCCTTTCATAATTTTTGAGTTATTGCCCTTTTTTAGACTTAATTTTTGTCCAGAGAATAACTCAAAAAGTATTTGAGGTATCAACTTGATACTTCATAGGTAATAGATCCATTGAGGAGGAGTGCAGTGCACAATAATGATAACTCTTCTTTTCATAATTTTTGAGTTATTGCCCTTTGTTATTTTTCAAATTTAATTGTTGTCCTGAGCATAACTCGAAAAGTATTTGAGGTATCACCTTGATACTTCATAGGTGAATAGATCCCATCGTGGAGGAGTGCAGTGCACAAGAATGATAACTCTACCTTTCATAATTTTTGAGTTATTGCACTTTGTTATTTTTCAGACTTAGTTTTTGTCCAGAGAATAACTCGAAAAGTATTTGAGTTATCAACTTAATACTTCATAGGTTAATAGTTTCCATTGAGGAGGAGTGCAGTGCACAAGAATGATAACTCTACCTTTCATAATGTTTTAGTTATTGCCCTTTGTTGTTTTTCAGACTTAATTTTTGTCCGGAGCATAAGTTTAAAAGCATGTAAGGTATCAACTTGGAACTTATTGGCCTTTGTTATTTTTCAGGATTAATTTTTATCACAGTGACCTTGACATTTTACCTGTAGACCTCAAAATGTAGGAATTAGTAGGTCTTCACATGGGTGTCATAGATAGATCTTATTTGGGAGGAGTGCAGTGCGCAAGAATGATAACTCTACCTTTCATAATTTTTGAGTTATTGCCCTTTGTTATGTTTTTGACTTAATTTTTGTCCGGAGTTTAAAAGAATTTGAGCTATCAAGTTGGAACTTCATAGGTGGATAGATCTCATTGAGGAGGAGTGCAGTGCACAAGAATGATAACTCTACCTTTCATAATGTTTTATAGTTATTTTTTTCCGGAATTTAAAAGCATGTAAGGTATCAACTTGGAACTTATTGGCCTTTGTTATTTTTCAGGATTAATTTTTATCACAGTGACCTTGACATTTTACCTGTAGACCTCAAAATATAGGAATTAGTAGGTCTTCACATGGGTGTCATAGATAGATCTTATTTGGGTGGAGTGCAGTGCGCAAGAATGATAACTCTACCTTTCATAATTTTTGAGTTATTGCCCTTTGTTATTTTTTTGACTTAATTTTTGTCCAGAAAATAACTCGAAAAATATTTGAGTTATCAACTTGATACTTCATAGGTTAATAGATTCCATTGAGGAGGAGTGCAGTGCACAAGAATGATAACTCTACCGTTCATAATTTTTTAGTTATTGCCCTTTGTTATTTTTCAGACTTAATTTTTGTCCAGAAAATAACTCGAAAAATATTTGAGTTATCAACTTGATACTTCATAGGTTAATAGATTCCATTGAGGAGGAGTGCAGTGCACAAGAATGATAACTCTACCTTTCATAAGTTTTGAGTTATTGCCCTTTTTTAATTTTTGGAAAAAAGTATTTGAGGTATCAACTTGAAACTTATTGCCCTTTGTTATTTTTCAGGATTAATTTTTATCACAGTGACCTTGACATTTACCTGTAGACCTCAAAATAGAGGAATTAGTAGGTCTTCACATGGGTGTCATATCTATAATCACTTTAAACACCAATTATTTTTTTTTAAAAAAAATTAAATATTCTACTCTCCAACACATCTTCTAAAGAGTAAGCATTTGGCGGGGGATGGCCATGTCAACATGGCTCTTGTTCTAAATTCAATTAGAGCTACTGTTAAAATCTACCTTATTTTTTAACATTTATTATCTTATTTTTTATATTTTATACCAGCAATGCAACACACAAAAAAGTAAAATAAAAAATAAATAAAATGCAAAATGATTAAAATGTATGTTAATT
>CM037779.1:6259226-6309226 GCA_021229015.1 Solen grandis
CGTTTGTTCTCATTCTGTATTTGTCTTCCCCATGGGCGTCAAGTCCAATACTAGATATCCATGGCTATCTTTTGTAGCGTCTTCATAAGCTTCTAATAATGTATTAGCTTTGCCTGGAAACAGTTGTCGTCCTAATGTCATAATCTGAGACATTCCGCGCATATTTCTGAAAAGTATCGTATACCAACTGTTTAAAGCAATGGTCCTAGCCGATTTTCCTTGTTGAAATAGATTCTGAGAGAGATAAATGACGCTAATACGTCGATGATGACATCCTTGTGTAAACAATAACTGTGTATCTTGGCTATCAACGACTTGATGCATGAGATCGTCTATGACAATCAAACAATGGTCTCCATTAGCAAACTCTTCCAGTTCAGTTGTTGACGGTAAACCAGCGTGAAATTCTATATGAGGTATAGTCTTTTTCATTTCGTCATAGAGGGACTGATACACCCCGTAACACCACATGATTCTTTTAGGTTCTTCTCTTGCGTACATTGTATCAAGATGACGTAGCATACGATACACCCACCACGTTTTTCCACATCCGGTCGGTCCTACCACTGTAATACTTGAACAAGGTTCGAATGGCAATAAAGTTAATGTGTTATGAGGCGGCAGATGTGCTTCATTGATCTGCGGCGGCGGCGGCAGATACGCTTCATTGATCTGCGGCGGCGGCGGCGGCGGCGGTGGATACGCTTCATTGATCTGCGGCGGCGGCAGATACGCTTCACTGATTTTCTTATGTTTACTTCTCTGATGTCTTAACATAACGTCTCGTCTAGAGAAATGACGCTGACACTCTGGACACTGGTTCATTGTTAATAGTTGTCCATGTTCTGTTTCCCTTATTAACTTATGGTTCAGTTTGTAACAAGACTTAATTCGTCGACGATGGTTTGTATCACATATCTCTCTCTCAATAAGATTGGGAACATGGAACTGTTTCTTCGGAGAAGGTTTTTTAAAATAACGTTTTCTTTAAAAATTGAACATCTCGTCTCAGTATCGAAATCCTACCCTAACTATACGTTGTACTATCTCGCAAATGGCTTTTGTTTGTGTTGACGTCATATTTTGTAACAATTGTCGTCGAGTACTCGGTTCCCTTAGAGAAATCAAAAAGTTCAAATGAACAAATACTCTTGATCGGTCCATATTTTCTTTTCTCTTTTTTGGTGACAACACTGTCCCTTATAATATTTCTGTTTGAAAGTGGTATAAGATAAATCACAGGAGATAGGGTATAGTTTACCTTTTATTTTCATGTAAATGTAAACAGATCAATAACATTAGAATGTACACAAAATATTTACATTTAAAAATATCACGAGTAAAATTAAAATTCAAATATACAGAAATAACATTCAATGTTACACACTTAAAAAAAAAAAAGTGTCAACAATAATCTTACAAGTCAAAGATACATAAACAAAGCTGTCAACTCAAAAACCATAAGGTACAGTGTCAAAATTGTCTATTCTCCTACGTTTAGTATACACCATTTGATAGTTTTTGTTTTCTTCTCTATTATATAAAGTTCTTTTTCTTTTGTCTCGACATATTTTACTGGGATTGGTCACAGTAATTTGGGATGTACTTTTGGGATCTGTCACTATCTGTTTTACGCTGTCAAAATTAATAAGTTTACTATTAGTATAGTTCAGTGTGAATCCTCTCACTTTACACGTTTCTTTGTTCTTGTTAGTTTTGTACGTATAATTCTTTGGCCCTCCAGACACAAACTCTACAATGTACTCTCCTCCACCCAACTCGTCTGTCAATTCACCCAAGTAGTCTCCAAGAGGAGGATCGTATTCACCGGGTCTACTGACATAAATAACACTGTCTGTGTCATAATACAGTACGCGTCTGTCGAGTGGTTCGAGCACACTGTACAGTTTGAGTCTGGCCCAACATGTCGTAAAGGTGGCGAGATAGATATTGGTCTTATTGTCTTCAGGTTGACAGTCTTGTTTGTATATCCACTCAATCTGTATGGTTTCATTGGATAAAATGTGAAAGTCAAGAGGTTCTTTCATTGGGTCAGAAAATAATTGGAAGAACAAATTGGCCTGACTTTCGTGAAAGAACTCAGTCTGACGCATATTGAGTCTCTGACCAAATTTTCCCCAGAAACTATTGAGGCATAACTTGGCCAGAGCTCGTAGTCCTGGGTTCTTCCTAATCTTTTTCCGATCCAATGAAACACCCTCTTTCTCAAAGTATTGTTCAATATAAGTCATAGCATCATTTTCAGTTTTAATCCAGTCAGGGGGACCACTCGCCTCCTGTTTAAACTTTAAAAATGTGTCAATATATTTGGCGAATAGCCCCCCTTCTCTGGTTTTCGGGTCATATTGAGTCGATTCCTTCCAGTGGTATACTTCGTATATTTTCCGAATTGTGTAACCTAGTCGTACCGCCGTCTGAATCTCCGGTGTACACCAAGTACCAGTCAACATCCTTTCATCATCGGAACACGTACATGAGTCAAGATTTTCGGTATCCGCACAGGTTCTACATAAAGGAAATTTCAATTTACCATTTGATCTATATGGAAGGACTGGATGATACAGCCCTCGAGGTGGTAAGATCTTGACTTTGGCAATACCGAAATAATCATTCATGTCCCCGAAATCTTTGGTAATTATTACAGGGTGACCTACGGGATACCGACAATACTTGTTGACCCAAGGATACAAACTGGTGAAATCCACATATTTGATTTCTTCGTGTTCTTTAATTTGATAGTAAAGTTGACTGGCATTGGTGCGACCACCGAAGAAACTCTCTCTTGGGTCTAGTCTGTCTGTCATGTCCAACTGTTGACTGAATGATTTAAGTTCATTGTTTTGATTCTTTTCTTTTAAATACTCATGGTCCCAAATACAAACATACTTCATTCCTAAACTTTCAATATGAGCTTTCTTTTTCATAGTTAACGCATACAATTCGTTCAATGATTGGTGTGTGAGTGGATGGCATGTCTCTTCACGATCCTCTGAGAAACAAACGGGGCAACCATGAAACACACAGCCGTGATATTCATAAGCCGTATTTGTTTCTTCACAGTACCCGTCTAATTTATATCGGGTACCAGGGATCTTTTTCTCGCCATCATTCAACGCATGCTGAATGCGAACATTGTCAAGACGCGCCCTCCACTCTAACCATTCAATGGACACTTTACTAAATTGATCATTGTAGCCACTGGGAGGAATCTTCGCAATAGGTGACCGTACAAAATCTTTTTTCGTAATGGTCAACTTCTCCTCTTCCACCCATTCACCCATTCTCAACACATACAGTTTATCATCCACACGTTTGGCAGGGATCCATTCAGTTTCGTCACTGTCCAATTGAACTTTCCATTCTTCATTTAAAAATTTAGTTCTGAAAATGTTCCTACATACAGACGCTATGGTGACGGAATTGAAAGGATCCACGGCGCCCACCCATTTCTTTTCTACTTTCCCTTTATCATTCATCACCTCCACTTCTTCACCCGTCGCACGCATCAACAAGTCTCTAAATTTTAAGCATGCTTCTCGCAAAATCGACACATCACTTCGACAGTATTCTAACATTTCTTTTCTAAAATCAAAGGTCTCGTTCACTCTTTCACTCAACCACACACGCAGCTCATTTCTTTCTGCCTCACTCATAAACATATCTCCATAACATTTCGATTCAGGGTAGGGTCCTACATAAGTTTGATTTTCGTTCGTATTAAAAAAATGTGGGAACCACCCTTTCTTCAATTCTTTCAATCCAAACGCTTTGGGTAATTGTGACAATTTCATGGGTAAAAAGTTGAGACTGTCAATCACCTTGATATGTACATCTCGCTCCACTGTCATATACATAATTTTTGACCCACAGTAAATAATTTTATTGGGTCGTAGAGAATGATCAATGAGGTATTCCAAAAGAAAATAACCATCGTAGCCCTTCATGTTATGCGCTATAACTTTGAAATATGCGTGTTGATCAGAGAACAACCACTTTCCAAATTTCTCAGCGGTTTCCGGTCCTTCAAATGTGACTTCCCGAAACCCACATGTATCGGGACAAGGTCCCTCATCTTCATTTTCATAGAGGTCGGTTTTGTCACATTTGTCGCACCGGGTACCGCATGCTTTACATTTGGACTCGGGTGTCAATTCCTTATTTATACATTTTGGGCAAACAGTATGCGCCACGACAAAATTTGGACGGTGGGTGGCTTTTCCGCACCATGACGATTTACAGTTTTGACATTTGGAGCAAGAAGTACATACCTTGTGTGATTCACAATCTTTACAAAGAGGTTTCTTCAGGGGCTGGTATCCATCTTGACAGGTATTGATTTCATCTTGGCTACACTCAAAGTCAAAAAATATATATTTTGGAATAAAATGTTCTTTCGCAGGGGTGGCTCTCAAATAACATAAATGATCATCCATGACATATTTTTCACACGATGTACACAAATATTCTCCACATTGGTGGTCCTCTGTATTCCGCTGGTCCTTTCTCAACACTTTGTAACATTCTGGGCACCGCCACCATTTATCACATTCGGAAGGGCCACTGGGTTGATCTTTTTTCTTACCCTTTTTATAGACCGGGACTGTTTTATGTTGATCAAAACATTCCTTGGATCGACAGTCCATGTTACAGTCCTGACAGTTGATGGGGGAGCCTGTTTCGACACATGGAGACGTCTTACAGACACGGCAGGTGATTTCACATTCATGTTTTTCTCGATGGTCATAATGTTGAAGACATTTCTCACAAAAGTAGTTGGTGCTGAAGAAACCCGTGATGCTGGTGATGGCGTGAAAGTGGTCGTCGTCCACCAAATAAATGTAAATACATGGTCTTTGGTCGCTACTGGGACTGGTGATGAACTTGTTGCCCAGTCTGGCGCTGACCACCATCACGCGCACACCAAGGAATTCTTCAAACGCCTCCACGTCATTCAGACCAGCTGGTCGATCCAACGGTATACCAGCCAGCTGACTAATGGCCACCGCCAATTGTCTCTGCTCGTCCCTTTTCTTTCCACGAAGATTTTTGTAATAGTTGTCCGGTACTTTCTTGTTTTCTAGGATAAGTTGTAAATTGCTCTTTCCCTCTCTTCTTTTGTGTTACTTTTTTCCATTCTTCCGCTGTACATTTCTTTAATTTCGCCCAACTGACGCCGACCGCTCTGGCCATACACAATTGATCTTCGTTCTCTATTGTGACAATAGAGGATTTCAGTTGCAACGAATTGTTCTTGCCTTTAATACGTGTGATTCTGCGTCTGGCTCCACCCTTCGGCAGCTCGATTGATCCTACGGAGATTTCAAAACTAGCGTCAATGCTGAGATCTTGATTACTGTTGAGAACTTTTTCCAGCATCGCCATAACGCTATCGGCGTTTAACTGTTCCCATGGTTGAAGGGGTACAACAATCGGGTCATGTAGTCCTTCGTGATGGATCACTACTCGCCCTAAATCGATCCCCGCCAAATCGCCCCGGGCCTCCTCCAACACTTCCTGGAACATATTATGGAGACCACCTTTTATATCCATTAAATTTTGACCGTGATACGTTTCGTCTATTTTAATTTCATATGTTCTGTCCACGGCCGCTGTTTTCTTGAATGTTCTCTCTGATTTTTTCCTCATGGTATATTTTAATTCATGAGAGGGTCCTGGCTGGGGCTCCTCTCCACTTCCGGTTTGTAGGGGAGACTGAGGGTTCCAATCTCCATCCTCCTCACACGCATGTGTCAGGTCATTCATTTCTTCATCAAATAAATAGGCCTTGACACATTCCTCTATCTCCTCCTGTTCTTTGATATACTCTAATGCTGTGGTTATATTTTCTTCATAATTGTTATTCTCCATCGGTCCTCCTAAGTTTTCCAGTATATTGTCAAATTGTTCAATGATGAAATCGTCATCATATTGTCGATTCATCAATTGAAACAAACGAAATCTAACGGAAGGAGATTCTTGAATATCCCACGTGACAGCAAATTCCAACAGTTCGTCAACATCGGTGAAAGAATTCACCATCATTTCTAAGGTATTTTCCATGTTGTCGGTTTGAGTTCTGTAGTCAGAATGACGACTGTAAACTGTACACGACCTTTTATACTTTCTTCTAGGCCTCAATTTCAAAACGAGGCTGATTATTTTTAGATATATCCTCTGATTGGCTGTTTCCATTTAGACATAACGTCATAGTTATTTCAAGAAATGAAACACTTGTTTCATTGGAAGACTATGGTGGCATGTTTATGATCATACACGATTCTATATTTAATGACTTTCACAGCTGGATGCCACTTCATGTTCATACCGAAGATCCGGTGTTGGGGAAAAGTTAATAACTTTCACAGCAGGGTTCCCATAAACACAGTGTACATGTTCAGACATGATTCTTCCGATCCATGCATTTAATGACTTTCACAGCTGGATGTTCACTTCATGTTCATACCGAATATCCGGTGTTGGGGGAAAAGTTAATAACTTTCACAGCAGGGTTCCCATGAACACAGAGTATGTTCTCACGCTTTGGACTAAAAATAGAGACCGGAAACACTTTGACCATAAATGGAAAGCACATTAGAGTAGTTACCGGAAATGTATTCATTCTCTTGGAAGATAGGGAACTGTTCACATCGTAAGTGTTTCTCTTTGAAAATAATGTATCATTTTATTTTGACTTATGTATTTATTGAGTTTTTCTTATTTTCTATATTACATATTTATACATTTTTTCTTACTTATTTCAATATTGTTTTGTTCCTTTTTAATTTTAAAGTAGTGATTTTACCCATTGTATTTTCTATTTATTGCTGCCATTTTTTTCTCATACAGTGTTTGAATTTTGTTTGATAAAGATTGATTATATTTATTTAGTGTATGTTTATTGTATGATAATCATATGTTGATCATTGTTTTAAGACTTTGTATAGTCCCCGTCTAAGGCTGAGGACCTGACCCTCAATGTCCGTGATTAAGCCTTATGACTGAATATACAAGTCAGCTCTTATATTATTGGGACTAAACCTGTTGTATTTTTTTGGTTTCCCCCCAATCCTTAACCCTAGGTCAAATGTACAACTCTTTATGCATCTAACTATAGATCATAATGTCATTCTAAATATAGATCATGATGTCATTTCTAACTATAGATCATGATGTCATTTCTAACTATAGATCGTGATGTCATTCTAAATATAGATCATGATGTCATTCTAAATATAGACCATGATGTCATGCTAGAAAACCAATATGGCCGCCGCACATGCGCAAATAATCTGATGACGTCACTCCTGCGCATGCGCAGTCTTTGACGCCAAAGAGCTGACCATACTACTCATATTCCAATATAAACAAGAATACAATATATACACAAAAATGATAAACATAACTTATTTACATTTCCAGCCAAAATTCAGATTCAGTTCTGTTATGAATAAATTCAATGGATCTTAATATCCCATAAATAACTTAAAACCAAAACATATAGGCTATAATATAGTTTATGGACTATTTAGAATTATTTCTATATTTAACAGTTATCTTCTACACAAGAGAAAAAAAATAAATGAGGTGGGTTTAAACAGTATATCACCAAGTAGTGAATATTTAGTCAAATAAAATTTAAGTTAACATCGGAAAATTTCTCTTTTTCAATCAGATATACGGTTTTTTACAAATCAGTGGTGTATGTAATACATTTAGCACAGTTCTCCTACAAACTACTAAACTAACTCAAATATCTACAGGCATACATTCAATACACTTTATTTACACGCCAAACACACGTTCTATCACACACGTACATACATCAAAGCAATGTCTTATTTCCAAATGAATAATGTATAATAATATAAATAAAGAAAGAAAACAACTATATCAACGTATTTGACAAAGTGGCTTTGATCGGGTTTCGAACCCCTGGCCGTCAAATTAACAGTAATAACACAACTCTAAAGCCAGCGCCGTAACCTATACCGCTATAGAGAACTGATAGCTCAAGCTGATAAGACAGTTGCTTTATGAAAACATGCGCTCAAGATATTACTCATAAATGCCGGTTTCGTTAACCAAATTAAAATGAATAGATATTAAAGGTATGAGAATTATCTGAATTTGATATATATAAGTTCAGTAGAAATACAAAACTTAAAATGATACTAACTACTGCCCTATTTAAATCAAAATTTTAAATACTTTAAAACTAAATAAATTGATAAACTACATCAAATAATATCAGGTGGACCACCTCAGAACATCTGTGGTTCCAGCGTTGCTTGGTAATGTAAGAACGGTCGTCACATCATATCGTACCGGCTCACGAAGTCAAACTCGGAACGAAAGTGTCATGGCTCTGGTATAATAATAAAGTGTCTATAGAGTCACTTAACCAGGAACTCACAATGTCTCTTCTCGACACGCGAGAAATCAAGAATATAAACTTACAGTTTGTAGGCACAATCACTATGGACCCGCGGTGCCGCCCTCAGAATACCACGTGGTCCTTGACTCAGGTCGTCGGAATCCAAGGTCGACATCCACAATGTTGATACCCGCCGGCTGTCTGGTCGTCGTCGCTGTGGTTACGCTAACCTCGTCGGGGAGCCATTTGTAGTTGGGGTGTATCGATAAAGAAACATACTTTTTTCCACATTTATTATGACAGTATGCCACGAACGTACCACGTGGATGGAACCTAACAAAATATAACATTAGAATAATGAAATAATGCATATTCATTATAATACATTTATATCTAATACAATAATTAATAATTCACCGAATAGTTACATAGTTTACAATATTTCGAAAAAAAAAAATATTTTAAACCAATTGGAATACAATCAAAGAATAAGAATAACTCTTACCAGACTCGTCGGCTTCAAATACTTTCCCAATGGATATATAGATAAAACCCAGAAGAATACAACAACCTGTCTCTTTGGACTCGGGTGGAAGAGTGCTGAATTCTCGTAACAAGATTTGTAACTTAAATTAAAATCTCGCGAGAACAATAATTCACTCAAGCATAAAAAACAACTAATATTACATAACCAAATATGACTTGGGTGTATTGACTGCCAACCAACCAATGTGGCATAGCCGAGTGGTGACGCCGACGGACTACGAACCACGCGGTGCGGGTTCAAACCTGATATAAAATATTCTTTTTTCATCATCTTATAATTTTATAGTTTATTAACAAAAATACTAAAAAATACAAATATTGACCTTTACTACAAACCGAAATACTAAAACTATATATTCCCCTTCTTTCCATTATTAAATCTCTCTCTCTCTCTCTTATAAATTGATACTATCTATATATATCTGTTATTTTCACTGATACTGTTAGAGTATTCTACATTTGGATTTATATTTGTTAAATACATTCAGAAGCTAGCATTTGTTTTCTAAAATTATCTTTTTTAATTTAATATTTTCATAATTAAGTAAAAATTCATAAAGGCCTACATGGAGCCTTTGTTCGTATTATGCAGATTGTATAAGTTGATATTTGAAATTGACTGCTTGATAGTACTACAATTACTGACAATTAATGCCTCTTAATTTTCAAATAAATGACCAACACACAATCACGAAAGCAGAGAAAGATTATTGCTGCTTGGTTATTGATAGCGATTGTTTTGTTGAGGGATACCAATTTAAAAACACTATTAAAACTATTGTCTTTAGCGCATTGACCTTTTGTTGCTAAGCAACTAAAGGGAACATACGATACCTCAAAGCGGCATCTCGATTTTGGCTTTAAATTGATTAGCTCGAACACTTTATTTCATCTTAGGCACAATTATCAGCAAAGAACAACATGCAAAAAAAAAAAGAAAGAAAAAAAAATAACGCATTGAAATTGGACTTCAATTCTTGAGTTAAAGCAAAAAGCAACAAAGGACCCTAGCAGAAAAAAAATGAATTGAAACTATCTTGCCGTAATGATTTAAGTACAGATCATGTGATAATTTGTTGAAAATTAACAAGAACTATCATTGAAAATGCTGAATACCCCCAGATACCACTTTATAACAGTTACTGTTACCTTGTCAGATAGTCTTAAAAAGTTGAAATGTAAAAAAAATTAAAACAACACACCGAAACTACGTAGAGCTCTAGCTATACATACATGTATCGCCGATAAAAATATTTAAAGATGCAATACTACAGATACGTCAATTTAGCTCGAATATTTTGAAACTCTCAGCCTGTAACAAATCAGCTACATTTATTATCTATAATGGACCTTCAGTAAACCTACGGGTTATATACAATACCAATGTATCAACAGGGAATTTCACGGCCTTTCTAACATTTCCGGAAACTGTCTTATTTACATAAATATAAACACAAGCCATCTAAAAATAGAACTGCATGCACTACTTTAAAGAAATATTTTTCCAAAAAAAATCATTAATGTTATGCACTAGAAAATACATTAATTCATTTTTTCTAAAGAAATGTTGTGACTTAAACAAACACCCCAACTTTCATGAGGGAATCGTGTAACTGTACACGGATTAGACATGGGGACATTCGCTAGACACAACGCTTATGATTATTATGCATGACTTACGAGAGCCGAGCTGACTACGAGACAGAGCTCGATAGATTCCGGAAATCTTCGTGTGAATATTTGGGAAATCTTCGAGCAAGTATTGAATTTTCATATTTTCACATTCTGCATTTAATAAATATGAAATGACATGCCAAGGATATCTGCAACTTCTGTTGGTACTTATAAATGCTGTGAAGTTATATCAAAATCTGACCAATAGTAGCTGAAAAATAAAGCAGATGAAATATATTTAAGAAATATGTCGAGGGGGGATAACTCAAAGAAAATTGAAGCAAGCATGACCTGCCTACAATATGAGCAAGTAGACTTGATATTTATAATTGAGTGTAAAAAAGATGTAGCTAAGAAATAGTGTTCATAAAAAAACCTTGACAGTATTTTCTAATGCTGTTAAGATAAACCAAAATCGAACCATTGGAAGCTAAAATTTAATGTGGACAAAATATATTAAATAAATATAACTAAGGGCGTTTACTCATTTAAAATCCAGCTGATGAAGTCGTGCCAACGATTTGCGGAACTTAACTTTGTACATATAAGTGCTTAACAGTTAAATCAAAATCTAACCAATGGATGTAGTGAGGAAAATATCTTCAATTAATATAACAAATGGCCATGACTCATTTCAAATTCAGCTTATGAAGACATGTCAGTGATATGCATAACCTAGCTTGATACTATAAATGCTTTGAAGTTAAATCAAAATCTGACTAAAGGTAGCTGAGAAATAGCTCGGGCAAAATTTATTTAAAAATAAAATAAAGGTCCATTACTCATTTAAAATCGAAAGACTTATAGCCTACTAAGGATATGCGCAATTATGTTTAATGCTTATCAGTCTTGTAAAGTTTGATCATATCCGAGCAAAGGTAGCCAAAAAATAGGCGGACATTTCCTGTCTACAGACGACCCGATCGACAAACAGACGTCCGGACCGACAGACAGACCGACAGACGTGACTCCAATATAGCCCTCATATACTTTGAATCTGGGGACACAATTAATTTAGCCTTTCGGCATAAATCTACAACCGTTTGCCGAAAACCTAACAAAAGTGGGGTTCAAAGTTTAAAGTTTCGTTCTTTTACAATCAAAGCCCTACGAGGTCCTTATTCACAAACCTCTGAGTCTTTACTTAAGACTCAAACTCAACAAGTCCAAATTTTCAGAGTGACTTAACTTAATTTATAAGTATTTTATCAAGAACAATACAAATATTTGGATATTAATGGAGTTATAATATATTCCAATATATCAATTTTAAAAAAAAGTAGTGAAAATATGACTCTTTCATATTTTTGAAACCTCAGTCTAAAATACAGACTCAGGAGATTAATGAATAAGGGCCCTGGTCAGTCTGCTTATTTGTCACACTGTATAATTTCCTTCGCACAGACATTGTTAATGCTATTGTGCTGGAAGACACTGGACATTGCAGTCAAAAAGCGACGTGCAATTAACTGTACGTCGAGGAAGACTCCGAACCGGATAGAACCAGAGCCTTAAAACAAGCAAGACTAAAAGCTTCGGCATCTGAAAATGTCCGAGTGATCCTTTTGGGATTTGAACCCAAAGCGGTGAGTGGCTGAGTGATGTTAAATCAGTGACTTAACCACTCGCTCGGCCACGGAGGCCGCCACTCTCACAGGCATTTAATGACAGTTTATAAATAGACACTTTCGTAACTGTACTTATTTCCATATGATACGTGAAAATCACTTGTTTTCAGATTTAAGGACATAATTAAGTGAATTGAATTAATTAAATTTATTATATAAGCTCATCAGCTGGACAATTCCTAATCATTTAAACACAATTAACAACAAGGAACATAAGAAAATAATTTTTAAGCGGATTTCAACCTTCTGGAATCATAAGCAAAAAAGCAGGTTCATGCAAAAGCCTCAAGCAGAAGAATAAAGTAAAAAAAGCCCCACGTTATTATTTAACTACAGATCATGTGACAATAAGTGTACGTAAGGTCATGAAAATAAGCAGTAAGTATCGTTCTGTTATCTTTTAATTTTGTTTTATATTGATTTTCCGGTTATTGGTATATTTTGAGCGTATCTATACAACTGACCATGTAATTCTTCAATGACAACCTTACATATTTCATGTATATTTGTCTAGCAGAATATTTGCGATAATAAGAACAGGTTTTTAAAAGGTTTACGCTGAATCATATGTTTGTTTTGCTCTGCGTAGAGGCGAAAGTCTAACGAAAGAGGGGTTCACGTAAATCCTCATTTTGTACATAACTTTCTTATACGACGATATAATTTTAAAAAGTGTCACATAGTGGTAAAAGTATAAACTTGTTTGATAATTTATTCATTTAGGATCATCTTCAGAATCAGAATCTTAATATGTGTCTAAAATTTCATGGCTGTAACTTAATTCTAAATTGCCAACCAAAAGTGCTGACCAAAAGTGGCTAGAATAAAAAAATAAATAAAGAACAGAACAGAACATATATTTTATTGACTTGTACATAGTACATCATCATATATAGTGTTATTGTATTGGGGTTTACATTATATGTACCATAAAAAGTAACATTTTCCAAGATATTAGCTTGATAAGTTGACAATAGT
Source organism: Solen grandis (assembly GCA_021229015.1). NCBI lineage: Eukaryota > Metazoa > Mollusca > Bivalvia > Adapedonta > Solenidae > Solen > Solen grandis. The sequence goes on from CM037779.1 coordinate 6,272,448, forward strand.
CTTCTTATTAAAATAAAGATTTATGATAAATTAACCAACACCTTATGTGTATATTACATGTGAACAGGATAGACGTTGAAGTTGCGTTTTGTTGATATTTTGAAATTTTGAGATAGTCTGACCATGATTTATATGTTCGTTTTGTTGTTGTTGTTGTAGTGCTGTATTTAATTGTCGCTGGAATTCCGTCAAATATCGACGTCCCGCCAGTTACAGATGGCCGAAGACTTCGACTGCACAGATACCCGGGTAGAACCACCGACCTACCACATGCCATCTGGAAGGCTTCCGTACATGAAAAATACGATTGACCCTGCCGAGACTTAAACCCACAGCGATGACTGATTAACAGAGAGGGAGAGAGAAGGACAGAGATCGTTAGTTTTTTGAGACAATATTGACTGTAGTAACAACAGAGAGAGAGAGAGAGAGAGATGGGTGAAATTAATAGGTTTGCTGGTTTAATTAAACGGACAGGTTAAAACAGGTAGGAAAAAACAGTGAAACTATTTAACATACCCGTAGATTAAACATATTTCTTTTACGTCGATTTGGAAATAAGTTCCAACAAATTTTACTAATTCCCCTCGACGGTTCCTGTGTTGAACCAGTGCTTTGCACGCATGAGAATGTAAAAAGAAAAGGTCTTGACACCTATTAACTTCGCAGTCAAATACCTACACCTACATTTTTATTTGTAACCCATGCTATATTTTGTCTATATATTATATATAATAGAAAATACGTTTAGAGTACTACCATGCTTGCCTGCGATACCGCGCTTTTATGTGTATATTTACGGTAGTTGTTTCTTGTCCAGTAGCTGTGTGACCTCATTGTGTATAGTCTTATCTGCGTTTACAGCTGCTCAGTGTTATGTTTGAGTGAGTGAATATTGATGAATGGTCACTTCGAATGCATGCACTTAACCTTTCCACTTGCATAAACCGCCAAAATCTCACGTCACAACCCTGAAAACTTTTTCTTTCCCTCGCCAGTTTGTATTTTGTCTTGGATCGAGAAGGACAGTCGCGAGACTGCTTCCATATTTCCATTTCATTTACCGTCTCTTTCTATATATATATTGTTACCATATATAATTTATTATATTGATGTTAAAAGTGTAAATCTTCAGACACGATCTGGTAAGAATTATTTTATGTTATAGATCTATGCAGATCTTATTACTCTGATGTTTTATTGTGAAATGATATTTATTATCGCGTTTGTGTGATTATGAAATTATCCAATTGACATATTGTGTTTTATCACGATATCTGATTGTGGTTTTTAATTGTTTTTTTTCTATGTTACAGACTTCTTCTTTCTCATTTATTTCTGTGTATCGTCTGATTCCACGCTTATTAAAGTATTCATATCATCGACACCCAGTGTTCTTATTTGACAACCCGGGTTACTTATTAATAGATGGGGTTGCTCGTGTTTGCGTTGACTTCGATGACATTTCCCTTGCACACTAATCGTATTTTCGTCAACTAAATACAACTGCACCGCAGTGAAATAACCCTCACTGAAACACCTGAATCCTTGCTGCTTTGCTTTTAGCGAGATATTCTTGTCGTTCAGTTCCGTCGTCTTGCTTCTGGAGTAAAACGGAACCCAACCCCGTGCTCGACGCGTCTGTGTGCACAATAAAGGGTTTTGTGTAGTCGGCAAACGCCAACACTGGCGGGGACGTCAGTTTCTCTTTCAAAGTATTAAAAGCATATTCTTGCTCTTTTTGCCACTGCCACGCAGTAGGTGTTTTGCTTTTTGCTGATTTTGATACCTTACGCTTGGGCGAATTCAAACAGTGACCCTCTAAAAGACGATTTAAAGGTTGAGCAATTTTTTAATAATCTTTAATAAATCTGCGGTAAAAACCCGCTGTTCCAAGAAAAGCTCTGAGATCTTTAACATTTGTAGGAGTTGGCCATTGAGAAATAGCGGTCAATTTCTCCGGATCCGTCGCGATACCTTCCTCTGATATGATATGACCTAAAAAAATCGCATTTTGAACCCTTTAGTTTAAGACCATGAGACTCTAACCTGCTGAAAACATTTTCAATTCGCTCAATGTGTTCTTCGAATGTTTTAGAAAAAATCAGAATATCATCGATAAATACTAAACATTCTTTCAAATTAATGTCTCCAACACATTTTTCCATTAGGCGTTGAAATGTCGCGCCACTATTCACCAACCCTAAAGCCATCCTACAACATTCGTAAAAGCCTAAGTTTCCAACGGAAAATGCTGTTTTGGGTTTATCATTTTCCTCCATTTCGACCTGCCAGTACCCTGATCTCAAATCTAATTTAGAGAAAAATTTTGACCCTATAACGGAATCTACTGTATCGTCAAATCGAGGTAGCATGTATGCGTCTTTTCGAGTTCTAGAATTTAGTAACCTGAAATCCAAACAGAAACGAAGACTTCCGTCTTTTTTTTCGCACAAGAACTACGTTCGAGGAATACGGACTGTCACTTTCCCTTATAACGCCTATATCCAACATATCGCGTAGGTGTTGCCTCACTTCCTCGTACATTGCTGGGGGGATTTTACGATATGGTTGCTTAAATGGAACATCAATGTCTAAAACAATCTTGTGTTTAACAGTAATGGTACACCCTATGTCAGTTGGGCCTGTAGAGAAAATATGACTCCAGTTACCGAGAACCTTTAAAACCTGATAATACTGGTCATCTGTTAAGTTCTTTCGATCAATTTTTAAGTCAAAATTTTCAACTATTGAATCTTTTTTAATTTCAGACCTATCAACTGACGATGTCAAATCATCAACAATTTTCACCTCATTAATGCAACATATAGGACTCTTAGGTTTAATAAACAAGGTTTTTGCTGACATATTGTAAATATGGACTGGAATTTTAGCACATGAACCATGCTGCGGAACCTTTACTACATGTGGTCTAACCAACAGAGGACTTTCGTGTAAATTCTCAGTAACCACCCTCTTAACCTTGTGGTCTATGCCTCTAGCAATACCGTGAAGAGAAATCTGCTCATATGGACCTATCTCAAGGGTATGCTCATTTGTGGATCTAACAACATACGGATCGCGCACAATAGAATCTAGCGCAATCTGCCATGCTTCTGGGAAACAGGAAGTGCTATCAGTCGTATATGACTTAAGCCGTCTGATGACATTGGTCCCTACTACAACTGGACACGAGCATCTCGATTTTGGCTTTAAATTGATTAGCTCGAACACTTTATTTCATCTTAGGCACAATTATCAGCAAAGAACAACATGCAAAAAAAAAAAGAAAGAAAAAAAAATAACGCTTCACTTGTTAAAAAAAAAAAGTGACCCTAGCAGAAAAAAAATAATTGAAACTATCTTGCCGTAATGATTTAAGTACAGGTCATGTGATAATTTGTTAAAAAAACCAACATAACAGATATACATACATGTATCGCCGATAAAAATATTTAAAGATGCAATACTACAGATACGTCAATTTAGCACGAATATTTTGAAATTCTCAGTCTGTAACAAATCAGCTACATTTATTATCTATAATGGACCTTCAGTAAACCTACGGGTTATATACAATACCAATGTATCAACAAGTAGGGAATTTCACGGCCTTTCTAAATTTCCGGAAATTTTTAAAATACTAACGACTTTTAAAGAAATATTTTTCCGATGAAAAACAAATCATTAATGTTATGCAGCTAGAAAATACATTAATTCATTTTTTCTAAAGAAATGTTGTGACTTAAACAAACACCCCAACTTTCATGAGGGAATCGTGTAACTGTACACGGATTAGACATGGGGACATTCGCTAGACACAACGCTTATGATTATTATGCATGACTTACGAGAGCCGAGCTGACTACGAGACAGAGCTCGATAGATTCCGGAAATCTTCGTGTGAATATTTGGGAAATCTTCGAGCAAGTATTGAATTTTCATATTTTCACATTCTGCATTTAATAAATATGAAATGACATGCCAAGGATATCTGCAACTTCTGTTGGTACTTATAAATGCTGTGAAGTTATATCAAAATCTGACCAATAGTAGCTGAAAAATAAAGCAGATGAAATATATTTAAGAAATATGTCGAGGGGGGATAACTCAAAGAAAATTGAAGCAAGCATGACCTGCCTACAATATGAGCAAGTAGACTTGATATTTATAATTGATGTGTAAAAAAGATGTAGCTAAGAAATAGTGTGGACAAAATATCTTCAATTTATACAACAAGGTGACATAACTCATATAAAATAAAGCCATTCGTGTTATGCTAACATTGTACGCAATTAGACTCAGTATTTTCTAATGCTGTTGAGATAAACCAAAATCGGACCACTGGAAGCTAAAATTTAATGTGGACAAAATATATTAAATAAATATAACTAAGGGCGTTTACTCATTTAAAATCCAGCTGATGAAGTCGTGCCAACGATTTGCGGAACTTAACTTTGTACATATAAGTGCTTAAATCAAAATCTAACCAATGGTAGCCAAGATGTAGTGAGGAAAATATCTTCAATTAATATAACAAATGGCCATGATTCATTTCAAATTCAGCTTATGAAGACATGCCAATGATATGCATAACCTAGCTTGATACTATAAATGCTTTGAAGTTAAATCAAAATCTGACTAAAGGTAGCTGAGAAATAGCTCGGGCAAAATTTATTTAAAAATAAAATAAAGGCCATATTTAAAATCGAAAGACTTATAGCCTACTAAGGATATGCGCAATTATGTTTAATGCTTATCAGTCTTGTAAAGTTTGATCATAGGTAGCCAAAAAATAGGCGGACATTTCCTGTCTACAGATGACCCGATCGACAAACAGACGTCCGGACCGACAGACAGACCGACAGACGTGACTCCAATATAGCCCTCATATACTTTGAATCTGGGGACACATTAATTTAGCCTTTCGGCATAAATCTACAACCGTTTGCCGAAAACCTAACAAAAGTGGGGTTTAAAGTTTCGTTCTTTTACAATCAAAGCCCTACGAGGTCCTTATTCACAAACCTCTGAGTCTTTACTTAAGACTCAAACTCAACAAGTCCAAATTTTCAGAGTGACTTAACTTAATTTATAAGTATTTTATCAAGAACAATACAAATATTTGGATATTAATGGAGTTATAATATATTCCAATATATCAATTTTAAAAAAAAGTAGTGAAAATATGACTCTTTCATATTTTTGAAACCTCAGTCTAAAATACAGACTCAGGAGATTAATGAATAAGGGCCCTGGTCAGTCTGCTTATTTGTCACACTGTATAATTTCCTTCGCACAGACATTGTTAATGCTATTGTGCTGGAAGACACTGGACATTGCAGTCAAAAAGCGACGTGCAATTAACTGTACGTCGAGGAAGACTCCGAACCGGATAGAACCAGAGCCTTAAAACAAGCAAGACTAAAAGCTTCGGCATCTGAAAATGTCCGAGTGATCCTTTTGGGATTTGAACCCAAAGCGGTGAGTGGCTGAGTGATGTTAAATCAGTGACTTAACCACTCGCTCGGCCACGGAGGCCGCCACTCTCACAGGCATTTAATGACAGTTTATAAATAGACACTTTCGTAACTGTACTTATTTCCATATGATACGTGAAAATCACTTGTTTTCAGATTTAAGGACATAATTAAGTGAATTGAATTAATTAAATTAAAATTTTTAAGGAAGCAAAAAAGAGGTTCATGCAAAAGCCTCAAGCAGAAGAATAAAGTAAAAAAAGCCCCACGTTATTATTTAACTACAGATCATGTGACAATAAGTGTACGTAAGGTCATGAAAATAAGCAGTAAGTATCGTTCTGTTATCTTTTAATTTTGTTTTATATTGATTTTCCGGTTATTGGTATATTTTGAGCGTATCTATACAACTGACCATGTAATTCTTCAATGACAACCTTACATATTTCATGTATATTTGTCTAGCAGAATATTTGCGATAATAAGAACAGGTTTTTAAAAGGTTTACGCTGAATCATATGTTTGTTTTGCTCTGCGTAGAGGCGAAAGTCTAACGAAAGAGGGGTTCACGTAAATCCTCATTTTGTACATAACTTTCTTATACGACGATATAATTTTAAAAAGTGTCACATAGTGGTAAAAGTATAAACTTGTTTGATAATTTATTCATTTAGGATCATCTTCAGAATCAGAATCTTAATATGTGTCTAAAATTTCATGGCTGTAACTTAATTCTAAATTGCCAACCAAAAGTGCTGACCAAAAGTGGCTAGAATAAAAAAATAAATAAAGAACAGAACAGAACATATATTTTATTGACTTGTACATAGTACATCATCATATATAGTGTTATTGTATTGGGGTTTACATTATATGTACCATAAAAAGTAACATTTTCCAAGATATTAGCTTGATAAGTTGACAATAGTCTTCTTATTAAAATAAAGATTTATGATAAAAACCAAACCTTATGTGTATATTACATGTGAACAGGATAGACGTTGAAGTTGCGTTTTGTTATATTTTGAAATTTTGAGATAGTCGACCATGATTTATATTTGTTTTGTTGTTGTTGTTGTAGTGCTGTATTTAATTGTCGCTGGAATTCCGTCAAATATCGACGTCCCGCCAGTTACAGATGGCCGAAGACTTCGACTGCACAGATACCCGGGTAGAACCACCGACCTACCACATGCCATCTGGAAGGCTTCCGTACATGAAAAATACGATTGACCCTGCCGAGACTTAAACCCACAGCGATGACTGATTAACAGAGAGGGAGAGAGAAGGACAGAGATCGTTAGTTTTTTGAGACAATATTGACTGTAGTAACAACAGAGAGAGAGAGAGAGAGAGATGGGTGAAATTAATAGGTTTGCTGGTTTAATTAAACGGACAGGTTAAAACAGGTAGGAAAAAACAGTGAAACTATTTAACATACCCGTAGATTAAACATATTTCTTTTACGTCGATTTGGAAATAAGTTCCGCTTTGCACGCATGAGAATGTAAAAAGAAAAGGTCTTGACACCTATTAACTTCGCAGTCAAATACCTACACCTACATTTTTATTTGTAACCCATGCTATATTTTGTCTATATATTATATATAATAGAAAATACGTTTAGAGTACTACCATGCTTGCCTGCGATACCGCGCTTTTATGTGTATATTTACGGTAGTTGTTTCTTGTCCAGTAGCTGTGTGACCTCATTGTGTATAGTCTTATCTGCGTTTACAGCTGCTCAGTGTTATGTTTGAGTGAGTGAATATTGATGAATGGTCACTTCGAATGCATGCACTTAACCTTTCCACTTGCATAAACCGCCAAAATCTCACGTCACAACCCTGAAAACTTTTTCTTTCCCTCGCCAGTTTGTATTTTGTCTTGGATCGAGAAGGACAGTCGCGAGACTGCTTCCATATTTCCATTTCATTTACCGTCTCTTTCTATATATATATTGTTACCATATATAATTTATTATATTGATGTTAAAAGTGTAAATCTTCAGACACGATCTGGTAAGAATTATTTTATGTTATAGATCTATGCAGATCTTATTACTCTGATGTTTTATTGTGAAATGATATTTATTATCGCGTTTGTGTGATTATGAAATTATCCAATTGACATATTGTGTTTTATCACGATATCTGATTGTGGTTTCTTTTCTATGTTACAGACTTCTTCTTTCTCATTTATTTCTGTGTATCGTCTGATTCCACGCTTATTAAAGTATTCATATCATCGACACCCAGTGTTCTTATTTGACAACCCCGGGTTACTTATTAATAGATGGGGTTGCTCGTGTTTGCGTTGACTTCGATGACATTTCCCTTGCACACTAATCGTATTTTCGTCAACTAAATACAACTGCACCGCAGTGAAATAACCCTCACTGAAACACCTGAATCCTTGCTGCTTTGCTTTTAGCGAGATATTCTTGTCGTTCAGTTCCGTCGTCTTGCTTCTGGAGTAAAACGGAACCCAACCCCGTGCTCGACGCGTCTGTGTGCACAATAAAGGGTTTTGTGTAGTCGGCAAACGCCAACACTGGCGGGGACGTCAGTTTCTCTTTCAAAGTATTAAAAGCATATTCTTGCTCTTTTTGCCACTGCCACGCAGTAGGTGTTTTGCTTTTTGCTGATTTTGATACCTTACGCTTGGGCGAATTCAAACAGTGACCCTCTAAAAGACGATTTAAAGGTTGAGCAATTTTTTAATAATCTTTAATAAATCTGCGGTAAAAACCCGCTGTTCCAAGAAAAGCTCTGAGATCTTTAACATTTGTAGGAGTTGGCCATTGAGAAATAGCGGTCAATTTCTCCGGATCCGTCGCGATACCTTCCTCTGATATGATATGACCTAAAAAAATCGCATTTTGAACCCTTTAGTTTAAGACCATGAGACTCTAACCTGCTGAAAACATTTTCAATTCGCTCAATGTGTTCTTCGAATGTTTTAGAAAAAATCAGAATATCATCGATAAATACTAAACATTCTTTCAAATTAATGTCTCCAACACATTTTTCCATTAGGCGTTGAAATGTCGCGCCACTATTCACCAACCCTAAAGCCATCCTACAACATTCGTAAAAGCCTAAGTTTCCAACGGAAAATGCTGTTTTGGGTTTATCATTTTCCTCCATTTCGACCTGCCAGTACCCTGATCTCAAATCTAATTTAGAGAAAAATTTTGACCCTATAACGGAATCTACTGTATCGTCAAATCGAGGTAGCATGTATGCGTCTTTTCGAGTTCTAGAATTTAGTAACCTGAAATCCAAACAGAAACGAAGACTTCCGTCTTTTTTTTCGCACAAGAACTACGTTCGAGGAATACGGACTGTCACTTTCCCTTATAACGCCTATATCCAACATATCGCGTAGGTGTTGCCTCACTTCCTCGTACATTGCTGGGGGGATTTTACGATATGGTTGCTTAAATGGAACATCAATGTCTAAAACAATCTTGTGTTTAACAGTAATGGTACACCCTATGTCAGTTGGGCCTGTAGAGAAAATATGACTCCAGTTACCGAGAACCTTTAAAACCTGATAATACTGGTCATCTGTTAAGTTCTTTCGATCAATTTTTAAGTCAAAATTTTCAACTATTGAATCTTTTTTAATTTCAGACCTATCAACTGACGATGTCAAATCATCAACAATTTTCACCTCATTAATGCAACATATAGGACTCTTAGGTTTAATAAACAAGGTTTTTGCTGACATATTGTAAATATGGACTGGAATTTTAGCACATGAACCATGCTGCGGAACCTTTACTACATGTGGTCTAACCAACAGAGGACTTTCGTGTAAATTCTCAGTAACCACCCTCTTAACCTTGTGGTCTATGCCTCTAGCAATACCGTGAAGAGAAATCTGCTCATATGGACCTATCTCAAGGGTATGCTCATTTGTGGATCTAACAACATACGGATCGCGCACAATAGAATCTAGCGCAATCTGCCATGCTTCTGGGAAACAGGAAGTGCTATCAGTCGTATATGACTTAAGCCGTCTGATGACATTGGTCCCTACTACAACTGGACACGAGCATCTCGATTTTGGCTTTAAATTGATTAGCTCGAACACTTTATTTCATCTTAGGCACAATTATCAGCAAAGAACAACATGCAAAAAAAAAAAGAAAGAAAAAAAAATAACGCATTGAAATTGGACTTCAACTTCTTGAGTTATAAGCAATAAAGCATACAAAGTGACCCTAGCAGAAAAAAAAATGAATTGAAACTATCTTGCCGTAATGATTTAAGTACAGGTCATGTGATAATTTGTTGAAAATTAACAAGAACTATCATTGAAAATGCTGAATACCCCCAGATACCACTTTATAACAGTTACTGTTACCTTGTCAGATAGTCTTAAAAAGTTGAAATGTAAAAAAAATTAAAACACCACACCGAAACTACGTAGAGCTCTAGCTATACATACATGTATCGCCGATAAAAATATTTAAAGATGCAATACTACAGATACGTCAATTTAGCACGAATATTTTGAAATTCTCAGTCTGTAACAAATCAGCTACATTTATTATCTATAATGGACCTTCAGTAAACCTACGGGTTATATACAATACCAATGTATCAACAAGTAGGGAATTTCACGGCCTTTCTAACATTTCCGGAAACTGTCTTATTTACATAAATATAAACACAAGCCATCTAAAAATAGAACTGCATGCACTACTTTAAAGAAATATTTTTCCGATGAAAAACAAATCATTAATGTTATGCAGCTAGAAAATACATTAATTCATTTTTTCTAAAGAAATGTTGTGACTTAAACAAACACCCCAACTTTCATGAGGGAATCGTGTAACTGTACACGGATTAGACATGGGGACATTCGCTAGACACAACGCTTATGATTATTATGCATGACTTACGAGAGCCGAGCTGACTACGAGACAGAGCTCGATAGATTCCGGAAATCTTCGTGTGAATATTTGGGAAATCTTCGAGCAAGTATTGAATTTTCATATTTTCACATTCTGCATTTAATAAATATGAAATGACATGCCAAGGATATCTGCAACTTCTGTTGGTACTTATAAATGCTGTGAAGTTATATCAAAATCTGACCAATAGTAGCTGAAAAATAAAGCAGATGAAATATATTTAAGAAATATGTCGAGGGGGGATAACTCAAAGAAAATTGAAGCAAGCATGACCTGCCTACAATATGAGCAAGTAGACTTGATATTTATAATTGATGTGTAAAAAAGATGTAGCTAAGAAATAGTGTGGACAAAATATCTTCAATTTATACAACAAGGTGCATAACTCAATAAAATAAAGCCATTCGTGTTATGCTAACATTGTACGCAATTAGACTCAGTATTTTCTAATGCTGTTGAGATAAACCAAAATCGGACCACTGGAAGCTAAAATTTAATGTGGACAAAATATATTAAATAAATATAACTAAGGGCGTTTACTCATTTAAAATCCAGCTGATGAAGTCGTGCCAACGATTTGCGGAACTTAACTTTGTACATATAAGTGCTTAAATCAAAATCTGACTAAAGGTAGCTGAGAAATAGCTCGGGCAAAATTTATTTAAAAATAAAATAAAGGTCCATTACTCATTTAAAATCGAAAGACTTATAGCCTACTAAGGATATGCGCAATTATGTTTAATGCTTATCAGTCTTGTAAAGTTTGATCATAGGTAGCCAAAAAATAGGCGGACATTTCCTGTCTACAGATGACCCGATCGACAAACAGACGTCCGGACCGACAGACAGACCGACAGACGTGACTCCAATATAGCCCTCATATACTTTGAATCTGGGGACACAATTAATTTAGCCTTTCGGCATAAATCTACAACCGTTTGCCGAAAACCTAACAAAAGTGGGGTTTAAAGTTTCGTTCTTTTACAATCAAAGCCCTACGAGGTCCTTATTCACAAACCTCTGAGTCTTTACTTAAGACTCAAACTCAACAAGTCCAAATTTTCAGAGTGACTTAACTTAATTTATAAGTATTTTATCAAGAACAATACAAATATTTGGATATTAATGGAGTTATAATATATTCCAATATATCAATTTTAAAAAAAAGTAGTGAAAATATGACTCTTTCATATTTTTGAAACCTCAGTCTAAAATACAGACTCGGAGATTAATGAATAAGGGCCCTGGTCAGTCTGCTTATTTGTCACACTGTATAATTTCCTTCGCACAGACATTGTTAATGCTATTGTGCTGGAAGACACTGGACATTGCAGTCAAAAAGCGACGTGCAATTAACTGTACGTCGAGGAAGACTCCGAACCGGATAGAACCAGAGCCTTAAAACAAGCAAGACTAAAAGCTTCGGCATCTGAAAATGTCCGAGTGATCCTTTTGGGATTTGAACCCAAAGCGGTGAGTGGCTGAGTGATGTTAAATCAGTGACTTAACCACTCGCTCGGCCACGGAGGCCGCCACTCTCACAGGCATTTAATGACAGTTTATAAATAGACACTTTCGTAACTGTACTTATTTCCATATGATACGTGAAAATCACTTGTTTTCAGATTTAAGGACATAATTAAGTGAATTAATTAATTAAATTTATTATATAAGCTCATCAGCTGGACAATTCCTAATCATTTAAACACAATTAACAACAAGGAACATAAGAAAATAATTTTTAAGCGGATTTCAACCTTCTGGAATCATAAGCAAAAAAGCAGGTTCATGCAAAAGCCTCAAGCAGAAGAATAAAGTAAAAAAAGCCCCACGTTATTATTTAACTACAGATCATGTGACAATAAGTGTACGTAAGGTCATGAAAATAAGCAGTAAGTATCGTTCTGTTATCTTTTAATTTTGTTTTATATTGATTTTCCGGTTATTGGTATATTTTGAGCGTATCTATACAACTGACCATGTAATTCTTCAATGACAACCTTACATATTTCATGTATATTTGTCTAGCAGAATATTTGCGATAATAAGAACAGGTTTTTAAAAGGTTTACGCTGAATCATATGTTTGTTTTGCTCTGCGTAGAGGCGAAAGTCTAACGAAAGAGGGGTTCACGTAAATCCTCATTTTGTACATAACTTTCTTATACGACGATATAATTTTAAAAAGTGTCACATAGTGGTAAAAGTATAAACTTGTTTGATAATTTATTCATTTAGGATCATCTTCAGAATCAGAATCTTAATATGTGTCTAAAATTTCATGGCTGTAACTTAATTCTAAATTGCCAACCAAAAGTGCTGACCAAAAGTGGCTAGAATAAAAAAATAAATAAAGAACAGAACAGAACATATATTTTATTGACTTGTACATAGTACATCATCATATATAGTGTTATTGTATTGGGGTTTACATTATATGTACCATAAAAAGTAACATTTTCCAAGATATTAGCTTGATAAGTTGACAATAGTCTTCTTATTAAAATAAAGATTTATGATAAATTAACCAACACCTTATGTGTATATTACATGTGAACAGGATAGACGTTGAAGTTGCGTTTTGTTGATATTTTGAAATTTTGAGATAGTCTGACCATGATTTATATGTTCGTTTTGTTGTTGTTGTTGTAGTGCTGTATTTAATTGTCGCTGGAATTCCGTCAAATATCGACGTCCCGCCAGTTACAGATGGCCGAAGACTTCGACTGCACAGATACCCGGGTAGAACCACCGACCTACCACATGCCATCTGGAAGGCTTCCGTACATGAAAAATACGATTGACCCTGCCGAGACTTAAACCCACAGCGATGACTGATTAACAGAGAGGGAGAGAGAAGGACAGAGATCGTTAGTTTTTTGAGACAATATTGACTGTAGTAACAACAGAGAGAGAGAGAGAGAGAGATGGGTGAAATTAATAGGTTTGCTGGTTTAATTAAACGGACAGGTTAAAACAGGTAGGAAAAAACAGTGAAACTATTTAACATACCCGTAGATTAAACATATTTCTTTTACGTCGATTTGGAAATAAGTTCCAACAAATTTTACTAATTCCCCTCGACGGTTCCTGTGTTGAACCAGTGCTTTGCACGCATGAGAATGTAAAAAGAAAAGGTCTTGACACCTATTAACTTCGCAGTCAAATACCTACACCTACATTTTTATTTGTAACCCATGCTATATTTTGTCTATATATTATATATAATAGAAAATACGTTTAGAGTACTACCATGCTTGCCTGCGATACCGCGCTTTTATGTGTATATTTACGGTAGTTGTTTCTTGTCCAGTAGCTGTGTGACCTCATTGTGTATAGTCTTATCTGCGTTTACAGCTGCTCAGTGTTATGTTTGAGTGAGTGAATATTGATGAATGGTCACTTCGAATGCATGCACTTAACCTTTCCACTTGCATAAACCGCCAAAATCTCACGTCACAACCCTGAAAACTTTTTCTTTCCCTCGCCAGTTTGTATTTTGTCTTGGATCGAGAAGGACAGTCGCGAGACTGCTTCCATATTTCCATTTCATTTACCGTCTCTTTCTATATATATATTGTTACCATATATAATTTATTATATTGATGTTAAAAGTGTAAATCTTCAGACACGATCTGGTAAGAATTATTTTATGTTATAGATCTATGCAGATCTTATTACTCTGATGTTTTATTGTGAAATGATATTTATTATCGCGTTTGTGTGATTATGAAATTATCAATTGTTTTTATCACGAATTGTGGTTTCTTTTTATTGCTTCTTCTTTCTCATTTATTTCTTGTATCGTCTGATTCCACGCTTATTAAAGTATTCATATCATCGACACCCAGTGTTCTTATTTGACAACCCCGGGTTACTTATTAATAGATGGGGTTGCTCGTGTTTGCGTTGACTTCGATGACATTTCCCTTGCACACTAATCGTATTTTCGTCAACTAAATACAACTGCACCGCAGTGAAATAACCCTCACTGAAACACCTGAATCCTTGCTGCTTTGCTTTTAGCGAGATATTCTTGTCGTTCAGTTCCGTCGTCTTGCTTCTGGAGTAAAACGGAACCCAACCCCGTGCTCGACGCGTCTGTGTGCACAATAAAGGGTTTTGTGTAGTCGGCAAACGCCAACACTGGCGGGGACGTCAGTTTCTCTTTCAAAGTATTAAAAGCATATTCTTGCTCTTTTTGCCACTGCCACGCAGTAGGTGTTTTGCTTTTTGCTGATTTTGATACCTTACGCTTGGGCGAATTCAAACAGTGACCCTCTAAAAGACGATTTAAAGGTTGAGCAATTTTTTAATAATCTTTAATAAATCTGCGGTAAAAACCCGCTGTTCCAAGAAAAGCTCTGAGATCTTTAACATTTGTAGGAGTTGGCCATTGAGAAATAGCGGTCAATTTCTCCGGATCCGTCGCGATACCTTCCTCTGATATGATATGACCTAAAAAAATCGCATTTTGAACCCTTTAGTTTAAGACCATGAGACTCTAACCTGCTGAAAACATTTTCAATTCGCTCAATGTGTTCTTCGAATGTTTTAGAAAAAATCAGAATATCATCGATAAATACTAAACATTCTTTCAAATTAATGTCTCCAACACATTTTTCCATTAGGCGTTGAAATGTCGCCCACTATTCACCAACCCAAAGCCATCCTACAACATTCGTAAAAGCCTAAGTTTCCAACGGAAAATGCTGTTTTGGGTTTATCATTTTCCTCCATTTCGACCTGCCAGTACCCTGATCTCAAATCTAATTTAGAGAAAAATTTTGACCCTATAACGGAATCTACTGTATCGTCAAATCGAGGTAGCATGTATGCGTCTTTTCGAGTTCTAGAATTTAGTAACCTGAAATCCAAACAGAAACGAAGACTTCCGTCTTTTTTTTCGCACAAGAACTACGTTCGAGGAATACGGACTGTCACTTTCCCTTATAACGCCTATATCCAACATATCGCGTAGGTGTTGCCTCACTTCCTCGTACATTGCTGGGGGGATTTTACGATATGGTTGCTTAAATGGAACATCAATGTCTAAAACAATCTTGTGTTTAACAGTAATGGTACACCCTATGTCAGTTGGGCCTGTAGAGAAAATATGACTCCAGTTACCGAGAACCTTTAAAACCTGATAATACTGGTCATCTGTTAAGTTCTTTCGATCAATTTTTAAGTCAAAATTTTCAACTATTGAATCTTTTTTAATTTCAGACCTATCAACTGACGATGTCAAATCATCAACAATTTTCACCTCATTAATGCAACATATAGGACTCTTAGGTTTAATAAACAAGGTTTTTGCTGACATATTGTAAATATGGACTGGAATTTTAGCACATGAACCATGCTGCGGAACCTTTACTACATGTGGTCTAACCAACAGAGGACTTTCGTGTAAATTCTCAGTAACCACCCTCTTAACCTTGTGGTCTATGCCTCTAGCAATACCGTGAAGAGAAATCTGCTCATATGGACCTATCTCAAGGGTATGCTCATTTGTGGATCTAACAACATACGGATCGCGCACAATAGAATCTAGCGCAATCTGCCATGCTTCTGGGAAACAGGAAGTGCTATCAGTCGTATATGACTTAAGCCGTCTGATGACATTGGTCCCTACTACAACTGGACACGAGCATCTCGATTTTGGCTTTAAATTGATTAGCTCGAACACTTTATTTCATCTTAGGCACAATTATCAGCAAAGAACAACATGCAAAAAAAAAAAGAAAGAAAAAAAAATAACGCATTGAAATTGGACTTCAACTTCTTGAGTTATAAGCAATAAAGCATACAAAGTGACCCTAGCAGAAAAAAAAATGAATTGAAACTATCTTGCCGTAATGATTTAAGTACAGGTCATGTGATAATTTGTTGAAAATTAACAAGAACTATCATTGAAAATGCTGAATACCCCCAGATACCACTTTATAACAGTTACTGTTACCTTGTCAGATAGTCTTAAAAAGTTGAAATGTAAAAAAAATTAAAACACCACACCGAAACTACGTAGAGCTCTAGCTATACATACATGTATCGCCGATAAAAATATTTAAAGATGCAATACTACAGATACGTCAATTTAGCACGAATATTTTGAAATTCTCAGTCTGTAACAAATCAGCTACATTTATTATCTATAATGGACCTTCAGTAAACCTACGGGTTATATACAATACCAATGTATCAACAAGTAGGGAATTTCACGGCCTTTCTAACATTTCCGGAAACTGTCTTATTTACATAAATATAAACACAAGCCATCTAAAAATAGAACTGCATGCACTACTTTAAAGAAATATTTTTCCGATGAAAAACAAATCATTAATGTTATGCAGCTAGAAAATACATTAATTCATTTTTTCTAAAGAAATGTTGTGACTTAAACAAACACCCCAACTTTCATGAGGGAATCGTGTAACTGTACACGGATTAGACATGGGGACATTCGCTAGACACAACGCTTATGATTATTATGCATGACTTACGAGAGCCGAGCTGACTACGAGACAGAGCTCGATAGATTCCGGAAATCTTCGTGTGAATATTTGGGAAATCTTCGAGCAAGTATTGAATTTTCATATTTTCACATTCTGCATTTAATAAATATGAAATGACATGCCAAGGATATCTGCAACTTCTGTTGGTACTTATAAATGCTGTGAAGTTATATCAAAATCTGACCAATAGTAGCTGAAAAATAAAGCAGATGAAATATATTTAAGAAATATGTCGAGGGGGGATAACTCAAAGAAAATTGAAGCAAGCATGACCTGCCTACAATATGAGCAAGTAGACTTGATATTTATAATTGATGTGTAAAAAAGATGTAGCTAAGAAATAGTGTGGACAAAATATCTTCAATTTATACAACAAGGTGACATAACTCATATAAAATAAAGCCATTCGTGTTATGCTAACATTGTACGCAATTAGACTCAGTATTTTCTAATGCTGTTGAGATAAACCAAAATCGGACCACTGGAAGCTAAAATTTAATGTGGACAAAATATATTAAATAAATATAACTAAGGGCGTTTACTCATTTAAAATCCAGCTGATGAATCGTGCCAACGATTTGCGGAACTTAACTTTGTACATATAAGTGCTTAACAGTTAAATCAAAATCTAACCAATGTATGTAGTGAGGAAAATATCTTCAATTAATATAACAAATGGCCATGACTCATTTCAAATTCAGCTTATGAAGACATGCCAATGATATGCATAACCTAGCTTGATACTATAAATGCTTTGAAGTTAAATCAAAATCTGACTAAAGGTAGCTGAGAAATAGCTCGGGCAAAATTTATTTAAAAATAAAATAAAGGTCCATTACTCATTTAAAATCGAAAGACTTATAGCCTACTAAGGATATGCGCAATTATGTTTAATGCTTATCAGTCTTGTAAAGTTTGATCATAGGTAGCCAAAAAATAGGCGGACATTTCCTGTCTACAGATGACCCGATCGACAAACAGACGTCCGGACCGACAGACAGACCGACAGACGTGACTCCAATATAGCCCTCATATACTTTGAATCTGGGGACACAATTAATTTAGCCTTTCGGCATAAATCTACAACCGTTTGCCGAAAACCTAACAAAAGTGGGGTTTAAAGTTTCGTTCTTTTACAATCAAAGCCCTACGAGGTCCTTATTCACAAACCTCTGAGTCTTTACTTAAGACTCAAACTCAACAAGTCCAAATTTTCAGAGTGACTTAACTTAATTTATAAGTATTTTATCAAGAACAATACAAATATTTGGATATTAATGGAGTTATAATATATTCCAATATATCAATTTTAAAAAAAAGTAGTGAAAATATGACTCTTTCATATTTTTGAAACCTCAGTCTAAAATACAGACTCAGGAGATTAATGAATAAGGGCCCTGGTCAGTCTGCTTATTTGTCACACTGTATAATTTCCTTCGCACAGACATTGTTAATGCTATTGTGCTGGAAGACACTGGACATTGCAGTCAAAAAGCGACGTGCAATTAACTGTACGTCGAGGAAGACTCCGAACCGGATAGAACCAGAGCCTTAAAACAAGCAAGACTAAAAGCTTCGGCATCTGAAAATGTCCGAGTGATCCTTTTGGGATTTGAACCCAAAGCGGTGAGTGGCTGAGTGATGTTAAATCAGTGACTTAACCACTCGCTCGGCCACGGAGGCCGCCACTCTCACAGGCATTTAATGACAGTTTATAAATAGACACTTTCGTAACTGTACTTATTTCCATATGATACGTGAAAATCACTTGTTTTCAGATTTAAGGACATAATTAAGTGAATTGAATTAATTAAATTTATTATATAAGCTCATCAGCTGGACAATTCCTAATCATTTAAACACAATTAACAACAAGGAACATAAGAAAATAATTTTTAAGCGGATTTCAACCTTCTGGAATCATAAGCAAAAAAGCAGGTTCATGCAAAAGCCTCAAGCAGAAGAATAAAGTAAAAAAAGCCCCACGTTATTATTTAACTACAGATCATGTGACAATAAGTGTACGTAAGGTCATGAAAATAAGCAGTAAGTATCGTTCTGTTATCTTTTAATTTTGTTTTATATTGATTTTCCGGTTATTGGTATATTTTGAGCGTATCTATACAACTGACCATGTAATTCTTCAATGACAACCTTACATATTTCATGTATATTTGTCTAGCAGAATATTTGCGATAATAAGAACAGGTTTTTAAAAGGTTTACGCTGAATCATATGTTTGTTTTGCTCTGCGTAGAGGCGAAAGTCTAACGAAAGAGGGGTTCACGTAAATCCTCATTTTGTACATAACTTTCTTATACGACGATATAATTTTAAAAAGTGTCACATAGTGGTAAAAGTATAAACTTGTTTGATAATTTATTCATTTAGGATCATCTTCAGAATCAGAATCTTAATATGTGTCTAAAATTTCATGGCTGTAACTTAATTCTAAATTGCCAACCAAAAGTGCTGACCAAAAGTGGCTAGAATAAAAAAATAAATAAAGAACAGAACAGAACATATATTTTATTGACTTGTACATAGTACATCATCATATATAGTGTTATTGTATTGGGGTTTACATTATATGTACCATAAAAAGTAACATTTTCCAAGATATTAGCTTGATAAGTTGACAATAGTCTTCTTATTAAAATAAAGATTTATGATAAATTAACCAACACCTTATGTGTATATTACATGTGAACAGGATAGACGTTGAAGTTGCGTTTTGTTGATATTTTGAAATTTTGAGATAGTCTGACCATGATTTATATGTTCGTTTTGTTGTTGTTGTTGTAGTGCTGTATTTAATTGTCGCTGGAATTCCGTCAAATATCGACGTCCCGCCAGTTACAGATGGCCGAAGACTTCGACTGCACAGATACCCGGGTAGAACCACCGACCTACCACATGCCATCTGGAAGGCTTCCGTACATGAAAAATACGATTGACCCTGCCGAGACTTAAACCCACAGCGATGACTGATTAACAGAGAGGGAGAGAGAAGGACAGAGATCGTTAGTTTTTTGAGACAATATTGACTGTAGTAACAACAGAGAGAGAGAGAGAGAGAGATGGGTGAAATTAATAGGTTTGCTGGTTTAATTAAACGGACAGGTTAAAACAGGTAGGAAAAAACAGTGAAACTATTTAACATACCCGTAGATTAAACATATTTCTTTTACGTCGATTTGGAAATAAGTTCCAACAAATTTTACTAATTCCCCTCGACGGTTCCTGTGTTGAACCAGTGCTTTGCACGCATGAGAATGTAAAAAGAAAAGGTCTTGACACCTATTAACTTCGCAGTCAAATACCTACACCTACATTTTTATTTGTAACCCATGCTATATTTTGTCTATATATTATATATAATAGAAAATACGTTTAGAGTACTACCATGCTTGCCTGCGATACCGCGCTTTTATGTGTATATTTACGGTAGTTGTTTCTTGTCCAGTAGCTGTGTGACCTCATTGTGTATAGTCTTATCTGCGTTTACAGCTGCTCAGTGTTATGTTTGAGTGAGTGAATATTGATGAATGGTCACTTCGAATGCATGCACTTAACCTTTCCACTTGCATAAACCGCCAAAATCTCACGTCACAACCCTGAAAACTTTTTCTTTCCCTCGCCAGTTTGTATTTTGTCTTGGATCGAGAAGGACAGTCGCGAGACTGCTTCCATATTTCCATTTCATTTACCGTCTCTTTCTATATATATATTGTTACCATATATAATTTATTATATTGATGTTAAAAGTGTAAATCTTCAGACACGATCTGGTAAGAATTATTTTATTATTTTTTTTCATTATTGAATTTATTATACACTGATTGTGGTTTCTTTTCTATGTTACAGACTTCTTCTTTCTCATTTATTTCTGTGTATCGTCTGATTCCACGCTTATTAAAGTATTCATATCATCGACACCCAGTGTTCTTATTTGACAACCCCGGGTTACTTATTAATAGATGGGGTTGCTCGTGTTTGCGTTGACTTCGATGACATTTCCCTTGCACACTAATCGTATTTTCGTCAACTAAATACAACTGCACCGCAGTGAAATAACCCTCACTGAAACACCTGAATCCTTGCTGCTTTGCTTTTAGCGAGATATTCTTGTCGTTCAGTTCCGTCGTCTTGCTTCTGGAGTAAAACGGAACCCAACCCCGTGCTCGACGCGTCTGTGTGCACAATAAAGGGTTTTGTGTAGTCGGCAAACGCCAACACTGGCGGGGACGTCAGTTTCTCTTTCAAAGTATTAAAAGCATATTCTTGCTCTTTTTGCCACTGCCACGCAGTAGGTGTTTTGCTTTTTGCTGATTTTGATACCTTACGCTTGGGCGAATTCAAACAGTGACCCTCTAAAAGACGATTTAAAGGTTGAGCAATTTTTTAATAATCTTTAATAAATCTGCGGTAAAAACCCGTGTTCCAAGAAAAGCTCTGAGATCTTTAACATTTGTAGGAGTTGGCCATTGAGAAATAGCGGTCAATTTCTCCGGATCCGTCGCGATACCTTCCTCTGATATGATATGACCTAAAAAAATCGCATTTTGAACCCTTTAGTTTAAGACCATGAGACTCTAACCTGCTGAAAACATTTTCAATTCGCTCAATGTGTTCTTCGAATGTTTTAGAAAAAATCAGAATATCATCGATAAATACTAAACATTCTTTCAAATTAATGTCTCCAACACATTTTTCCATTAGGCGTTGAAATGTCGCGCCACTATTCACCAACCCTAAAGCCATCCTACAACATTCGTAAAAGCCTAAGTTTCCAACGGAAAATGCTGTTTTGGGTTTATCATTTTCCTCCATTTCGACCTGCCAGTACCCTGATCTCAAATCTAATTTAGAGAAAAATTTTGACCCTATAACGGAATCTACTGTATCGTCAAATCGAGGTAGCATGTATGCGTCTTTTCGAGTTCTAGAATTTAGTAACCTGAAATCCAAACAGAAACGAAGACTTCCGTCTTTTTTTTCGCACAAGAACTACGTTCGAGGAATACGGACTGTCACTTTCCCTTATAACGCCTATATCCAACATATCGCGTAGGTGTTGCCTCACTTCCTCGTACATTGCTGGGGGGATTTTACGATATGGTTGCTTAAATGGAACATCAATGTCTAAAACAATCTTGTGTTTAACAGTAATGGTACACCCTATGTCAGTTGGGCCTGTAGAGAAAATATGACTCCAGTTACCGAGAACCTTTAAAACCTGATAATACTGGTCATCTGTTAAGTTCTTTCGATCAATTTTTAAGTCAAAATTTTCAACTATTGAATCTTTTTTAATTTCAGACCTATCAACTGACGATGTCAAATCATCAACAATTTTCACCTCATTAATGCAACATATAGGACTCTTAGGTTTAATAAACAAGGTTTTTGCTGACATATTGTAAATATGGACTGGAATTTTAGCACATGAACCATGCTGCGGAACCTTTACTACATGTGGTCTAACCAACAGAGGACTTTCGTGTAAATTCTCAGTAACCACCCTCTTAACCTTGTGGTCTATGCCTCTAGCAATACCGTGAAGAGAAATCTGCTCATATGGACCTATCTCAAGGGTATGCTCATTTGTGGATCTAACAACATACGGATCGCGCACAATAGAATCTAGCGCAATCTGCCATGCTTCTGGGAAACAGGAAGTGCTATCAGTCGTATATGACTTAAGCCGTCTGATGACATTGGTCCCTACTACAACTGGACACGAGCATCTCGATTTTGGCTTTAAATTGATTAGCTCGAACACTTTATTTCATCTTAGGCACAATTATCAGCAAAGAACAACATGCAAAAAAAAAAAGAAAGAAAAAAAAATAACGCATTGAAATTGGACTTCAACTTCTTGAGTTATAAGCAATAAAGCATACAAAGTGACCCTAGCAGAAAAAAAAATGAATTGAAACTATCTTGCCGTAATGATTTAAGTACAGGTCATGTGATAATTTGTTGAAAATTAACAAGAACTATCATTGAAAATGCTGAATACCCCCAGATACCACTTTATAACAGTTACTGTTACCTTGTCAGATAGTCTTAAAAAGTTGAAATGTAAAAAAAATTAAAACACCACACCGAAACTACGTAGAGCTCTAGCTATACATACATGTATCGCCGATAAAAATATTTAAAGATGCAATACTACAGATACGTCAATTTAGCACGAATATTTTGAAATTCTCAGTCTGTAACAAATCAGCTACATTTATTATCTATAATGGACCTTCAGTAAACCTACGGGTTATATACAATACCAATGTATCAACAAGTAGGGAATTTCACGGCCTTTCTAACATTTCCGGAAACTGTCTTATTTACATAAATATAAACACAAGCCATCTAAAAATAGAACTGCATGCACTACTTTAAAGAAATATTTTTCCGATGAAAAACAAATCATTAATGTTATGCAGCTAGAAAATACATTAATTCATTTTTTCTAAAGAAATGTTGTGACTTAAACAAACACCCCAACTTTCATGAGGGAATCGTGTAACTGTACACGGATTAGACATGGGGACATTCGCTAGACACAACGCTTATGATTATTATGCATGACTTACGAGAGCCGAGCTGACTACGAGACAGAGCTCGATAGATTCCGGAAATCTTCGTGTGAATATTTGGGAAATCTTCGAGCAAGTATTGAATTTTCATATTTTCACATTCTGCATTTAATAAATATGAAATGACATGCCAAGGATATCTGCAACTTCTGTTGGTACTTATAAATGCTGTGAAGTTATATCAAAATCTGACCAATAGTAGCTGAAAAATAAAGCAGATGAAATATATTTAAGAAATATGTCGAGGGGGGATAACTCAAAGAAAATTGAAGCAAGCATGACCTGCCTACAATATGAGCAAGTAGACTTGATATTTATAATTGATGTGTAAAAAAAGATGTAGCTAAGAAATAGTGTGGACAAAATATCTTCAATTTATACAACAAGGTGACATAACTCATATAAAATAAAGCCATTCGTGTTATGCTAACATTGTACGCAATTAGACTCAGTATTTTCTAATGCTGTTGAGATAAACCAAAATCGGACCACTGGAAGCTAAAATTTAATGTGGACAAAATATATTAAATAAATATAACTAAGGGCGTTTACTCATTTAAAATCCAGCTGATGAAGTCGTGCCAACGATTTGCGGAACTTAACTTTGTACATATAAGTGCTTAAATCAAAATCTAACCAATGGTAGCCAAGATGTAGTGAGGAAAATATCTTCAATTAATATAACAAATGGCCATGATTCATTTCAAATTCAGCTTATGAAGACATGCCAATGATATGCATAACCTAGCTTGATACTATAAATGCTTTGAAGTTAAATCAAAATCTGACTAAAGGTAGCTGAGAAATAGCTCGGGCAAAATTTATTTAAAAATAAAATAAAGGTCCATTACTCATTTAAAATCGAAAGACTTATAGCCTACTAAGGATATGCGCAATTATGTTTAATGCTTATCAGTCTTGTAAAGTTTGATCATAGGTAGCCAAAAAATAGGCGGACATTTCCTGTCTACAGATGACCCGATCGACAAACAGACGTCCGGACCGACAGACAGACCGACAGACGTGACTCCAATATAGCCCTCATATACTTTGAATCTGGGGACACAATTAATTTAGCCTTTCGGCATAAATCTACAACCGTTTGCCGAAAACCTAACAAAAGTGGGGTTTAAAGTTTCGTTCTTTTACAATCAAAGCCCTACGAGGTCCTTATTCACAAACCTCTGAGTCTTTACTTAAGACTCAAACTCAACAAGTCCAAATTTTCAGAGTGACTTAACTTAATTTATAAGTATTTTATCAAGAACAATACAAATATTTGGATATTAATGGAGTTATAATATATTCCAATATATCAATTTTAAAAAAAAGTAGTGAAAATATGACTCTTTCATATTTTTGAAACCTCAGTCTAAAATACAGACTCAGGAGATTAATGAATAAGGGCCCTGGTCAGTCTGCTTATTTGTCACACTGTATAATTTCCTTCGCACAGACATTGTTAATGCTATTGTGCTGGAAGACACTGGACATTGCAGTCAAAAAGCGACGTGCAATTAACTGTACGTCGAGGAAGACTCCGAACCGGATAGAACCAGAGCCTTAAAACAAGCAAGACTAAAAGCTTCGGCATCTGAAAATGTCCGAGTGATCCTTTTGGGATTTGAACCCAAAGCGGTGAGTGGCTGAGTGATGTTAAATCAGTGACTTAACCACTCGCTCGGCCACGGAGGCCGCCACTCTCACAGGCATTTAATGACAGTTTATAAATAGACACTTTCGTAACTGTACTTATTTCCATATGATACGTGAAAATCACTTGTTTTCAGATTTAAGGACATAATTAAGTGAATTGAATTAATTAAATTTATTATATAAGCTCATCAGCTGGACAATTCCTAATCATTTAAACACAATTAACAACAAGGAACATAAGAAAATAATTTTTAAGCGGATTTCAACCTTCTGGAATCATAAGCAAAAAAGCAGGTTCATGCAAAAGCCTCAAGCAGAAGAATAAAGTAAAAAAAGCCCCACGTTATTATTTAACTACAGATCATGTGACAATAAGTGTACGTAAGGTCATGAAAATAAGCAGTAAGTATCGTTCTGTTATCTTTTAATTTTGTTTTATATTGATTTTCCGGTTATTGGTATATTTTGAGCGTATCTATACAACTGACCATGTAATTCTTCAATGACAACCTTACATATTTCATGTATATTTGTCTAGCAGAATATTTGCGATAATAAGAACAGGTTTTTAAAAGGTTTACGCTGAATCATATGTTTGTTTTGCTCTGCGTAGAGGCGAAAGTCTAACGAAAGAGGGGTTCACGTAAATCCTCATTTTGTACATAACTTTCTTATACGACGATATAATTTTAAAAAGTGTCACATAGTGGTAAAAGTATAAACTTGTTTGATAATTTATTCATTTAGGATCATCTTCAGAATCAGAATCTTAATATGTGTCTAAAATTTCATGGCTGTAACTTAATTCTAAATTGCCAACCAAAAGTGCTGACCAAAAGTGGCTAGAATAAAAAAATAAATAAAGAACAGAACAGAACATATATTTTATTGACTTGTACATAGTACATCATCATATATAGTGTTATTGTATTGGGGTTTACATTATATGTACCATAAAAAGTAACATTTTCCAAGATATTAGCTTGATAAGTTGACAATAGTCTTCTTATTAAAATAAAGATTTATGATAAATTAACCAACACCTTATGTGTATATTACATGTGAACAGGATAGACGTTGAAGTTGCGTTTTGTTGATATTTTGAAATTTTGAGATAGTCTGACCATGATTTATATGTTCGTTTTGTTGTTGTTGTTGTAGTGCTGTATTTAATTGTCGCTGGAATTCCGTCAAATATCGACGTCCCGCCAGTTACAGATGGCCGAAGACTTCGACTGCACAGATACCCGGGTAGAACCACCGACCTACCACATGCCATCTGGAAGGCTTCCGTACATGAAAAATACGATTGACCCTGCCGAGACTTAAACCCACAGCGATGACTGATTAACAGAGAGGGAGAGAGAAGGACAGAGATCGTTAGTTTTTTGAGACAATATTGACTGTAGTAACAACAGAGAGAGAGAGAGAGAGAGATGGGTGAAATTAATAGGTTTGCTGGTTTAATTAAACGGACAGGTTAAAACAGGTAGGAAAAAACAGTGAAACTATTTAACATACCCGTAGATTAAACATATTTCTTTTACGTCGATTTGGAAATAAGTTCCAACAAATTTTACTAATTCCCCTCGACGGTTCCTGTGTTGAACCAGTGCTTTGCACGCATGAGAATGTAAAAAGAAAAGGTCTTGACACCTATTAACTTCGCAGTCAAATACCTACACCTACATTTTTATTTGTAACCCATGCTATATTTTGTCTATATATTATATATAATAGAAAATACGTTTAGAGTACTACCATGCTTGCCTGCGATACCGCGCTTTTATGTGTATATTTACGGTAGTTGTTTCTTGTCCAGTAGCTGTGTGACCTCATTGTGTATAGTCTTATCTGCGTTTACAGCTGCTCAGTGTTATGTTTGAGTGAGTGAATATTGATGAATGGTCACTTCGAATGCATGCACTTAACCTTTCCACTTGCATAAACCGCCAAAATCTCACGTCACAACCCTGAAAACTTTTTCTTTCCCTCGCCAGTTTGTATTTTGTCTTGGATCGAGAAGGACAGTCGCGAGACTGCTTCCATATTTCCATTTCATTTACCGTCTCTTTCTATATATATATTGTTACCATATATAATTTATTATATTGATGTTAAAAGTGTAAATCTTCAGACACGATCTGGTAAGAATTATTTTATGTTATAGATCTATGCAGATCTTATTACTCTGATGTTTTATTGTGAAATGATATTTATTATCGCGTTTGTGTGATTATGAAATTATCCAATTGACATATTGTGTTTTATCACGATATCTGATTGTGGTTTCTTTTCTATGTTACAGACTTCTTCTTTCTCATTTATTTCTGTGTATCGTCTGATTCCACGCTTATTAAAGTATTCATATCATCGACACCCAGTGTTCTTATTTGACAACCCCGGGTTACTTATTAATAGATGGGGTTGCTCGTGTTTGCGTTGACTTCGATGACATTTCCCTTGCACACTAATCGTATTTTCGTCAACTAAATACAACTGCACCGCAGTGAAATAACCCTCACTGAAACACCTGAATCCTTGCTGCTTTGCTTTTAGCGAGATATTCTTGTCGTTCAGTTCCGTCGTCTTGCTTCTGGAGTAAAACGGAACCCAACCCCGTGCTCGACGCGTCTGTGTGCACAATAAAGGGTTTTGTGTAGTCGGCAAACGCCAACACTGGCGGGGACGTCAGTTTCTCTTTCAAAGTATTAAAAGCATATTCTTGCTCTTTTTGCCACTGCCACGCAGTAGGTGTTTTGCTTTTTGCTGATTTTGATACCTTACGCTTGGGCGAATTCAAACAGTGACCCTCTAAAAGACGATTTAAAGGTTGAGCAATTTTTTAATAATCTTTAATAAATCTGCGGTAAAAACCCGCTGTTCCAAGAAAAGCTCTGAGATCTTTAACATTTGTAGGAGTTGGCCATTGAGAAATAGCGGTCAATTTCTCCGGATCCGTCGCGATACCTTCCTCTGATATGATATGACCTAAAAAAATCGCATTTTGAACCCTTTAGTTTAAGACCATGAGACTCTAACCTGCTGAAAACATTTTCAATTCGCTCAATGTGTTCTTCGAATGTTTTAGAAAAAATCAGAATATCATCGATAAATACTAAACATTCTTTCAAATTAATGTCTCCAACACATTTTTCCATTAGGCGTTGAAATGTCGCGCCACTATTCACCAACCCTAAAGCCATCCTACAACATTCGTAAAAGCCTAAGTTTCCAACGGAAAATGCTGTTTTGGGTTTATCATTTTCCTCCATTTCGACCTGCCAGTACCCTGATCTCAAATCTAATTTAGAGAAAAATTTTGACCCTATAACGGAATCTACTGTATCGTCAAATCGAGGTAGCATGTATGCGTCTTTTCGAGTTCTAGAATTTAGTAACCTGAAATCCAAACAGAAACGAAGACTTCCGTCTTTTTTTTCGCACAAGAACTACGTTCGAGGAATACGGACTGTCACTTTCCCTTATAACGCCTATATCCAACATATCGCGTAGGTGTTGCCTCACTTCCTCGTACATTGCTGGGGGGATTTTACGATATGGTTGCTTAAATGGAACATCAATGTCTAAAACAATCTTGTGTTTAACAGTAATGGTACACCCTATGTCAGTTGGGCCTGTAGAGAAAATATGACTCCAGTTACCGAGAACCTTTAAAACCTGATAATACTGGTCATCTGTTAAGTTCTTTCGATCAATTTTTAAGTCAAAATTTTCAACTATTGAATCTTTTTTAATTTCAGACCTATCAACTGACGATGTCAAATCATCAACAATTTTCACCTCATTAATGCAACATATAGGACTCTTAGGTTTAATAAACAAGGTTTTTGCTGACATATTGTAAATATGGACTGGAATTTTAGCACATGAACCATGCTGCGGAACCTTTACTACATGTGGTCTAACCAACAGAGGACTTTCGTGTAAATTCTCAGTAACCACCCTCTTAACCTTGTGGTCTATGCCTCTAGCAATACCGTGAAGAGAAATCTGCTCATATGGACCTATCTCAAGGGTATGCTCATTTGTGGATCTAACAACATACGGATCGCGCACAATAGAATCTAGCGCAATCTGCCATGCTTCTGGGAAACAGGAAGTGCTATCAGTCGTATATGACTTAAGCCGTCTGATGACATTGGTCCCTACTACAACTGGACACGAGCATCTCGATTTTGGCTTTAAATTGATTAGCTCGAACACTTTATTTCATCTTAGGCACAATTATCAGCAAAGAACAACATGCAAAAAAAAAAAGAAAGAAAAAAAAATAACGCATTGAAATTGGACTTCAACTTCTTGAGTTATAAGCAATAAAGCATACAAAGTGACCCTAGCAGAAAAAAAAATGAATTGAAACTATCTTGCCGTAATGATTTAAGTACAGGTCATGTGATAATTTGTTGAAAATTAACAAGAACTATCATTGAAAATGCTGAATACCCCCAGATACCACTTTATAACAGTTACTGTTACCTTGTCAGATAGTCTTAAAAAGTTGAAATGTAAAAAAAATTAAAACACCACACCGAAACTACGTAGAGCTCTAGCTATACATACATGTATCGCCGATAAAAATATTTAAAGATGCAATACTACAGATACGTCAATTTAGCACGAATATTTTGAAATTCTCAGTCTGTAACAAATCAGCTACATTTATTATCTATAATGGACCTTCAGTAAACCTACGGGTTATATACAATACCAATGTATCAACAAGTAGGGAATTTCACGGCCTTTCTAACATTTCCGGAAACTGTCTTATTTACATAAATATAAACACAAGCCATCTAAAAATAGAACTGCATGCACTACTTTAAAGAAATATTTTTCCGATGAAAAACAAATCATTAATGTTATGCAGCTAGAAAATACATTAATTCATTTTTTCTAAAGAAATGTTGTGACTTAAACAAACACCCCAACTTTCATGAGGGAATCGTGTAACTGTACACGGATTAGACATGGGGACATTCGCTAGACACAACGCTTATGATTATTATGCATGACTTACGAGAGCCGAGCTGACTACGAGACAGAGCTCGATAGATTCCGGAAATCTTCGTGTGAATATTTGGGAAATCTTCGAGCAAGTATTGAATTTTCATATTTTCACATTCTGCATTTAATAAATATGAAATGACATGCCAAGGATATCTGCAACTTCTGTTGGTACTTATAAATGCTGTGAAGTTATATCAAAATCTGACCAATAGTAGCTGAAAAATAAAGCAGATGAAATATATTTAAGAAATATGTCGAGGGGGATAACTCAAAGAAAATTGAAGCAAGCATGACCTGCCTACAATATGAGCAAGTAGACTTGATATTTATAATTGATGTGTAAAAAAGATGTAGCTAAGAAATAGTGTGGACAAAATATCTTCAATTTATACAACAAGGTGACATAAGGTTATGCTAACATTGTACGCAATTAGACTCAGTATTTTCTAATGCTGTTGAGATAAACCAAAATCGGACCACTGGAAGCTAAAATTTAATGTGGACAAAATATATTAAATAAATATAACTAAGGGCGTTTACTCATTTAAAATCCAGCTTATGAAGACATGCCAATGATATGCATAACCTAGCTTGATACTATAAATGCTTTGAAGTTAAATCAAAATCTGACTAAAGGTAGCTGAGAAATAGCTCGGGCAAAATTTATTTAAAAATAAAATAAAGGTCCATTACTCATTTAAAATCGAAAGACTTATAGCCTACTAAGGATATGCGCAATTATGTTTAATGCTTATCAGTCTTGTAAAGTTTGATCATAGGTAGCCAAAAAATAGGCGGACATTTCCTGTCTACAGATGACCCGATCGACAAACAGACGTCCGGACCGACAGACAGACCGACAGACGTGACTCCAATATAGCCCTCATATACTTTGAATCTGGGGACACAATTAATTTAGCCTTTCGGCATAAATCTACAACCGTTTGCCGAAAACCTAACAAAAGTGGGGTTTAAAGTTTCGTTCTTTTACAATCAAAGCCCTACGAGGTCCTTATTCACAAACCTTGAGTCTTTACTTAAGACTCAAACTCAACAAGTCCAAATTTTCAGAGTGACTTAACTTAATTTATAAGTATTTTATCAAGAACAATACAAATATTTGGATATTAATGGAGTTATAATATATTCCAATATATCAATTTTAAAAAAAAGTAGTGAAAATATGACTCTTTCATATTTTTGAAACCTCAGTCTAAAATACAGACTCAGGAGATTAATGAATAAGGGCCCTGGTCAGTCTGCTTATTTGTCACACTGTATAATTTCCTTCGCACAGACATTGTTAATGCTATTGTGCTGGAAGACACTGGACATTGCAGTCAAAAAGCGACGTGCAATTAACTGTACGTCGAGGAAGACTCCGAACCGGATAGAACCAGAGCCTTAAAACAAGCAAGACTAAAAGCTTCGGCATCTGAAAATGTCCGAGTGATCCTTTTGGGATTTGAACCCAAAGCGGTGAGTGGCTGAGTGATGTTAAATCAGTGACTTAACCACTCGCTCGGCCACGGAGGCCGCCACTCTCACAGGCATTTAATGACAGTTTATAAATAGACACTTTCGTAACTGTACTTATTTCCATATGATACGTGAAAATCACTTGTTTTCAGATTTAAGGACATAATTAAGTGAATTGAATTAATTAAATTTATTATATAAGCTCATCAGCTGGACAATTCCTAATCATTTAAACACAATTAACAACAAGGAACATAAGAAAAAATTTTTAAGCGGATTTCAACCTTCTGGAATCATAAGCAAAAAAGCAGGTTCATGCAAAAGCCTCAAGCAGAAGAATAAAGTAAAAAAAGCCCCACGTTATTATTTAACTACAGATCATGTGACAATAAGTGTACGTAAGGTCATGAAAATAAGCAGTAAGTATCGTTCTGTTATCTTTTAATTTTGTTTTATATTGATTTTCCGGTTATTGGTATATTTTGAGCGTATCTATACAACTGACCATGTAATTCTTCAATGACAACCTTACATATTTCATGTATATTTGTCTAGCAGAATATTTGCGATAATAAGAACAGGTTTTTAAAAGGTTTACGCTGAATCATATGTTTGTTTTGCTCTGCGTAGAGGCGAAAGTCTAACGAAAGAGGGGTTCACGTAAATCCTCATTTTGTACATAACTTTCTTATACGACGATATAATTTTAAAAAGTGTCACATAGTGGTAAAAGTATAAACTTGTTTGATAATTTATTCATTTAGGATCATCTTCAGAATCAGAATCTTAATATGTGTCTAAAATTTCATGGCTGTAACTTAATTCTAAATTGCCAACCAAAAGTGCTGACCAAAAGTGGCTAGAATAAAAAAATAAATAAAGAACAGAACAGAACATATATTTTATTGACTTGTACATAGTACATCATCATATATAGTGTTATTGTATTGGGGTTTACATTATATGTACCATAAAAAGTAACATTTTCCAAGATATTAGCTTGATAAGTTGACAATAGTCTTCTTATTAAAATAAAGATTTATGATAAATTAACCAACACCTTATGTGTATATTACATGTGAACAGGATAGACGTTGAAGTTGCGTTTTGTTGATATTTTGAAATTTTGAGATAGTCTGACCATGATTTATATGTTCGTTTTGTTGTTGTTGTTGTAGTGCTGTATTTAATTGTCGCTGGAATTCCGTCAAATATCGACGTCCCGCCAGTTACAGATGGCCGAAGACTTCGACTGCACAGATACCCGGGTAGAACCACCGACCTACCACATGCCATCTGGAAGGCTTCCGTACATGAAAAATACGATTGACCCTGCCGAGACTTAAACCCACAGCGATGACTGATTAACAGAGAGGGAGAGAGAAGGACAGAGATCGTTAGTTTTTTGAGACAATATTGACTGTAGTAACAACAGAGAGAGAGAGAGAGAGAGATGGGTGAAATTAATAGGTTTGCTGGTTTAATTAAACGGACAGGTTAAAACAGGTAGGAAAAAACAGTGAAACTATTTAACATACCCGTAGATTAAACATATTTCTTTTACGTCGATTTGGAAATAAGTTCCAACAAATTTTACTAATTCCCCTCGACGGTTCCTGTGTTGAACCAGTGCTTTGCACGCATGAGAATGTAAAAAGAAAAGGTCTTGACACCTATTAACTTCGCAGTCAAATACCTACACCTACATTTTTATTTGTAACCCATGCTATATTTTGTCTATATATTATATATAATAGAAAATACGTTTAGAGTACTACCATGCTTGCCTGCGATACCGCGCTTTTATGTGTATATTTACGGTAGTTGTTTCTTGTCCAGTAGCTGTGTGACCTCATTGTGTATAGTCTTATCTGCGTTTACAGCTGCTCAGTGTTATGTTTGAGTGAGTGAATATTGATGAATGGTCACTTCGAATGCATGCACTTAACCTTTCCACTTGCATAAACCGCCAAAATCTCACGTCACAACCCTGAAAACTTTTTCTTTCCCTCGCCAGTTTGTATTTTGTCTTGGATCGAGAAGGACAGTCGCGAGACTGCTTCCATATTTCCATTTCATTTACCGTCTCTTTCTATATATATATTGTTACCATATATAATTTATTATATTGATGTTAAAAGTGTAAATCTTCAGACACGATCTGGTAAGAATTATTTTATGTTATAGATCTATGCAGATCTTATTACTCTGATGTTTTATTGTGAAATGATATTTATTATCGCGTTTGTGTGATTATGAAATTATCCAATTGACATATTGTGTTTTATCACGATATCTGATTGTGGTTTCTTTTCTATGTTACAGACTTCTTCTTTCTCATTTATTTCTGTGTATCGTCTGATTCCACGCTTATTAAAGTATTCATATCATCGACACCCAGTGTTCTTATTTGACAACCCCGGGTTACTTATTAATAGATGGGGTTGCTCGTGTTTGCGTTGACTTCGATGACATTTCCCTTGCACACTAATCGTATTTTCGTCAACTAAATACAACTGCACCGCAGTGAAATAACCCTCACTGAAACACCTGAATCCTTGCTGCTTTGCTTTTAGCGAGATATTCTTGTCGTTCAGTTCCGTCGTCTTGCTTCTGGAGTAAAACGGAACCCAACCCCGTGCTCGACGCGTCTGTGTGCACAATAAAGGGTTTTGTGTAGTCGGCAAACGCCAACACTGGCGGGGACGTCAGTTTCTCTTTCAAAGTATTAAAAGCATATTCTTGCTCTTTTTGCCACTGCCACGCAGTAGGTGTTTTGCTTTTTGCTGATTTTGATACCTTACGCTTGGGCGAATTCAAACAGTGACCCTCTAAAAGACGATTTAAAGGTTGAGCAATTTTTTAATAATCTTTAATAAATCTGCGGTAAAAACCCGCTGTTCCAAGAAAAGCTCTGAGATCTTTAACATTTGTAGGAGTTGGCCATTGAGAAATAGCGGTCAATTTCTCCGGATCCGTCGCGATACCTTCCTCTGATATGATATGACCTAAAAAAATCGCATTTTGAACCCTTTAGTTTAAGACCATGAGACTCTAACCTGCTGAAAACATTTTCAATTCGCTCAATGTGTTCTTCGAATGTTTTAGAAAAAATCAGAATATCATCGATAAATACTAAACATTCTTTCAAATTAATGTCTCCAACACATTTTTCCATTAGGCGTTGAAATGTCGCGCCACTATTCACCAACCCTAAAGCCATCCTACAACATTCGTAAAAGCCTAAGTTTCCAACGGAAAATGCTGTTTTGGGTTTATCATTTTCCTCCATTTCGACCTGCCAGTACCCTGATCTCAAATCTAATTTAGAGAAAAATTTTGACCCTATAACGGAATCTACTGTATCGTCAAATCGAGGTAGCATGTATGCGTCTTTTCGAGTTCTAGAATTTAGTAACCTGAAATCCAAACAGAAACGAAGACTTCCGTCTTTTTTTTTCGCACAAGAACTACGTTCGAGGAATACGGACTGTCACTTTCCCTTATAACGCCTATATCCAACATATCGCGTAGGTGTTGCCTCACTTCCTCGTACATTGCTGGGGGGATTTTACGATATGGTTGCTTAAATGGAACATCAATGTCTAAAACAATCTTGTGTTTAACAGTAATGGTACACCCTATGTCAGTTGGGCCTGTAGAGAAAATATGACTCCAGTTACCGAGAACCTTTAAAACCTGATAATACTGGTCATCTGTTAAGTTCTTTCGATCAATTTTTAAGTCAAAATTTTCAACTATTGAATCTTTTTTAATTTCAGACCTATCAACTGACGATGTCAAATCATCAACAATTTTCACCTCATTAATGCAACATATAGGACTCTTAGGTTTAATAAACAAGGTTTTTGCTGACATATTGTAAATATGGACTGGAATTTTAGCACATGAACCATGCTGCGGAACCTTTACTACATGTGGTCTAACCAACAGAGGACTTTCGTGTAAATTCTCAGTAACCACCCTCTTAACCTTGTGGTCTATGCCTCTAGCAATACCGTGAAGAGAAATCTGCTCATATGGACCTATCTCAAGGGTATGCTCATTTGTGGATCTAACAACATACGGATCGCGCACAATAGAATCTAGCGCAATCTGCCATGCTTCTGGGAAACAGGAAGTGCTATCAGTCGTATATGACTTAAGCCGTCTGATGACATTGGTCCCTACTACAACTGGACACGAGCATCTCGATTTTGGCTTTAAATTGATTAGCTCGAACACTTTATTTCATCTTAGGCACAATTATCAGCAAAGAACAACATGCAAAAAAAAAAGAAAGAAAAAAAAATAACGCATTGAAATTGGACTTCAACTTCTTGAGTTATAAGCAATAAAGCATACAAAGTGACCCTAGCAGAAAAAAAAATGAATTGAAACTATCTTGCCGTAATGATTTAAGTACAGGTCATGTGATAATTTGTTGAAAATTAACAAGAACTATCATTGAAAATGCTGAATACCCCCAGATACCACTTTATAACAGATAGTCTTAAAAAGTTGAAATGTAAAAAAAATTAAAACACCACACCGAAACTACGTAGAGCTCTAGCTATACATACATGTATCGCCGATAAAAATATTTAAAGATGCAATACTACAGATACGTCAATTTAGCACGAATATTTTGAAATTCTCAGTCTGTAACAAATCAGCTACATTTATTATCTATAATGGACCTTCAGTAAACCTACGGGTTATATACAATACCAATGTATCAACAAGTAGGGAATTTCACGGCCTTTCTAACATTTCCGGAAACTGTCTTATTTACATAAATATAAACACAAGCCATCTAAAAATAGAACTGCATGCACTACTTTAAAGAAATATTTTTCCGATGAAAAACAAATCATTAATGTTATGCAGCTAGAAAATACATTAATTCATTTTTTCTAAAGAAATGTTGTGACTTAAACAAACACCCCAACTTTCATGAGGGAATCGTGTAACTGTACACGGATTAGACATGGGGACATTCGCTAGACACAACGCTTATGATTATTATGCATGACTTACGAGAGCCGAGCTGACTACGAGACAGAGCTCGATAGATTCCGGAAATC
>CM037779.1:6309326-6331520 GCA_021229015.1 Solen grandis
CAGCACCCTATGACGTCACGTATCGTCAGAGCTAAAAATAGTGAAAAAGGGTTTGTCGCGCTTACAGCCGCCTTTTAAATGATCAGATTTTCTTCAAATTTTTACAGATGGTACATCTTAAAACTAAGTTGTGGAATATTTTTCAGCTAACCTTAATTCCCGGAAAAACCGAAGTATTGTGGCTGAAATAAGATTCGAACATAGGACCAAAAATTTCATTTTAGGGTTAAAGAACTTCGGGATGAGATAAAAAGTTGAACTTACACATTTTTGCGTTCTGCATAATTTTACATATATTTTGAGTCGTGACGTCATATGACGTCATAAGCATACTACTACAAACTGCTACTTATTTTTTTTTCTTCGTAACTAAACGCTTTTTTTTCGCGGAATATAATGTCAATTGTTCAGCATGAACATGAAATACTACCAGAGGTGGTCATTACATGAAACTTCTATCTCCTGCTTTTTGCATTAACACGGGTTGCAGAAATCCTATCATTCGTTTTGACGAATGACATCTAGTTATTCTTCTTCTTCTTCTTCTTATTCTTTTTTCTTCCTCTTTTTATTTGTGTTAATTTCGAGGTGTTGCCATGACTCAGAAAAATGAAAATTTTTTGGATATATTTCAAAAACCATGAGCTTTCGGATGCAATGAATTTTATATTCATACGACGTCATTAAAAGTCAGATTTGACGTCAGGTGAAAAAGTTTGTACGCGGTCTCAGGGCCCTTATTTCTGGGACCCATTTTCATCAAAATTCACGAATGTGTATGTTAGGCTCTATTGTCATCCCGGTGTCCGTTTTTCAAAATTCGAAAAGTCCCTGGTTCTATAGCGAATCCAAGATTCGAACCAAGGTCGTAAATTTTTAAATGCTTATAAAATATGTCCTATTTAAGATAGAAAGTTGATATTTAGTCAGTATATAGGTCTCTAGAAGTTTTATACATTTTGTGAAAATAAATGTCATATGACGTCACGTGACGTCATTATGATAATGTATTTCTAATATTAACAAGAATATTTCTATATGTTGAAATTGTCGAAGGGAAATGACAATTTAATGACACATGTTTCAAAGGCTGAATTTTGATTTCTATGATTTTTTATATGCCTATGACGTCATATTGAAATCTGCTACAAAAGTTTGTACGCGGTCTACAGCCATTGTTTGTGAAACCGATTTTTATCAAATTTTCACGATTTTGTATATTAAGTTCTAGTTGTGCATACCGGTGTCCGTTTTTTAAAATTCGAAAAGTCCATGGTTCTATAGCGAATCCAAGATTCGAACCAAGGTCGTAAATTTCAAATTTTATAAAATCGGTTTCCCATTTGAGATAGAAAGATGATATTGGGTAGTATATAGGTCTCTGGGAGTCTTAAACATTTTGTGAAAATAAATGTCAATGACGTCACGTGACGTCATTATATGATAATGAATTTCTAATTCTAAAAAATTATTTCCCTTTTTGTTGAAATTTTCGAAGGGTAATGAAAATTTAATGGGCCGCTTTGCTTCAGACGCTGAAATTTCGATTTCAATGATTTCAGAACCTTTAACGTCATATGACGTCACATTTGAAATTTTGATGACGAAAGTTTGTACACGGTCCAGAGCCTTTTAATGCGCCGATTTTCATCAAATTTTCAGAGAATGTGTATATTAACTTCTAGTTGGGGCATCTCGGTGTCCGTTTTTCAAAATTCGAAAAGTCCATGGTTCTATAGCGAATTCAAGATTCGAACCAAGGTCGTAAATTTTTAATTGCTTATAAAATAGGTTTTTATTTGAGATAGAAAAGTAATATTTGGTCGTATATGGGTCTCTGGGAGTCTTAAACATTTTGTGAAATTAAACGTCACATGACGTCACTTGACGTCATTTATATAAAAATGTATTTCTAATATTAATAAGAGAATTTCATAGTTGAAATTGTCAAAGGCAATAAAATTTAATGACAAATAAATTCATACGCGGGAAATTTCGAGTTCAATGATTTTCAGAAGGCTATGACGTCATAGACGTCACATTTGAAATTGACTACGAAAGATTGTACACGGTACAGAGCCATCATTTTAAAGGGCCGATTTTTTTTTTAATTTTCACAGAATGTGTATATTACGTTCTTTTTGTGTAACCGGTGTCCGTTTTTCAAAATTCGAAAAGTCCAAGCATCTATAGCGGATCCAAGATTCGAACCAAGGACGTCAATATTTAATGCTTATAAAAACTGTCCTATTTGAGATAGAAAGTTGAAATTTTGTCAGTTTTGTAGGTCTCTGGGTGTCTAACAATATGTGAAAATAAACGTCATATGACGTCACGTGACGTTATTTTTTTAATTATTATTATTCTTTTCTTCTTCCTAACTAAATGCTTATTTTAATATGAAATTTTTTTGGGTTTTTTAGTCACGTGAGGAAATTTTGTTTTCAATGATTGTCAGCAGCCTAGACGTACATGACGTCACAGCTAAAAATAGTGAAAAATGGTGTTTGCGCTCTACAGCCGTCATTTTTTAGTCGGATTTTTTTTAAATTTTTACAGATGGTACATCTTGAAACAAAGGTGTGCATATCCTGTCAGCTAACCGAAATTCCAAAAAAACCCGGGAAGTTCTGGGGCTGAAATAAATTCAAACCCAAGCCCGAAAATTTCATTTTGGGTTTTAAAAGTTTTCAGGATAAAGATAGAAAGTTGAAATTTTACACATTTTTGGCGGGTTCTGCAGAATTTCTACATATATTTTGATTCCTGACGGCATAAGCATTTTTCCCCCAATTTTTATTTTCGGGCAATGATTTCGCATGATGCCATTGTTCAAATAATAAAAATTTCCCAGAGTTATAAACAGTAAAGTTTTGCGCTTTTGAAAACAGCATTTTCGCACCCTATAAACGTCACGTACGCCCAGAGCTAAAATAGTAAACCCAATGATGTTCGAGCCCCCTACAGCCCCCATTTATGTTTCAGATTTTTAAAAATTTTTTACAGAAGGCCCTTTTAAAACTAAGGGGGAATTTTTTTGTCAGAAACCCTTAATTCCAAAAAAACCGAAGTATTGGGGCTGAAGTAAGATTCGAAAAAGGGGCCCAAAAAATTTCATTTTAGGGTTAAAGAACTTGGGGGATGAGATAGAAAGTTAAATTTACACATTTTGGCAGTTCTGCAGAATTTCTACAAATTTTTTCAGTCAAAAACGTAAATATACGTCATGTGACGTCATAAGCATACTTTTTAAATTTTTTTCCATTTTAGGGCAAGTTTTTCCCCCCATGATGCCAGTTGTTCAAAATAAAAAAAAATTTTCAGAGTTAGGAAAAATTTAAAGCGTTTTTTGAACATACGCATCTTCACACCCAAATGACTCACATAAACTTCACAGCTTAAAATAAAAAATGGTTTCGCCCCCCTCTACAGCCGTCATTTATGGTGGGATTTTTTTTAAAATTTTTTCACAGATGGTACATTTTGAATAAAAGGGTGTGCATACCCTGTCACTAACCGAAATTCCGAAAGACCGAAGTTCTGTGGCTGAAATAAGTTTCGAACATAGGACCAAAATTTATTTTAGGTTTAAAAAAACCTTGGGGAATGAAATAAAAATTTGAAACTTACACAGTTTGCAGTTCGCAAAATTTCTACAAATTTTTGGAGTGGGAACGTCTATACGTCTTTGGGACGTCATAAGCATACTTTTTAATTTTTTCTTTTTAAGGGCAAGGGATTTCGCCATGATCCATTTTGTTCAGAATAAAAAATTTTCAAAATTTATAAACAAACGAACCCTTTTTGAAAAAAAGCATTTTCACCCCCCTATAAACGTCCCCTGACGCCACAGCTAAAAATATGAAAAAGGGTGTTTGCGCTCTACAGCCCGTTTTTTATGGTCGGATTTTTTTAAAATTTTCACAGATGGACATCTTAAACAAGGTGTCTTTTTTCCGTCAGCTAACCGAAACCGAAAGCCCCGAATTCTGTGGCTGAAATAAGATTCGAACAAATAACAAAAAAATTTTCATTTTGGGAAATTAAAAGCTTCAGAAGGAGACAGAAAGTTGAAACTTACACATTTGTAGGGACAAAATTTTCTACAAATTTTGAGGGGCTCTTTTACCAAGCGTCTAACCCAACCAATTTCAATTAGGGCAAGTTTTCGCCATGACCCCTTTTTCCGAATAATGAAAATTTCAGATTTATGAAACAGAAAGTAGCGCTATTGAACAAAAGCACTCAGCACCCTATGACGTCAGTGACGTCTGAGCAAAAAAATAGTGAAAAAGGGTTTTTAAAAAACGCTCTACGCCGCCTTTTATGTTGGGATTTTCTCAAATTTTTCACAGTTTGTACATCTTAAACTCATGTGTGCATATCCTGCAGCCCCGAAATTCCGAAAACCAAAAGTTGGTTCTATAAAAGACCGAAAAAGACCGAAAATTTCATTTTAGGTTTAAAAATTTCAGAAGATAGAAATTTAAAAACTTCACATTTGCATTCTGCAGCATTTCTACAAATATTTTGAATGTGACGTCATAGAACTCAAAACATCCCCAACTAATTTTTAATTTGGCAATGATTTCGACATAAAAGCCATTTTCAAATAAGAAAATTTAAGTTTTTTGCAGTTTTAAATATGCCTTTTTTAGCAACACATTTTCAGCAACCTATGACGCACCGACTCAGAGCTGAAAAAGGAAAATGTATCCCCTCAGCCGCCTCTATATCAATTTTTCTTCAATCTTTAAGATGGTACATTTTGAAACTAAGGTTGAAATTTTGTCGCAACCCTTAAAAAATTTTCCCAAAAAAAACCCAAGATTGTGGCGAATAAGATTGAACAAGACCTTTAAACTAGAAAAACAAGCTTGCAGTCTGTTCGACGTCATAGAATCAGTTTCTCACAGACTAAAAATTAGTTTTTTATCATTTGCACAAATTTTTGAATATAATGCCCTTTTTTTTTCAGCTTTAACAGAAATACTACCCAAGGTGATCATTACGAAACTTCTTCTCCTGCTTTTTGCATTAACAAACCTTGCAGAAAGTCCCCATCTTCGTTTTCCCCCCGAAAGACATCTATTTTTTCTTATTAGGACTTCTCCCTTTCGGGAGAAATCCTATTGGGTTTTTTTACTTTTTTTTTTAGACTTTCCCGCCTAAACAAAAACCATTGGGGTTTTTACTTTTATTCTTTTTCTTCTTATTATTATTATTATTCTTTTTTTTCTTCCTAACTAAAAAGTTATTTTTCTATTTGCAATACTCCCAGGAGAGAAAATTTTTAGACTTATTATCACGTGAGGGAAATTTTTTGATTTCAAAAGATTTTCAATCCTATACGTCAATGACGTCACATTTGAAAATCTACAAAAGTTTGGTACGCGGCCTACACCTTTTTTTTTGGGGGTTTAAAAACCCTTTTTTGCATAAAATTTTTTTACGGGTTGTGTATATTAAGTTCTAGTTGTGCATCCGGTGTCCGTTTTTAAAAATTTTCGAAAAGTCCAGGGTTTTCTATAGCGAACCCAAAGTTTCCCAAACCCAAAGGGCGAAAAATTTTAAATCCTTAAAAATATGCCCCAATTTAAGATAGAAATTTGATATTTAGTCAGTAATAAGCCCTCTAGCATTTTTTAAAAACATTTTGTAAAAATTTATAGTCAAAAGACGTCACGTGACGTCTTTATATGAAAATTGTATTTTTTAATATTAACAAAATATTTCTAAAAGTTAAAAATTGTCAAAGGCAATGAAAATTTAAAGACAAAAGTTTCAAACGGTTTGAAATTTTGATTTCAAAGATTTTTCCATATGCCTATGACTCCATATGCCCGTCACACGGGAAATTCAACAAAATTTTGGTACGCTGTCACCCCACTTTTTATGCCCAATTTTCCCTAAAATTTTCACAGAATTTTAAATTTTAAGTTCTATTTGCATCCTGGTGTCCTTTTTTTTTTTAAAAATTTTCAAAAAAGTCCAAGGTGCTAAGCGTTTTCCAAGATTCGAACCAAGGTCGAAAATTTTCAAATTCTTATAAAATGGGTTTCCCTTTTTTGAATGAAAAGATGATATTGGGTCAGTATATAGGTCCTGGGATTTTTTAAAATTTTTTTGTGAAAAAAAATTTCTTATGACGTCACGTGACGTAAATTATAGGGATAAGGAATTCTAATACTAACAAGATTTTTTCTATATTTTTAAAAATTTTTCAAAGGGGAAATTAAAAAATTTAATGCCGAAAGCTTCAAAAACTAAATTTTTCGATTTCAGTGTTTTTTAAAAGCCAGATTTCAATGACGTCACATTTGAAATTGACAAACGAAAGTTTGAAACAGGGCCCAGAGCCATTAAAAGGGGCCGTTTTTCATAAAAATTTTCACAGAAGTTATTTTTTACTTTCTTATTGTGTATACCGGTTTTTTTTTCCCCGGTTTTTTCAAAATTCGAAAAGTCCAACATTTTATGGGGGACCCAAGATTCGAACCAAGGACTAAATTTTTAAATGCTTAAAAAAAACTGTCCTATTTAAGATAGAAAGTTGAAATTTTTTTCAGTTAGTGGGTCTCTGGGTGTTTTAACAATTAGTGAAAATAAATAAAATATAAAGTCACGGACGTCTTTTTTTATTATTAT
This sequence comes from Solen grandis, assembly GCA_021229015.1. NCBI lineage: Eukaryota > Metazoa > Mollusca > Bivalvia > Adapedonta > Solenidae > Solen > Solen grandis. Next base: position 6,315,975 of record CM037779.1, read on the forward strand.
TTTCTTTCCTTTTTCCTAACAAAACCGCTTATTTTAATTTTTTCAAAGTCCCTGGGAACGATAAAATTTTTTTTTGGGTTTAAATTAGTCCTAAAGGAAAAATTTGATTTCATGTTGGGCCCACACCCCTAGACTCACATAAACGTCACAGCAAAAAAATATAAAAAATGGTGTTAGCGCCTACGCCGCATTTAGGCCCGGATTTTCTTCAAATTTTCCCCAGAGGTACATCTTGAAACAAAGGGTGTGCAATCCCTGCACTAACCAAATTTCCCGATAGACCGAAGTTCTAGGGTTTGAAAAAAGATTCGAACTGGGACCAAAAATTTCATTTAGGTTTAAAGAACTTCGGGAAATGAGATAGAAAATTGAAACTTACACATTTTTGCAATTTTCTGAAAAAAAAAAAAAAAAAAAAAAATTTTCCTCAAAAAAAAAAATTTTAAAAAAAAAAAAAAGGGCCCCCCCCGTCCCCCCCCCCCCCGGTAAAAAAAAAAAAAAAAAAAATTTGGTCCGGTAAAAATGTTACGTCAAAAGGGCATACTTTTTAATTTTTTCCATTTTAGGAAAATTTTCCCGACATGATGCCAGTTGTTCAAAAATAAGGAAATTTTTAAGAGTTAAACAGTAAAGTATGCGCTATTGAAAAAAAGAAAACTTCAGAACCCTATGACGTCATGTGACGTCAGAGCTAAAAATATTTAAAAATGGTTTTTCGCGCCCCTCCCGGCCATTAAGGTCGGTTTTTCTTCAAATTTTTTCCACGATGGTACCCCTTGAAAACTAAGGGAAACATATCCGCCAGCTTCCCAAAATTTTCCAAAAAACCGAATTCTGGGGCTGAAGTAAATTCGAACATAGGAAAAAAATTTAAAATTTTGGGATTGAAGAGTTTCCCAGGATGAGATAAAATTTGAAACTTCACATTTTTGCAGTTCTGCGGGCTTTCTAAAAAAATTTTTTGAATGTAAAACGCCCGGGGACGCCATAAGCTTCCCCCAATTTATTTTTAATTTGGGGCAATGATTTCGACATGATGCCATTGTTCAAAAAAATAAAAAATTTCAGAGTTTTTGCAGAAAAAAGTAACGTTTTTGAGCAACAGCTTTTTTCACCACCCTATGACCACGTGACGTCAGAGCTAAAAATAGTGAAAAAAGGGTTTTTCCCGCGCTCTACAGCCGCCATTTATTTTCAGATTTTTTTTCCAAATTTTTACAGTTGTACATCTTAAAATTTTTTTTTTTTTTAAGGTTGAATATTTTGTCATTTTAACCCTTAAATTTTTTCCGGGGGAAAACCGAAAAAATTTGGGGGTGAAAAGTTAGATTGGGGGGGGGGGGGGACCCAAATTTTTTTTGGGTTTTAAAAAAAATTGGGTAAAATAGAAGTTGAAAATTTACACATTTTAAAGTTCTGCATAATTTCTAAAATATTTTTTCGAGTCGTCGTCATATGACGCCCAAAGCATCTACACTACGCACTTTTTTTTTTTCTTCAAAAACAAAACGCTTTTTTTTTCCGGAATCCCAATTAAATTTGGGTTCAGCAAAACCCTTAAAATTACAACCACAGGGGGTCTTTCCCATGAAATTTCTATCCCTGTTTTTTTGCATTAACACAGGTTCCCGAAAGCCCAACTTTCCCTTTTAGACAAATTTACATCTGGGTTTTTTTTAAAAAATTCTTTTTTTTCTTCCTAACTAAACGCTTTTTTTTCTATTTTGCAAAAATCCTGGACGATAAAAAATTTTTAGACTTTTTAGTCACGTGAGGAAATTTTTAAATTCTAAAAATTTTCATACCTATGACGTAAATTTTTACGCCCACATTTAAAATATGCTCCCAAAAGTTTTTTAGCGGTCTAAAACCTTTTTTGTTTGGGGAACCAAATTTTAAAATAAAATTTTTCACAGTTTGGTAATTAATTTTTCTATTTTGTGAAATCCCGGGGTCCTTTTTTTTAAAAATTCCCAAAAAGTCCATTTTTTCTAAAAAGCGAACCCAAAGATTCAAACCCAAAGGTCGAAAATTTTTAAATGTTTAAAAAAATCTGTCCTAAAAAAGATAAAAATTTTGTTTATTTAATCATAAAAAAGGTTTCTCGGAACTTTTAACCTTTTTGTGAAAAAAATGTCATTGACGCACGTGCCCTCTTTAAAAGAAAAGAAAATTTCTAATTTTAAACAAGAATATTTTTTATATTTTGAAATTGTCGAAAGCAATAAAAAATTAAAAATGACACATGCTTCAAACGCTAAAATTTTTGTTTTCTATTTTTTCATATCCCTATGACGCCCATATGACGTCACACGGGAAATAACTACAAAATTTTGAAACCGGGGGTCCAGAGCCATTTTTTGAGAACCGATTTTCATAAAATTTTCACAAAAAGTGTATTTTAAATTTCTATTTTGGCACCCCGGGGCCCCGTTTTCCCCCAAAATTCCCCAAAATTTGCCCAAGGTCTATAGCGAACCCAAGATTCAAACCCAAGGTGAAAATTTTAAAATGCTTTTTAAAAATCAGTCCTATTTGAGTTAGAAAGTTGATTTTTTGGTCAGTTTGGGGTCCCCCGGGGGTTTTAAAAAAAAATTTTAAAAATTTGCATCATATGACGTCACGTGACGTCTTTTAAATGAAAATAAAATTACTAAAAATTAACAAAAATTTTTTTCAAAAGTTAAAAATTTTCCCGAAAAAAAAACTAAAACTTTTAAAATGGCGTAGTTTCGACAATAAAATTTTCCCTTTTTTCAACCCTTTTTTATGGGCTTTGGAATCATAAAAACGTCACACTTGACTTTTCCCCAACAAAAGTTTTTTAACGCGGTCTACACCTTTAAATTAGAACCATGTTCATAAAATTTTTCACAAAAATTTTTTTAAATTAGGAAATAGTTGGGGCATCCCCTACCCCTTTTTTTAAAAATTTCAAAAAACCCGGGGGTTTTCAAGGGGAAACCCCAAGATTCAACCCGGGAGCCCCGTTAATTCTCAAATGCTTTTTAAAATCGGTCCCATAGAGATATAAATTTGATATTTAAAAATTAAATGTGGTTTAGGGTATGACAAAAAAATTTTGTGAAAATGAGCGTTATGTGACGTCAGATGACGCCCATTACATGAAAAAAAAATTTTTCAAATTTATTTACAAGAAAATTTTATATTTTTAAAATTTGGCCATGGAAATGGAAATTATATGACATTTTGCTTAAAAGGGAATATTTTTAATTCTACATTTTCATATGCCAGGGACGCCTATGACTTTTCACTTGCCATATGCTACAAGAGTTTTTAAAGGGGGCTAAAAGCCAGTTTTTTGAAAACCCATTTTCCCTAAAAATTTTTTCCCGAAAGGGTTATTTGGGTTTTTAGTTTTAGCAACCCGGGGGTCCGTTCTTTTTTAAAAACAAAAAACAAAGTTTTATGGCGGGGTCCAATATTCCAACAAATTTACGCCAAAAATTTTAAAAACGTATAAAAAACTTTTCCAGATGTGTTAGAAATCTAAATTTTTTGGAAAAAAAGTCCCAAGAGTGCTTTACATTCTGTGAAAATGAACGTCATTTTTACGCATATGACGTCATAAAGGGCAAAAATTATTTCTGAAAAAATATAGCGTAAATTTGATATGTTTTTTGGTAATTCCCAGGACCATGAAATCTTTTGGTAATACTTTAAAAATTTAGAAAGCCCAAGTAAATTTATATTAATTTGGGCGTTTAAACACATCAGATTTGACAAACCGGGCAAAAAGGGTTTTTTCGCGGTGTAAAAAAAAGCCATTATTTTTGGACCAATTTTTAGGGAAATTTCAAAGAATTAAAATGTTTAAACCCCTAGTTTTTTTGGGGACCCGGGTCCTGTTTTTCAATTCGAAAAGACAAAAGGCAAAATTTTTTTAAAGGCTAAACCAAGTTTCGAAACATTGACGGTCAAATTTTAAAAAAATATAAAATCGCTTCGAGATGATTTTGAAATTTAATTTGGGCTGAAAAAATTTGTCTTTAAGACTTAATTTTTAAAATTCCCTTTGGGGTTAACGGGTTTTTTGACGTCAAAAAGGTCAAAAAAATTTTAAAATATCCCAAAGCGTTTAAATTTTTATTGTTCATTTAAATTTACTTTCTTTTGCCTATGATTTTCATTGACATCAAACTTGACGTTTCTACCCCACTCTTGACGCGGTCTACAGCCTTATTGGGAGGATTTGGGAATTTTGAAATTTTAAGCGTTTTAAATAAATTGGTTTTTAAAAAAAAAGATTAAAAAAAATAGTCCAAGTTAAATAAATCGAAAAAAAAAAATGATTTCCATTTTCCCTTTTTTTCCATTTCCCCCCCAAATTAAAAAGGTTTTTTTTTTCAAAGTTCATTTAAAAATTATGGGGCCCTACCAAAAAAAAAGTTAAAAAAGGGTGCCAAATTTCCCAAACCTCTTTCCTTTTTTTTTTTTTTTAAGTAAATTTGGGGCAAAAGGGGCAGAAAGTCCAAACATTCGTATCCAAAAGAAAAGAAATCCCAGTTTTATTTTTATTATTATTTTTTTTTCTTCCTAACTAAAAACCCTTTTTTTTTTATATGTTCAATGGACCCCAGGCGATGAAAAATTTTTTGGCTTATTTTCCACGGGGAAATTTTTTTTCAATGATTTTTTAAACACCCTAAAGACGTCAAAATGACGTCACCGCTAAAAAAATGAAAAAAAGGGGTTCGCGCTCTACCCGCCATCAAATTTTTGGGGGATTTTCTTCAAAAAATTTCAGATGGTACATTGAATTTAAAAAAGGGGCATATCCTGTCAGCTAACCAAAATTCCCCGGAAAGCCCGGGGAAAATTTGGGGGCTGAAAAAAAAAATTTGAAAATAGGCCCCCAAAAATTTTTAATTTTGGATTTAAAAAGCTTCTGGATGAGAAAAAAATTTAAACTTAAAACATTTTGCAGTTTTGAAGAATTTCTCCCTTTTTTTTTAGCCCGTGCCCTCATTTTAAGTCATGTTTTCGTCTTTTAAGGGTACTTTTTTAATTTTTTATTTTGGGCAAAGTTTTTGCCATGTTTGCCAGTTTAAGAAAAAGGGAAAATTTTTAGAGTTAGGGAAAAGTAAAGAATCGTTTTTTTACAAAAAAAAATTTTTACCCCCCAAAGGGTATGGGCCCGTCAGGGGTAAAAAAATTAGGGGGAAAAAAGGTTTTCCCGCTTTTAAAAACCCCCTTTTAAAAAGGTGGGGTTTTCTTCTTTTTTTTAAAACCAGAGGGGAAAAAACTTGAAACAAAGGGCAAATCCCCCCACCAAAACCAAAATTTTTCCCAAAAAACCCTTTTTTCTTTTTCTAAAAAAAAGTTTTGAACTGGGGCCGAAAAATTTTTTTTTAAAGGGGTTAAAGAGTTTAAAAAAGAGATAAAAAATTTTTAAAATTACACTTTTTTCATTTCCCCGCCCGAATTTTTTAAATAAAAATTTTAAGTCTTTGGGACGCCCCCGGGGAGCTTAACAAAAATTTTTTAATTTTAAAATTTTTGGGAAAAAAAATTTTTCCCGATCCCCGTTTTAAAAATAAAATTTCGAGTTATGAAAGAAAAAATATCCCTTTTTTAAAAAAAAATTTTTTAAAACCCCCCTTTTCGTCAGGGGGCCCCCCAAAAACAAAAAATTTTGGGGAAAAAAATTATTTTTTTCTTTTTTCCCCTTATTTCGGAATATAATGTCAATTGTGCGGGAAAAAACCCCTAAAAATACTACCCGAGGGGGGCCCCTTACATGAAATTTTATCCCGCATTTTGCTTTAAAAACCCCTTTTGGGCAAAAAAAGTCCTACCACTTTTTCCCCCGAATAAACCATTTTTGGACTTTCCCTAAAGAGAAAGCCCCTTTTGGGTTTTTTATTTTTTTTTGGACTTTTTTCCAAAAAAAGAAAGCCCAATTTGGGGTTTTTTTTTTTTTTGGGCTTTTTGCCTAAACCCGAAAGTCCTCTTGGGTTTTTTAAAGTTTATTTTTAAATTTTATTTTTTTTTTTCCCCAAAAAAAAACGAAATTTAAAGGGCTTTCTCCCCTTAAAGCAGAAATTTTCCTTTTTGGGGTTTTTTTAAAATTTTTAAATTTTTGGGCCCTTTTCCCCTAAAGCAAAAAAATCCTTTTGGGGGGGTTTTTTTGTTTTTTATTTTTAAAATTTTTATTTCTTTTCTTCCTCAGGGGGTTTTTTATGTTAAATCGCCCTAGGGAAAAAAAATTTCGATGGCTTTTATTATTCTTTTGCAAAAAATTTAAAAAATTTTATTTTTTTTAAATCCCCAAAACTTTTAAATTTAAAGTCACATTTTGGAAAAAACCCCAAAAAAATTTTGAAAAGGGGCCCCAACGAAAATTAAATTTAAACCGTTTTTTAAAACAAATTTTCACAGAAGTGTTTTTTTCGTTCAAGTTGTTATCTCGGGCCCGGGTTTTAAAAAAATTTCCCCAAAAAACAAAAGGGGTTCTTGGCAAAAAAAACCCCCAAACCCCCAAGGGGGTCAAATTGATAAAGCCAAAAAAAATGGGCCCAAAAATGGACGGGGGGGGTTTTTTATTTTGTCAGAAATAAGATCTCCGATAAAAATTTAAAAAATTTTTTAAAAAATTTTAGACGCCCTTTTACCCCATATGACGTTTTAAAATTTCCCTTTAAATTTTTTAAAAACATAATTAAAAAATTTTTTAAAATGGCCAAAGGGACAATAAAATTTTTGATGTCTTATTCCCCAAGAGATGTTATTTTGTTTTCTAGGGTTTTAAAAATATAGCTATGACGTCTTTATGACGTCACAGGGGGAAATAAGCTAAAAAAATTTTGTAGCGGTCCAGAGAATTATTGGGGGAACCGTTTTTCATAAAAAAGTTTCACAAAAAATTTTGGTTATATTAATTTTCCTAGTTGTGCATCCCGGTTTTTCCCGTTTTTAAAAATTCAAAAACCCCCAAAAGCTCTAGGGGGGATCCGTTTCGAACCAAGGTCGAAAAATTTTCAAATTCTTTTTAAAATCGGCCCTATTTGGATGGGAAAAGTTGATATTGGGTCAGTTTTATGGTCTCTGGGATTTTTAAAAAACATTTTGGGGGAAAATAAAGTCATAGGGACGTCATACGTCATTATATGATAATAAATTTTTAATACTAAAAAGATTTTTCTATATCTTAAAATTTTTCCGGGGGGCAATAAAAATTTTTAATACCGCAGTTTCAGTGCTGAAATTTCGATTTCAAAAGATTTTCAGAAGCCTATACTATATGACGTCACATTTGAAATTGACTACGAAAGTTTGTACACGGTCCAGAGAAAATTTTAAAGGGGGTTTTTTTTATCAAATTTTCACGAATGTGTATATTAAGTTCTTATTGTGTAACCGGGGTTGTCCTTTTTCAAAATTCGAAATTCCCAAAGGTTCTATAGCGAACCCAAATTAAAAAATAAGGTCGTAAATTTTTAAATGCTTTTAAAATCTGTCCTATTTAAGATAGAACGTTGAAATTTTGTCAGTTTTAATCTCTGGGTTTTAAACATTTTGTGAAAAAAAAAATGTCATATGACGTACGTGACGTCATTTAATGTAATGTATTTCAAATATTAAAAAATATTTTTATATGTTAAAATTTGTCGAAGGACAATGAAAATTTAAAAGACAAAAGGTTACATGCTGAAAATTCGATTTCAATGTTTTTGGGGAAGCCTTTACGTCATATGACGTCACATTTGAAAATGACTACAAAGTTTGTACACGGCCCAGACCCCATTTTAATGGGGCCGTTTTCATCAAATTTTCACAGAATGTGTATTTTACTTTTCTTATTGTGTATACCGGTGTCCGTTTTTCAAAATTCGAAAAGTCCAAGCATCTATGGCGGATCCAAGATTCGAACCAATGTCGTCAATATTTAAATGCTTTATAAAAACTGTCCTATTTGAGATAGAACGTTGAAATTTTTGTCAGTTAGTAGGTCTCTGGTGTCTTAACAATTATGTGAAAAATAAACGTCATATGACGTCACGGACTCATTTTATTTCTTATATTTATTCTTTTCTTCTCCAACTAAACGTTTATTTTAATATGTTGCATTAGTCCTAGGACGATGAAATTTTTATGGGTTATTAGGCACGTGATTTTGATTTCAATTATTGTCAGCACCCTATGACGTCACATGACGTCACAGCTAAAAACAGTGCAAAATGGGTTCGCGCTCTACTGCTGCCATATATGATCAGATTTTCTTCAAATTTTTACAGATGGTACATCTTGAAACTAAGGGTGAATATTTTGTCAGGTAACCAATAATTCCGAAAAACCGAAGGTATTGTGGCTGAAGTAAGATTCGAACATAGGACCAAAAATTTCTTTTAGGGTTTAAAGAATTTAGGAATGAGATAGAAAGTTGAAACTTACACAGTTTGCATTCTGCATAATTTCTTAATTATTTTGAATGGTGACGTCATATGACGTCATAAACATACTACTACTACTTTTTTTTTTCTTCGTAACTAAAGGCTTATTTTTCGCGGAATATAACGTCAGTTGTTTCAGCATGAACATGATATACTAACCAGAGGGTGTCATTACATGAAACTTCTATCTCCTGCTTTTTGCATTAACGCAGGTTGCAGAAAGTCCTATCATTCGTTTAGACGAATGACATCTAGTTATTAGGACTTTCTGCCTAAAGCAGAAAGTCCTATTGGGTTTGTACTGTTTTATTCTTCTTCTTCTTCTTATTATTATTATTCTTTTTTTCTTCCTAACTAAACGCTTATTTTTCTATGTTGCAATACTCCTAGGACGATGAAATTTTTATGACTTATTAGCCACGTCAGGAAATTTTGATTTCTATGATTTTCATAATGCCTATGACGTCATAATGACGTCACATTTGAAATTATGCTACAAAAGTTTGTACGCGGTCTACAGCCATTGTTTGTGAACCGATTTTCATCAAATTTTCACAGGATTGTGTATATTAAGTTCTAGTTGTGCATCCCGGTGTCCGTTTTTAAAATTCGAAAAGTCCATGGTTCTATAGCGAATCCAAGATTCGAACCAAGGTCGTAAATTTTTAAATGCTTATAAAATCTGTCCTATTTAAGAAAGAAAGTTGATATTTAGTCAGTATATAGGTCTCTAGAAGTTTTAAAAATTTTGTGAAAATATTTGTCATATGACGTCACGTGACGTCATTATATGATAATGTATTTCTAATATTAACAAGAATATTTCTATATGTTGAAATTGTCGAAAGGCAATGAAAATTTAAAGACACATGCTTCAAACGCTGAAATTTTGATTTCTATGATTTTCATATGCCTATGACGTCATATGACGTCACACTGGAAATATGCAACAAAAGTTTGTACGCGGTCTACAGCCATTGTTTATGAACCGATTTTCATCAAATTTTCACAGAATGTGTATATTAAGTTCTAGTTGTGCATCCCGGTGTCCGTTTTTCAAAATTCGAAAAGTCCAAGGTTCTATAGCGATTCCAAGATTCGAACTAAGGTCGAAAATTTTTTCAAATTCTTATAAAATCGGTCCTATTTGAGATAGAAAGATGATATTGGGTCAGTATATAGGTCTCTGGGAGTCTTAAACATTTTGTGAAAATAAATGTCATATGACGTCACGTGACGTCATTATATGATAATGAATTTCTAATTCTAACAAGATTATTTCTATATCTTGAAATTTATGAAGGGCAATGAAAAATTAATGCCGCATGCTTCAGATGCTGTAATTTCGATTTCAAAGATTTTCAGAAGCCTATGCGTCATATTACGTCACATTTGAAATTGACTACGAAAGTTTGTACACGGTCCAGAGCCATTATTAATGGGCCGATTTTCATCAAATTTTCACAGAATGTGTATATTAAGTTCTAGTTGTGCATCTCTTGTCCTTTTTAAATTAATGCCGCATGCATTATTGCGAAAAGTCCATGGTTCTATAGCGATTCCAAGATTCGAACCAAGGTCGTAATTTTTAAATGCTTATAAATCGGTCCTTTTTGAGATAGAAAAGTGATATATTGGTCAGTATATAGGTCCCTAAGAGTCTTAAACATTTTGTGAAAATAAATGTCATATGACGTACGTGACGTCATTATATGATAATGTATTTCTAATATTAACAAGAGTATTTCTATATATTGAATTGTCGAAGGGCAATGAAAATTTAATGACAATGATTCAGACACTGAAATTTCGATTTCAATAATTTTCAGAAGCCTATGACGTCATATGACGTCACATTTGAAATTGACTACGAAAGTTTGTACACGGTCCAGAGCCATTATTAATGGGCCGATTTTCATCAAATTTTCACAGAATGTGTATATTACGTTCTTATTGTGTATACCGGTGTCCGGTTTTTCAAAATTCGAAAAGTCCAAGCATCTATGGCGGATCCAAGATTCGAACCAAGGACGTCAATTTTTAAATGCTTATAAAAACTGTCCTATTTGAGATAGAAGTTGAAATTTTGTCAGTTAGTAGGTCTCTGGGAGTCTTAACAATTATGTGAAAATAAACGTCATATGACGTCACGTGACGTCATTTTTTATTATTATTATTCTTTTCTTCTTCCTAACAAAACGCTTATTTTAATATGTTGCAATAGTCCTAGGACGATGAAATTTTTATGGGTATTAGTCACGTGAGGAAATTTTGATTTCAATGATTGTCAGCACGCTATGACGTCACATAACGTCACAGCTAAAAATAGTGAAAAATGGTGTTCGCGCTCTACAGCCGTCATTTATGGTCGGTTTTTTCTTAAAATTTTCACAAATGGAAACAACTTGAAACTAAGGTGTACATATCCTGTCAGCTAACCGAAATTCCGAAAGACCGAAGTTCTGTGGCTAAAATAAGATTCGAACAAGGACCGAAAATTTCATTTTAGCATTAAAGACTTCAGGATGAAATAGAAAGTTGAAACTTACACAGTTTGCAGTTCTTCAGAATTTCTTAATATATTTTGAGTCGTGACGTCATATGACGTCATGTGACGTCATAAGCATACATCTAAATTTTTCATTTAAAGGAAATGATTTCGACATGAGCCAGTTGTTCAAATAATGAAAATTTCAGAGTTATACAGAAATGGATGCGCTTTTGAAAAAAAAGCATTTTCAGCACCCTATGACGTCATGTGACGTCAGAGTTTAAAAATAGTGAAAAATGGTGTTCACGCTCTACAGCCGCCATTTATGGCGAAGTTTCTTCAAATTTTCACAGATGGTATATTTGAAACTAAGATGTGTATATATCTTGAAACTAAGATGTGTATATCCTTTCAGCTAACCGAAATTCCGAAAGACCGAAGTTCTGTGGCTTAAATAAGATTCGAACATAGGACCGAAAATTTCATTTTAGGATTAAAGAGCTTCAGGATGAAATAGAAAGTTGAAACTTACACAGCTTGTAGTTCTGCAGAATTTCTTAATATATTTTGAGTCGTGACGTCATATGACGTCATGTGACGTCATAAGCATACATCTTAATTTTAATTTGGGGCAATGATTTTGACATGATGCCAGTTGTTCAAAATAATGAAAATTTCAGAGTTTATGACAGAAATAGATGCGCTTTTGAAAAAAAAGCATCTTCAGCACCCTATGACGTCATGTAAACGTCAGAGCTAAAAATTAGTGAAAAAGGGTGTTCACGCTCTACAGCCGCCATTTTGTTCGAATTTTCTTCAAATTTTCCCCAGAATGTATATCTTGAAACTAAGATATGTATATCCTTTAAGCTAACCGAAATTCCAAAAAGACCGAAGTTCTGGGGCTGAAATAAGATTCGAACATAGGACCGAAAAATTTCATTTTAGGATTAAAGAGCTTCAAATGTATAGAAAGTTGAAACTTACACAGTTTGCAGTTCTGCAGAATTTCTAAAAAATTTTTTGAGTCGTAAACGTCATAAGCATACTTCTTAATTTTTATTTTAGGACAATGATTTCGACATGATGCCAGTTGTTCAGAATAAGGAAAATTTCAAGTTATAACAGTAAAGTATACTTTTTGAGCAAAACATTTTCAGCACCATATGACGTCATGTGACTTAGAGCAAAAAATAGTGAAAAATGGTGTTCACGCTCTACAGCCGCCATTTATGGTCGGATTTTCTTAAAATTTCACAAATTTTACATCTTGAAACTAAGGTGTGCATATCCTGTCAGCTAACCGAAATTCCGAAAGACCGAAGTTCTGTGGCTGAAATAAGATTCGAACATGGGACCGAACATTTCATTTTGGATTAAAGAGCTTCAGGATAGATAGAAAATTGAAACTTACACAGTTTGCAGTTCTGCATAATTTCTTAATATATTTTGAGTCGTGACGTCAAATGTCGTCATGTGACGTCATAAGAAATACTTCTTAATTTTCATATTAGGGCAATGATTTCGACATGATGTCAGTTGTTCAGAATAATGAAAATTTCAGTGTTATGACAGTAAAGTATGAGCTTTTGAACAAAAGCATCTTCAGCACCCTATGACGTCCTGTGACGTCAGAGCTAAAAATATTAAAAAATTTGGTGTTCGCGCTCTACAGCCGCCGTTTATGGTCGGATTTTCTTCAAATTTTCACAGATGGTACACCTTGAAACTAAGGTGTGCATATCCTGCCAGCTAACCGAAATTCCAAAAAACCGAAGTTCTGTGGCTGAAATAAGATTCGAACATAGGACCAAAAATTTCATTTTAGGATTGAAGAGCTTCAGGATGAGATAGAAGTTGAAATTTACACAGTTTGCAGTTCTGCAGCATTTCTACAATATTTTTAATTTCGGACGTCATTGGACGTCATAAGCATACCACTTAATTTTAATTTGGGGCAATGATTTCGACATGATGCCAGTTGTTCAGAATAATGAAAATTTTCAGAGTTATTGCAGTAAAGTGTGCGCTTTTGAGCAACAGCATTTTCAGCACCCTATGACGTCACGTGACGTCAGAGCTAAAATAGTAAAAAATGGTATTCGCGCTCTACAGCCGCCATTTGTGATCAGATTTTCTTCAAATTTTTACAGACGGTACATCTTGAAACTAAGGTGTGAATATTTTGTCAGCTAACCTTAATTCCGAAAAACCGAAGTATTGTGGCTGAAGCAAGATTCGAACATAGGACCTTTAAACTAGAAATCAAGTTTGCAGTCATGTCCTGACGTCATATAACATCATGTTACGTCACAGACTAATACTAAGTTCTTATCATTTGCACTAATTTCGGAATATAATGTCAATTGTTTAGCATGAACATGAAATACTACCAGGGGTAAAATCATTACATGAAACTTCTATTTCCTGCTTTTTGCATTAAACACAGCTTGCAGAAAGCCCCATCATTCGTTTTCTCACGAATGACATCTAGTTAGGACTTTCTGCCTACGGGCAGAAAGTCCTTTTGGGGTTTTGTACTTTTTTTTATTATTAGGACTTTCTGCCTACAGGCAGAAAGTCCTTTTGGGTTTGTACTGTTTTTTTTTATTCTTATTATTCTTTTTTTCTTCCTTTTATATTTGTGTTATTTTCGAGGTTGCCTTGACTCAGAACAAAATGAAAATTTTATGGCATATATTTCAAACCATGAGCTTTCGGATGCAATGAATTTCATATTCACATGACGCCCATAAAAACGTCAGATTGACGTCAGGTGAAAAAAAATTGTACGCGGTCTACAGCCATATTTCTTGACCGATTTTCATCAAAATTTCACAGAATGTGTATGTTAGGCTCTAGTTGTGCCTTTTGGTGGCCGTGTTTCCAAATTCGAAAAGGCAAAGGTTTTATGGCGAATCCAAGATTCGAACTAATGACGTCAATTTTCAAATGCTTATAAAATAGCTTTCAGAAGAGCTAGAAAGCTGATATTTGGAATGAATAAATTTTGTCTCTAGGTCTTCTTGACATTCTGAAAAGATGAACGCCATATGACGTCACATGACGTCATAAAAGCTTATAAAAAATTTCGTATAAAAACTTAACGGGTTTTAAGCCCTGTTGGCTTTTTTTTGTATGATTTGCTTGAAATTTTGTCTGAAGATGCAATAATTAAATTTTATGGAGCCAGTCACTTCTGTTTCCGGAAAAATCCCAAAGGGCAAGGTCATATATCAATTATCGGGTTTTTATTCGGGCCCTTTAAAAATCTCAAAAACGGTAAATTTTTCTATCGAGACACTATGCTATAATTTGTAGTGCTTAGAAAGACCTTTCAGATGATATTTTGTTTTTGATGATCGGGGTTGAATCGGTTGAGTTATGGCGGAAAAACAAAAATTCGGTAACCATCAGTGTGTTTAACAGTTTTTTATCTCGAATCCTTTATTTTGAAAATATGATGATGAATATTATTTGTAGAGCAATGTTTGGCCGTTCTTTTGATGCTTAAAGTTTAATGATTGACCTAAGATTCAGGAGGAATGGGGAAAAAACGAAATTCGTGCATATAGCTTTGGTGATTTTTTCATTTTTTCAAGAGGTTTAAGACTTGTATCTCAAAAATATCAGAAATGTTCCCCCAGATAAAGCGTGTGAAATTAGAAATTTTAAGACGATTATTTGGTACCTAAAATTTTGAAATTGATCCAAGTATAAGGAAGTTACATCAAAAATAAGAATTTAAAAAATGTAGAAGTTTAGCGATTTTTTTGTTATGTAAGAGTTTCACGGCTTATATCTTAAAACCCATATTAAATAAGTCAACATATTAAGCAAATGAGATGTAGAGAATTTTAAGACGATTATTTTGGTACCTTAAGTTTTGAAATTGATCAAAGTATAAGGAAGTTACATCAAAAAAAAGAATTTAAACCCTATAGAATTTCTGCGATTCTGCCGTCATGTCAGAGTTTTCCGGCTTATATCTTAAGAATCATTAGAAATATGTGCTTATATTAAGCAAGTGAGATGTAGAGAATTTTAAGACGATTAATTTGGCACCTAGAGTTTTGAAAATTGATCAAGAAATAAGGAAGTTACATAAAAAATACGAATTTATTCACAATTGTAAAAATGTTCATAAAATATCCTACTTTCGCTTTCACCTTTAAATTTAAGCATTTTCGGAAAATGTAAGCTTACAGATATGTATTAGTCATATAAATTGAAAAAAAAAAAACTTTTTCTTATATCCTATTGATATTACTAGCTAAACAGGTGTACCTTCCCGGTGGCTGAGTGTTTAGAGCGTCCGCCTCGGGGGCGGGAGGTCGGGGTTCGTACCAAAGTCGTAAAAAATGGTACTGTTATAGCTCCCTTGCTTGACACTTAGCATAAAGGGTAGTTGCAGGACTGGTTGGCCCGGTATCAGGATAAAGTGACTGGGTGTGGTATCATGCCACATGTCTACGACGTGATACTGCAGTGTGGCAGCACTATAACTGCATTAAGTAGACATCGTCTCCAAATGACTGAATACTGTCGGTGGGACGTTAAAACCCAACAAACAAAAAAACAAACTAAACAAGTGTTGACAATGATTTAAAGTTTTGTCAAATCTTTATTTACTTCTTATGA
>CM037779.1:6331620-6355099 GCA_021229015.1 Solen grandis
AAAAACCTTTTTTCTCACTTTTTCATACCTATTTGTTGAACATCCTTACGACTTTGGGGATGCAGATTAAGTGTGTGGCTGATGTTCACTATTAAGACATGCAGTGTCAGGATGAAAAAGGGGGGCTATGATGGCCCTAAGTCGCTCACCTGGTACATGTATCATTAGGCCATGTAAAATCAAGTGACCCCTACAGTGGGGCCAATTTTGACCCCAGGGTCATGATGTCTATTGACTTGGTAGATGTCAACTAGGCCATGATACATGCCAAATATCTAAACTCCTGGCCGTGTGGTATCTGACAAAAAGATTCAACTTTTTTTTCCTACACAAGTATATGTATATGATTACACTCTTTTTTTTTTCCTACACAAGTCTATTTTAAAAATTAGGTGACCCCTGGACGGTGCTAATTTTGATCCAGGGTCATGATTTGAACAAACTTGGCAGAGGTCTACTAGACAATGCTGAACACAAAGATATCTAAATTCAAAGGCCTTGTTTCTGTATAGAAGATATTTTTAGTTAGTCCCTACCGGTGTGACCGGAGGGGACTATAGGTTTGCCCTCCGTCCGTCAGTCCACAAAAACTGGATCCCATGATCACTCAAAAATACTGAAGATAGTTCTATGAAACTTGAAATATGAATAGATGGCTGTATGGAAATTATGCACGTCTTTTTATCTACCTAGGTTGAAAAATCTGGTTGCTATGAAAACAAATAGACTTAAAATATGACAAATATAGCAATATATTGTGATAACTCAAAAGGTACTGAAACTACTTTTTTATGAACTGAAGTCACGCCTCCAAGTGGTGGCACCGGTAACAGTTATTCTGGTATAAACTCAGTTAACTGTAGCTGCTTTCTTCTCTGTCTCCTTGAATGCACAGATGCTGTCTCTACTATCTTAGCCCTTGTGTAGTTCATCTTTGTATCACTTAGCACTCTGATGGTTTATAGTGTATTATAGTGTATGAGTGAGATTTTCTTTCCTTCCAGCGGGATATTGACTAAAGAGAAGCATTACCAGAATCCCTGTTCGAAGTGGCTTCAACTCTTACTTTGAACAGTTGCATGACCACTCATTTTCTACTTTCAGGCAATATAGTCACCAATAATAGCTATACATGGAGAAGAAAACCACTGAAACCTTGGAAGTCTCCAGTGAAGGATGTAGTTAAACAAATCCTCGAGAAAAGTATCTGTTTGAAAATCAACTTATACACAGCTTCGCGCAACCCTGTACTCATTAGTAGTGAAGGGTGGCACTATTGTACCTTCGGTACCATAATTTTTTTGTACTTTGGTACCGTGGTACCATAATTTTTTTTTTATGTACCGAATCTATACTATAGTACCGAAATGGTACTATATTCGAAAACAGATTTATGGTACCGTATGTAATAAAAAAACATGTCCTACCTGTTAGATCTAACTAGGATGACTTAAGATCGGATAGAGTATGCATACCAAACATTCGAATGACGCAATATTGTCATATTGACGTCATGTTTTTATTTCTTAAAGGAGGACCACTTCTTAACGTTATGTAAGTTAAAGGGGGATTGAAAATTGTAAAAATGTCCTTTCGAGACATTTGGGTTGGCCTGAAAAGGCCGTTTTGTTTCTTCTTTAGATTTCGGTGACTTCGTTCTCATCGTGCTTGGTTTCTGATTACGATGACATCGTTTTCATCTTGTAACATCTGCTGTTGTTCTATGAGCATATGATCTTCATCTTCATCTTGTTGCTGTTGTCTCAACATCTCCTGATGTTCCATGAGCATATAGGCATCATGTTCATCGTGTTGCTGTTGTCTCAACATCATCTGATGTACCAATTCTGCACAAAGCAGATGGTATTCTGTAATAGGTCTTGCTGTTGTCTCCACTCATTTGCGTTGTCGTTCGATCAACCCCATCAATTCGTGGACAAATTCAATCAGTTGCTGAATTTCTTCCATGGTTGTGCAGCGAGGATATGACCGAATGCTTGATGCGGTGCGCTTTTATAGCCTTGAGGTGGGTTACCTACTTTCAACTGTTAGCATACACCAATCAGAGAACGTTTCTATTGGGAAATTAGCCCAAAAATAGTTTTAAAAGGAAAAGAAACCTTTGAATTTGGGAAATTTATTGAAATGGTTTAAAACCCCAAATTATTTAAAATTTGAAAAGGTTTGCCAAAAAATTTTGAAAAATGCTTAGATTGGCCAAAAAAGTGGAATTTTTTTTTTTTGAAATTAAAAGGGGCATATCTCCGATTTTTGGTACGTTTTAATCCTGCCTTTTTAATCAACAATGCCCTTGGTTTGGAAAAAGGGTTTAAATAAACATTGAAAAAATATTGTTTTAAAGAAAATTTTTTTTCTAAAGGAAAAATTCTTTTTTAAGGGGGGTTGAAAAATTTGAAAAATTTTTTGGCCCTTTTTTGGGAAATTAAAAGGGGGTTTTTAATTTTTCCCAAAAATTTTTGGTCCCGTTTTTCCCTTTTTCGTTTAATGAACTTTTTTTTTTAAAATTTTTGTTTTTTAAAAAAACATTGATTTTAAATTTGGTTTTGTCTAAATTTTGAAGTCCCAGGGGCAAACATTTTTAAATCTGGCTTTTTTTTGAATTTTTTAAAAGGGGCAAATAGGCCGGGGCCCATTTTTGGTTTCGTATCCCCCCTAATTGGGAAACTTCCCAAATTTTTTTAGGGTTTAAAAAAACCCAATTGTTTTGGGGGTTTTTAAGGGTATATTTCCATTAAAAAATTTAGAAAACCAGGAACGTTTTTTCCCAAATTTTTTGGGGTTCAAGGAACCGCCCGAGGGAACCTTGTTTCCTTAATGGGGTATTGACCCACTTTTTGGCTTCAATTGGAACAAAAAAAAAAATAAAGCCGAATTTGTGTTGTGATGACTTTTTTTTTTGTAACTTTTTTTTTTTTTGTAAACTTTTTAAAAATTGGATCATTTTTTAAATAAAAAAAAAAATCATTTTAAATTTTAAATTTTGAAAAAAATTTGGCCCCCTTTTGGGGGTTTTTTTTTATTTTTTTCGAGACTTTTGGGTTTTGGGGCCTGAAAAGGGCCTTTTTTTTTTACAGGTAGGGGGTTCTCATGACTGTCTTTGGTTTCTTAGCGGGTTTTTCAACTTGTTTTTGGTGATGAAATGTGCTTCAATGTTTTACGATTTCGGGTGTCTAGTTCATGAAAGTAACATTCACCCCAATTTTGTCTACTGATACTCCTGGGTTGTTTTTTTTAAAGGTACGTTGGTTGGGGCTTTTTTTTTTTAAGCAAACGTGGGGTGGGGCTTCTTTTTGCCCTTGTCAGATTGCAGTCGTTTATTTATATGTAAATTACCCATAGCAGGTCTGAAAACGAAGGGCATAAATTCATTTCGTTTGATATTTTATTACGGTTTGACAATTGAAAAAAATTTTCCTTTCGAGCCCTCGGGGTTGGGCCCCTAAAAAGGGGCCCGTTTTTTTTGTTTTTTTTTTATTTTACTCTTTTTGCAATTTTGTATGTCTTTAAAATGGGCTCCAAGTCACAAATTCCAAAAGCGGACGTTTGTTGGTTTGTTTTTCCCTTTTTTCTGGAATGAAAGTGATAGGCACCAATTTTCTGTTTTCAATTTAAATTAGGGGGCCTTCCATTTCCTTCCATTTTTGTTGCAATTTGATGAGGTTGTTGTTCACCTCTTTGATTTCCCTAGAAGTTTGCCCAACATTATTTCCTGGTTTTCACTTTTTTTCGGTTGTTATTGCTGTACGGGTTTGCTGTGGGTGGTGGGGGGTGGGTTGATCCTTTGGTTGGTAGCTGGGTTGGTACCCCGGGGGTGGGAAGTGTACGGGGACGGATGCTCGGGTTTAAGAAAGCAAAACGTTGCTCAACACCTAAAAAAAGCCTGTTGGCGTTTTTAAAAGGATAAAAAGTTTTTTGCTTTCCAGGGTTTGGGGTTTGGGGGAAATTATGATACGATGCAGTGTGCTTTTATAGCCTTGAGGGGGGTTTTTAAACCCTTTTTTGTTGGCCACAAAAAACAGAGCCCCTTTATTTTTACCCAATAAAAAAAATGTGTTCGCCCTTGCCCTGAGTTGGAAGAAATTGGGCCTTTGGCCTTGACATGGGGTGGTTTGACCTACTGAACCTTTTTTTTCTTAAAAAATATAAAAGTGTTTTGAAAAAAGGGGAAGAAGGGAAACCCCCCAATGTCTGAAAAAAAAACTCTGGTTCGAAAAGTGGGGTGGTGTTTTGAGGGGGGGGGAGGATTATACCACAAAAAAACCCAAGTGTCGATGTCAGGACATTGTTGCTTTAAGTTTGTTTCCCACCGGTTTTCCAGAAAGTCCCCTTTTTGAAGGGCCCCCTAAAAAGTTTTATCCCTGGCCTGTGGTTTTCGTTTAAAACCGGGGCCCTCCGTGCTTTCAGGTTTTTTGGGCCCTTAGGGTTTGACCTTTTTTAAATTAAAGAGTTAGTGGGTGACCCCGGTAATTTGGCCCCCAAAAACCCCCCCAAAAATCGGCCCTTTTCAGGGCCATCAATTATATTCGGGGGGGGAAATTTTTCACAATTTTTAATGTGTAAGATAAAAACAAGAAAAAATTTCGTTTTACCCTTTTTATTAAACATTGCAACAAAAAATTGAAAAAAAAACCCAAATGAAAAATAAAAAAATATAAAACCAACAAGTACAAAAACACTACACCTTTATGAAAGTAGTGGGTCCAAACTATTCTTTCGAAATTCAAAACCCCCCGGGGCCCCATCTAAAAACTTTGGTGGATTTTTTAGTGTGTTTTTTTTTGGGTTGATTCCCCCTTTGTCTTTTTGGGCACGTTTGCAGTTCGAATAGTTCGGGTAAAACCCAAACTCCACATTGGTCGTTAAAAATTGAAGTGAGGTTGATCCTCTGTGGGAAAATTTAGCAAAAAGCACCCGTTTTAAATCACCTCAAAACAAAAAAATTGAAAAAGCAAAAAAGCTATGCTCCCCCCACAAAAAACGTTTTTGTATCCTTGAAGTCTAAGGGAGATTCCATGTTTTGGGCCCCAGTCTTTCCAAAAAAACTTTAAAAGGTCACGATGGAGTGGTTTTTGTCCTTTCGAATCAAATTTGTAAGTCGATTTATCGTTAAAAAAACAAAAACCAACCAGTTTCACCAGGTTGATAAATTTGTGGGTATTCACTTGAAAGTTTTACAGTTTTGGTCTACGTTGTGGTAGTTGATCTTTTCACATCCCAACGGCATTAAAGGGAGTAGAATTGGTAAAATGATCCCAAAATTTTATGCCCTAAACCCCGTTCCTTTTTCCCCAATCTTTTTTAAATTTTTTTCCTGCCCATTCGCCCCAAAAAAAGCTTCCAATGGTGTAATCTTGTTCGTATTTCCCCTGCCTTTTATTTGCCCACATCTGAAAAGGGCCTAAGCTTTCTCAGCGCGTGGGGAATCCTTTTTTTTTTATTTTTCAGCGTACCATTTTTTCCTCCTTGATAATTCCGGGTTTTTTTTTAATGCATGTTCAAAAACCCATCTGGGACCCACTCATTTTGCTGCTAAAAAAACATAGGGGATGTTGGGTCTGCCCTGGGTGTTAAAAAATGAAACCATAACAGTTTTTTTTCCGGGATATCAAAGGGGTTTGTGTTTTGATTTCTTTGCCCCACTTGTTTGGTTAAAAAAAAATTTTCCTTTACAATTCGTTTCCCCTATTAAAGTTGTAGATTTTTTCTTTACAGTTGTTTGGCCGCTGTTTCTGATTTGCTCATTTTCAATAGTTTTTGTGATGACTTCTCTAAACCCCGGGTTAATCTCTATTGATTTGGTCGTTTCGGCTTTCACAATCACGTTGATGGGGTCACAAGAGTTTGCACAAAAATGAAGCTCGTTTTCGAAAGCCCCCCGTTTTTATGGTTCCGTTGCCCCTCTTCGACCTTTGATCTGGCTTTTTAAGGGTCAATGCCCCCCCGTTTTGTCCCCCTGCATGTAACGCCCATTTTTCGGGACCCAGGAGTTTTTTAAAAACGAGTGATCCCGGGGCTTGTTTGCGGGGGACTTGTATGTCTAAAAAATTTTCCTGGGGGAAATTTGGGGTGGGGAACCCGGCAAGTTGGGGTGTCGTTTTTTCCGTTCCACTGATTTAACTTTGACAAGTTAAAATGTTAAAATAAAAGGGGGTTGGTTGCCAGCCACCATTCATGTCTTTTATTCTTTCCCGGGCCCTAGAATGATACGTTTGGGCAGTTCCCTTGAAAATAAATGATCTTCGTTCTTGGATCGGGGCCCTGCAGGAAGGGGTGAAATTTTTTCCCCTAAACTCGACAAATTGGGGATCTTCTTTGCATTTTTGGCGATGGTCTGGTTTAAGTTTTTGGGCCCAAAAAGGGGAAACAGGTAAACAGTCCGCCCATTAAAACCAGCTTAAATTTAAATTTGGGGTTTTTTCCCTCTGTTCCAACGGGCAAAAACTAAATGGGGTTTGTTGAGTCGCGGGGCCGTATTTTTCCCACCATTGGGGGGGGTTCTTGTTTTGGGCAAAAACGGGTTTAAAAATGCGAGGGCCCGCCC
Source organism: Solen grandis (assembly GCA_021229015.1). Taxonomy (NCBI): domain Eukaryota; kingdom Metazoa; phylum Mollusca; class Bivalvia; order Adapedonta; family Solenidae; genus Solen; species Solen grandis. Next base: position 6,338,183 of record CM037779.1, read on the forward strand.
TTTCCAGAACAGGGACTCCGGTGGATACGTGTTTTTTTTTTAAAAAATCCTTCTTAGCTTCCCCCAATTTGTATGCTCTTCCCAATGACCCGCCGTGTCGGGGACCCCAACTTTTCCCGTGGGTAGGCTGTTTTGATTTACTGCCCGTAGAATAATGACAGAAAATTCTAATTTTTGGGCCGGAAACGCGTTTTGTGTCGAAATTATTGGGGCCGTTTTTTTGGGTTCAGGTAAATTTAATACTGCTAAACAAGTGGGGAAAGAAATTTTTTTACTGTGGATGTTTCTCCATCGGCACCCTTTTTTGTGCCTTTTTTTTTTTTTCCGGTTTGATTTCTTTGCTTTCGGTACAAGTAGCCGGGTTTTGAAATCGGGCCCACTTTTTGATTGAGCAGGAAAATTAAATGGGGGGTTTAATTGCTCAGTGTGAAAACCGGAAAAAATTTGGGTTTTTGTCCACTGGATCTTCCCTTTTGCTGTCTTGGTAGGTGGAAAAATGTGTCACTAAAAAGTTCATTTTTGTTACACTCAAAAGAAGTGTTGATCATGTTTTTCAATAAAAAAATATCTAACGGTCGTGATGAGATTTTTCTTTTTTTTTTTTTTTCCTTTGCGTGCTGGAAGCGGGAATGATGTCGCCCGGTTTGAATTCTCGAAGCTTTTTTCCCCCAGGGGTTTTCGGGCCCCAAACCTTTCAACAATGTTTTCCCCCGTTTCTTGATCACTGTTTTTACTTTTTGGCCGGACAGAATTTCTTTTCCGGCTCCTATCCCTTGTTTAACCCCCTCTTTTTTCAGAGTTTTTGTCCTGAGTTCACAAAGGGTTTCCCCGGGGTTTAAGATGTTGTTCCCTTTTTCTTAAAACAGGACCCCAAACCCATACCCGCTTGTCGGGGTTAAAACCAGGGTAATGGATAAACTTTGTCTTTTTTTTAAAAGCTTCACCATGACTTCCGTAAAGTGAATAAATTTGTTCCCTTGTCCCCGGTTTTTTGAACTGACCCTTTTGGGAAATATGATTTTTCCGGACGGTTAGTAGTTTTAGTTTTTGAAATTAAAAGTGCATGTGTGGTTTTGACCCTGCTTTTGTTTTGTTTTCAAATGGCAAAAAACGGGGTAAAATGGGTGCTTCGACACCCCCAATCAAAGTTTTGTTCTGCCGATCGGTATTTAAAAACCAAATTGTTCATTTTTCGTAAAGAGGTAAAAACCCGTACTTAAAATCTGTTGTTGGAAACACCTCAGTATTTCCCCTTCTCCCAAGTTTGGGAAAGGGAGGAGATGGATGAATTTCCCAAAACCCCGATCTTTGATCCCTATTAAGGGAAATTGACCCGTTTTTACAACCCGGGGAAAAAACCAAATCAAATGTTAGGTTTCTTTGAGTTAAAATTTTTTTGTGTTTGTTTAAAAGCCTTGTCCATTTCGTCGGGGAGATTTTTGTGGGACGCCTAGTTTCCTGCAGGGAAAACAAAGGGGGATTTCCCCCTTTTTGCCTTCTAATTCACAAACCCTTTTTCACTTGTGAAAAAGGTGGGGCGCCAGTTTGGATCTTTTAAACACGATGTAGAATTTTCCTTCCCCCTCTTCGATGTTTCTGGGCGTGTGGGACGTTATTTCCCGAAAGCCATTTCCCCAATTTTTTTGTCGGGCCCCAAAGGTTTTTTCCCGCTTGATTCTTAAAAAACCCTTGTGTGTTGTTTGGGTACAATGCCATCGAACTATATGATGAGAGTAAAGTGAAAGAGTTCGTGATTTCTTTTTTAAATTTTTTAAAATTGGGGTTTTGGGAAAATTTTATCCGATAGAAGTACTCATCAGCGCAACCAAAGTTCACGTTTTGGACTGTTTAGGGAAAAATTCAGGGTCACTAAAATGAAACCAATCAAAAATTTACGGGAAGGTTTTTGGTTTTAAGGGTTGGTAATTTTTCTACTTAATTTTTTTCTTTTTTTTTCATCTTCGGGGGGGAAATTTTCCCTGAATGAATTTGATAGCTTTTACGTTCTTGAAAAATGTGCGTAGGCACTTTGCCATTCTTGTAACACCCGCCCATTTTGTTGTGGTTTCCACATGAAATAAATAAATTTTTTAACCCTTTAAAATTTTTTTTCAAAATTGGGGTTTTTTCCGGAAACCCCTTGGCCCTGGATGAAAAAAGTTACTAGGATGTTTTAAAAAGTAAACTAATTTCCATGATGGGCTTTTTAAGAAATTAAAAACAGCATTTTAAAAGCAACATTTTTTTTTAATCCATAGCAAAAACCCCTTGAAAAAATCAGTCAAAAAATTAAAACCCCATGAAATTCTTTCTTTATACATCATCCCTTCGGGAAAAAAATTTGGGTTTTCCCTTTTGCATTTTTAAAACCCTGCGCCTTCGTTTAAAAAATTCCCCCCGGATTGTTTAAGCCGGGTTTTGATTGGGAAATTTCCCAAATCACGCACCGCCAACAGACAGCTCTTTCGCCCGGATTCCCAATTGGGTTATGTTTTTTTTCCTGTATGAAGGATTTTCCCCCGTTTTGGGTTCTCATTAGTCTTGCAAAATACTTTGGGGTAGTAAACTTATTTGGGTGTCCCCGGGGATTTGTTCCCCCCAAATCAAAAATTTTTAAGTTTTTGAATCGGGAACTTAAAGAACTGTTCAATAGGTTTTGGCCTCGTTTGTTTTAAAATTGCGGGGGCACTGTTTTCCCAAAAAAGTTAAACCACTTGTTCAAAATTTAAGGTTTTGTTTGGGGTCAGTAAAAAGGCAATATATCTTTTTGGTGTTTTCGTTCCCGGGGTTAATCGCAAACTGAGATACATACGTCATCCCAAAAAGGTTCGTTTCTCCCCTGTATCCCTTTTTTGGGTTTCAATTTTATTTACCACACGCAGAGTTTAGGTTGGTAGCAGGGGTTTTAAATGGCAAAAATCCGTTGGGAAATTTTAAGGGTCCTTGGAAGATAAAGTCTCGTACCTTTACTAAAAAAAAATCCCTTTTTTTGGTTTTTAAACAAGGGGATCCTTTATCGTCGGGTTTTAAATTTTCTGTTTCCAATTTCGCGGGGCCCAAGAAAAAATAAATCGTTGCAAAATGCAAACAGGTTTTTTTATTGCTTTTTAAAGAGTGTCGTAGTCACTGTTGCATTTCTATGGGAGAGTGTTCATCGGAAAATTTGGGTTTTTTTTTCCCCACCGTTCGGTATGCACACGATCACAAGCCAAGGGTTATGGCGGGTTTGGGAAAAAGTTTCGGCAATGTCTTTTAAATTTTTCCCCGACCACGCGTTTTTTAACCACGGCGGAACGTCTGGTCTGTGTCTCCTGATCACTTTGGATTTCTATGTCTTTGATTCCCGGGGTTAAATTGATGGACTGCTTTTAATGTTTGGGGGTCTTGTTTCAACCGACCTTTGTCTTAAAAAAATTTACTTTTTGACTAGCATTGTAACCCAAAATGATGCCTTTTTTTTGCATTTTGATGTCGATTTTCCCTTTTTTTCCCATTTTATTCATTTCCCCTAGTTTTTTTTGGGCCCTTTAAAGCCGGAAATTTTACAATGCGTCCCCTGTGGTACTTATCCCTCCACTTTCCCCAATGGGCTTTTTCAATTGGAATGTTTTTAATTGTCGGGGGCTTGATGTATTTCAAATGTCTGTGTCAAAATACAGTACCCCATCTCCAAGTTTTTCCAACTGGGTGTAAAGTTTTAAGTCGAGCATAGGACGTAACGAAGGCCGCTACCCCTGGATTTGAAGATGAAAGGGGGTGTGTTGCGTCGTTTTTTTCCGAGTTTAAATTTACCAACATTAAGGGCCTGATCGAAAAACTTTGGCAAACTGAAAAGGACATGACGGTCGGGAGTGGTCCTAAACCCGGGTTCCCTTTTTGTCACATACCGGTTTTGGTTTGAACTTGTTTTGGGCATTCTTACCCACAAACGTTCAAAATTTGGGTTTTTGGGAAACGCTCTTTTTCCTTTGTTCTTTTTCACGTTGTCGAGCCAGATACCCTTTCTGAAAGTAATTTGGGTTTTAAAACGGGGGTTCATCATCTTTGTTTTTTCCCTTGGGAAAACCCCTTGCTTTTTGTTTCAATTTCAAGTATTTTTTTAATTAATTTTTTATAACCTCTTTACTCCCCCTGTTTCCCCGTGCCAGTGTGGAAGGCCGTCTACCCAATTTGGGATCCTTCCAAAAAGCTTTGGTATTTCCCCATGGGTCAGGTAACCCTTTTAAATGCGTTTGTAAGAGTGTGGGTTGCATTTTTAAAAATCTTCCTCGGACCGGTACGGCCAGTGTAAAGTTTATTTTTTTTGTTACAGTTTAATAGGTAGGATGGTAGCCACAGGTTTTTGTGGTGGCCCAATTTCACGACATTTGTGAGTCCCTTTTTACATTCCAATTTTTCTTTTTATCAATCTCTCTTAATTAAAATGTCGGGTGTCCCCCGGGGGAAGTTTGTTTCTTGTTACGAATTTGGTACGTGAGAAATGTCAGCATATTTTTTTCTTTCCTTTGGTGGTTGTTCAAATTAAAGGTACAATTTAAAAGGGATTGGTTCGTCCACCAAAAAAAAGCATCCGAGGTATAAAAGGTTCTTGGAAGGGAAAAAACGGTTCCCCAGTATCTCTGTATTCTGGTTCAATTTGGGATTTTGATCAAATTCCCCATTCCCCCCTTTCAACTGTGTTGTAACCTTGTTGTGCCAAGGGCTTTCAACCCCAAAAGGGTTTTGGTATTGTATAAATGGTCCATAGTTTGAAGTGTGTAAAAACCCTTTACCCTGTCTTTCCCTTTGGGGAAAATTTTGGCCCTCCGGGGTGTCTAACCCCCATGAATTCGTTTACCGGGGTTTGTTCTATGTGGAATCCGCAACGGAATAGGGGCCCAAATTTGTACTTCCCCCTCCAATTTTTAAAGCTGGCGGGTTTTGTTATTTTCAATGGGGCAGTTGTTTCTATCCCAAAGGGAAACCCTTTTAATTTAGTATCGAGGGTTTGTTTGGATACCCGTCATTAGGGTTACAGCCAAGGTTTTTTGGAGGGGCCCTTGATTTTTACGGCCAAACTTTGTTGCACACTTGAGTAGAGTGGTCGTTCCAGGAACGGAAACAATTTGGTCATGGGGCCAAAAAAATTCTTTCTAAAATCTCCCAACCTCGTCTCAAGATGTCCAAAATCGGGTTTGCAGTTCTTTTGCCCTTTCTAAAATGAAGTGAAAAAAACAGCCCTTTTTTGCCACTTTTGCATAGTACCAAATTTTGAAAAACTTCTCTCTTGTCAGGTTTCATGTGTTGGGTCTGTAAATTTTTACGGGGAGATAGTCTCCCTTTTGTCTTGGTATTCATCCGTGTTGGCATAAAAAGGAAACCCTCCTTTTGCCCTCTAGTCAATTAAAAAGTGTCGGGGGAAACGGTAAAGGCATGTTGAGAAAACTCAGTGAGTCGTTTAATCTCAATTGGGGCTTTTTATCATTAGAAATTTTTCTTCCCATTCATATCAATTCTGGTTTGATGAAAACTTTTGTCAGTAAGTTGGGGCCCCAAAATAAACTGTGGTTTGTTCCCCTTTTGAGTTGTGAGCAATTTACTGTGGTAAACCCTTTTTGCTGGGGTTGAAACAGCCAAAGCACAAAATTCTGACAGGTTGTTGTTACCCCGAAATTTTTTTTCTCTAGGCTCATCCCCAGTTCGCATTTCTGACACGGGGTTTTCTTTGGGTTGACAAAACAGTCTCCACAAGCACGCTGGCCAAAAAAAAAGTTTGGTTTTATGTTCACCCCAAAACAAAAAGGCACTCCAAAATCAAAGAAGATGAAGGTACAGTCCGGGGACTTTTTTGTTCTTGGTTTTTTTGTACGTGGGGGAAAAATTAACACCGATGTTCTGCATCCACAATTTCTTGCAATTTCCCCATTCTTAGTGCCCGGGGCAGAGATGGTTTTTTTTGTGCCCACAACCATTTGACCACAGGTCTTGTTTCCATACAATTTACAGATGTTTTTTGGGGATTTTCCTGGTTTGCTTTGTGTGATTTAAAAAAAATTTCGACTATGAAATGTTCTACCACGGACCACATGGAAAAATTCCTTTTTTTGGGGTTAAATTTCGGGCGTAAAAACAGGCCCAAAAGTTCTAAAACAAGTGGCTTCTCTGTTGTTATAACCCTTTGGGGTTTCAGTGTTTTTCCCGAAGTAGCTGCATTTCCCGGGGAAAACCCGTGATTGATGTAATGCCAAACTAAAGTTTTTTCATGATGTAAATGTGAAACACTTTGCTTTTGTCTGTCAGAGGTGGGTGATTGAACAACACGTCCATTTTTTTCAAAATTGGGGGGCCACCTTTGATCCAATTTTGGGCCCGGTAAAAGGGGGGCTTGAATCTTTTTGTATTCCCTTTTATACCCAAAGGGGGATTTTGGGGCTTAAAGCCCACCCCATTTAAAAATGTCTTTGGGGTTTTTGGCTTTGGAAATAATTTTTCAGATTGTTCATCAAATTTCCCTCGCTTCTTTCCCGGCTGTTTGTCCGTTTTTTGAGTTTTTTAAAAATCCCCACCACAATTTATCGGCCAAGCAATACTGTCGGAACATTGTCTATCTTTTTCCATACTTCGTTTTGATTTTTACATGTTCTCAAGGGTTTTGGGGCGATCCCCAAAAATTCTTTTTGTTTTTTTCCCCTCCCCAGGCATAATGACATGTGTCTTTTTTTAACGGGAGCCCGGGCAGGAAACTCAAAATTGTGGGTTTCTTTGTGATATTTCTCTATTTTGTTCAACGCGTATCTCCTGAAATGGTGTTGGGATTCCCAAAGGGAAAGTGGATACCAAAAAGCTAGGTAGGATTTATTTAGGGGGATACGAATTTTATGTTGTCTTGACCCGTGCTTCTCTGTTTAACTGTTTCCCATGTATTGAAAAGGTTTATGTTTTAAATTCAAAAAAGGGGTTTTTTTAATTTTTTCAAAAGTAACATCGTTTCCCCGTTTTGGGCCTTTTGTTTTAAACCCTTTTTTGAAGTTTTCTGTGGGCCGTGGCTTTTTATATTCCCAAAAATCTTGGGCTTTTTTGCTGGGGTAAACATCGTGCCCTTTTTTCACTATCGACATTTGTTTTGATTTAAATAGTGAGCAAAGCTTTTTTTACATTAAGCTCCGCCCACCGGGTTCAGGGGCCCCTTTAAGTGGGGGTGTGGGCCCGTCCACTTCATCACTTTTCAACCGATTCAGACTGCCCCTCTTTTGAATGACCGCAAAATTTGGTTCTGGGTGAAAGGACAACTACAAGCTTAGTGACAAGCTGATCAGACTAGAAAAAAGAAAGACAAGTGACCCTGTACCCCTGTCAGGAAAAAAGGGATTTGTCGGCAGGGACGAAGAAAGCTTAAAAAACCTCCAAAACCCTACGGGGTGCTACCTTTTTCATGAAACCCGGGGCCCTTTTGGTTCTAATTGCCCCCAAAAACCCCCCGTGTGGAAAGGCCCGTCACGAACCCAAGGGGACTTTGATTTCCGGGTTGTCCTAAAAAAGGTGGAAAAGTACTGTAAATACAGTAAAACCCCAAGGGGACCGTGGGAAAAGCAGGGAAAAAGGGGCGTTGTTGAGCCCGTGACAAAACGGACAGTGAAGTTGAGTTACTAGAGGCTTTCTCTGAGTTGGAGAAACCTACCGTAAAAAAAAGAAACGCAAGAGAAAACGTCAAAAAATGCATGTGTTTCCTGGGCTACCCTCAAAAAAGCGTACAGAGTGTTTTGAACCCGTAAGAAAACGAAAAAAAGTGGGCATTTGGGCATAGGGCTCGAAAAAAAAAGTTGTGTTATTTTAACATTTTTTTGCTGTATGACCCACGTTTAAATTATTTTTGCTGTAAAACCCCATGTTGTTGTTAAAACCCCCCCAAAAAAATTTTTATGAAAAAATGTATTTGTTATTTCCCTTTTTACTCATTGTAAAAAGGGCCTGAAAAGGGGCCGTTTTTTATTGGAAATTTTCTAGCATCACTCAAAAACAAATTTTTCCCGTTTAAAGCCCGCTGGCCCTTTTATGCCCGGTAAAACCCTGACAAATCCGGGTTTTCAATGGCCAAAAGGGGTTTAAAATCGGTAAAAAGCTGACAACCCCCTTTCCCTTTAAAACCTTTTCCTTGACTTTACTTTCTTCTCCTTTGTGGAAGGGCCCTTTCCCTTTCACGTCGGAATAACTTACGAAGGGGAACTTCATGGGGAAGAATGAAAAACATTACACAGCATTTCACCCAAATTTTTAGTCAAGAAAAGTAGGGGTTGTTTGGGCCTCCATTTTAGGTCAAGGTCGAACACATATTTTTTTTTTTTTGGGTGAAAAAATAAGTTTTCTGATTTGGGGTGCGCCAAAACAAGAAAAATAGGGGCAATCCCGGTTTCTATAAAACAGTGCACTTCTCTATTCTTTATTTTTCATGAGTGCAAAATGAGCCGTTCCCCGTATGTCCACCCCAGCTTGCTAAAAAAAGTTCCCCGAAAAATCCCAAACTATGAGGAACAAGGGCGACCCCGAGCTTTTTCACGACCGGTTGAGGTGTGGATCAATACTCACTTTTTATAAAAAGGGGAGATCTTTCCCCCAAATTTCCTGTAGTTACCCTTTTAGATGTTTTCCATCTACCCCATTCGGGGTCGGGGACGCCTGAACTTTTAGGTGACAAGGATCTAAACCCCTTTTCATTTGCATCCCTTGCCAAAGGTTTGGTTTAAGGATATGTCATGGGATGGGGTGTCAACGTGTGGTATGGACCCCAAATTTAAAAGAAACAAAAAGGCCCCTTTTTTGGGCCAACCCCAAAAGTCTGAAAGGACATTTTTCAATTGTCAATCCCCCTTTAACTTACATAACGTTAAGAAGTGGTCCTCTTTAAGAAATAATAACATGACTTTAAAACATGACAATAATGCGTCATTCGAATGTTTGGTATGCATACTCTATCCGATCTTAAGTCATCCTAGTTAGATCTAACAGGTAGGACATGTTTTTTTATTACATACGGTACCATAAATCTGTTTTCGTATATAGTACCATTCGGTACTATAGTATAGATTCGGTACCATAAAAAAAAAATTATGGTACACGGTACATAAGTACAAAAAAAATATGGTACCGAGGGTACCATAGTGCCACCCTTCACTACTCTATTGTCTTATGGGAAACATGCAAGAAGTAAAAGGAACAATGTTGAATATGAGAGGAGCTTTGAAAACTGCCCAAATTCTCTTAGAGAAATAAGAATGAAGTAGAGTGCAGAGTCTCAGAACATAACACGCCTGCAGTTCTTAAAAGCCCGCCTTATGAAAGAAAGAGATGATTTACAGGGAAAGGTAAAGAGCCTTACGGAGGAGTTGAATACTTTCAAATTAGTCAAGAAGTAACTGTAACATCTGTACTGGGAAATGAGTGTTTTGCTTCTGACAATTTGTTTGAGGAGAGTGGAATTCCAGAAAAGACACGAAAATATGACAGGCCCAAAGCCAATAAGAACGCAATGAAATTGCATTGCAATCACTTTGAAAATCCTTAATGGACTGTTTACCATATTACAGATAAATATTTATGTTATTTACCAAAGTTTCATTCCCCTGCATATATATATTTGCTTTTAGTTTTGTAGTGTGTTTTTTTGCATATGCTTTCTATATCATAATATATATTTATATAAAATATAATACTTTTTGTACAATCTTACTCTGAAAACTTGATAATTATATACCCCCAGTTTGCTAGTTATTTTTATTTTGGATTTGAGAGATAGAAATATTAAAATGATATATTTGAAAACACTGTAAAAATATCCACCAATAAATTTTCATTACCTGAAATATGCTGTACAGTTCATTTTAAGCTTTCCATTTGAGATTTTACAATAATGTTGTTTCTTGATTTTTACACCTACAAGTAGTAGATTATTAGATTTTCTAACTTTAACAGCACTATGTCTATCGTAACTTTCATGCATTTTAAAGTTTTGTGATGTATTACCACCTGTTGTGTGAGCATGTATATAATATTATTTGACTTTGCAATAGTGTGCAAGTCCTTAAAACTGTGTGCATTTGATTTCATTGTTCATGTTTGATCATATTTATTGACTGAATACTAATCCTTTATTGTGCTTTTAGTTTTGTAGTGCGATATTTTGCATCTGCTTTCTATATCATAATAGATAACAACATCCCAAATTTTCATTATAGTACAATGAATGATTTTACCCTTTTTAGCCCTTTTTCTGCTCACCCTGGCGTCGGTGTCAGCGTTCACTGTCACATTTGGTTTAGTTTTTGTGTGCAATTTGGTATCTCCAAAACTAATTAAGGGAAGGAATTGAAACGTTACCACTTGTTCTCTGTGATTTGTCTAACATGATGTTTTTGGGGGGTTTTTTTTTACTTTTTACAATATAATGCCCTGTCTTGACTCAGAAATTCTTTGTAAAGATTTTGCAGAGTTATTCTCCCTTTTCGATTATGTGCTTATACTGTCAAGTACTGCGAATAGTTCTAGCGCACTGTCTTACTGCTCTTGTAACATTCAAAAATTTTTAAGATCACAATATCATTGCATTGTTAATTGATGGCATAGCATTAAAGTTTATGGGAATATAATTGCTCACATTAACGCTTTCAAAATCATATTTATCAGGATTATGTATATAACAACATGGATTTCATCCAATTTCTGAATATCATTAGTCTGTTTATTCTTTTTTCTTGTTTTTAGTAGTTTTTAGTATTTTTATTAAGATTAATAATTTTCGTAAAAATTTTTTTTGTAAAGGGAAATGAACCAATATTTTTCCTTGTTAAAAGGGGGAGGTAATTACTTTGATATGATTAAAAGTAAAAAAAAAATTTTCACTTGAAATTGCTTTGTTTTTAAAGGGAAACCCAGTTTGTATCAAAATTATTAAAATGAAAATGTCTTGTTTTTATTGTCAGGTCAACAGAAAAATTGGTTGGTGATCTTTTTTTAAATCTTTTTTAAGCTGATATTGTAAATTTAAATGTAATCTTAAATATAATCATAATGGATAATATCTTAAAAACAAGTGATATCTGTTTTTAAAAAGCTCCCAGACTGGTTCCTTTTTGGGGAGGGGGTTTCTTGTTGTCCCCCCGTTGGATGGCGGTTCTTGCTTGTTTTTCCAGTTGTGATTAGAAATGTAATTTAAAAATGTTGAAATAAAAAATTTCGGTGTCGACTTAAAGCTGGTGACCCCCAATTTCCTAAACCCTTTCTATGTTTTAAGACATTTATTTGAAATGAATGAAAGGGAAAATTTTAACTAAAAATTAAATAAAACTGATTATTTTAATGTCTCTGACATTCTTTTTTTAAAAATTTTTTTAAAAACGGGGTGTGGCATTTTTGGGCGCATGGTTAATTTAAATTATAAGAAATTTTTCCTTACTGTGAGGTTTTAAACCCAAATAAAGGGGTCATGTGAGGTTTCCCTTATAGAATGTCGGGGTTTTCAACGGGTGCTTTAAAATTTTCTAGCGGCCTTGTTTTAAACCATTGTGTTCCCCCAAAAAAAAAAAAAAGATGGATGGGTCCTCCACTTTGAAAGCTGGGGGTTTTTCAAAATGATTCAATGAAACATGAAAAAAAAAAGGGAGAAATACACATAAAAAACTAAAATTCTTTGCTTCTGTTTTGGGAACTTACTTTAAAAAATGAAAAAATTTCTTTTCAGACTGTAAAAATTAAAACATTTTTCTTCGGTTTGACCCAGATGTTTTCCTAAATGGTGCCCGGAATCAAAAGGGTTGGATTTTATCCCCCCCAGCTTCTACGAACAGTTCCCTGGTGCAAATTTGGGACAGTTACCCCTTTTAAAACTTTTATTTGCCCCAAGGGAGAGAAAAAAAGGCCTTTTGAAAAACCCCAAAGACTTAAAATTTTGCTGTCCAGTTTTACATTTGTATCGGGAAATTTTACCTAATTTTCTAAAGGTCAAGGGAAACGCTGTATTTTTCTAGACGTTTTTCCATAAAGTAACCCCTTTGTTCTGTTATGTTCGTTGAAAATTTATTTTACAGAATTTTGCTGTGGAATTTTTAGATAAAAAACCCGTTCAAAAAGGCAGTACAATTCTATGTGGATTTAAAAAGCCAAAATTTTATACATTTGGGTGATCGTTTTTACCAAATTAGGAAAAAATTGCCCTTAAAAATGAACTAAAAAATAAAATTTGATACGTCTTAGGTATGTGAAGTGTCCAAAAAATTTTACAACTAAAATAAAAAAAGTCATTTCTGTAAAAAAACCTTTTAAGAAAATTTGTAAAAATTTAAATTTTTATAATTTTCCCCCAAACTGAAGTTTTTAATATTCAGGGACATTTTTTTAAAGAAACGGGACAATACAAAAACTATTCCCGGGAATGCGGGAGTATTTTTTACGGACAATTTTTTTTTACTTCTACAGTCAAATTTAGCTTGGGAAAAGGTATATCTACTGAATTAAAAATTAAAGACATTTTAAATTCGTGTTTTTTGCTAAAAACTTTGTTAAAGCTTCTTAAAAAGAACAAAAAAGGGTCAGTAGAACTGACAGAGCTCCCAAAGAACGTTTTGTTCAAATAAGGCTTGGTCAGGGGGTGGAAGGATTTTTAAAGGACCGGAATGGGATAGGAACAGGTTAAATTATGTATAGTTTCCCAGGTAATGAACATCCCCTTTTGGGAATAAAGCTTCACAAAAAAGTTTTTTTGAAATCAAGCCGTTAGTTCTGAAAAATTTTTCCGGAAAAGGGAAAAGTGGGGACAGACGAACGATCGAACGGCGGAAAAAGCGGCGATTATGCGTCCCCTTTTGTGAGCAAAAAAAGGTAAAAAAAAGCTCTTAACTCTCTAAATTTAAAAAAATTTTTATTTTTTTCTTTTTCCCTTTTGTGAGACAGAAGAAAAAAAATGGTAAAATTTTGGGTTTGTCCCCCCAAAGATCCCCCAGGGGCAGGCCCCCCCCCCAAAAATTTTACTTAGGCCCTTTTTAGTTTCCAAAGCTTTTAAAATCCCCATTTTTTAAATCATTTTAAATTCCCCCAAAATTCAGTAAGATTTTTAAACCAACTCAATTTTGGGAAAATTGTAATTTTTAATTTTTAAATTATGATAATACGTTTTTACTATCGATTTTTATTGATTTTTTTTTAAGTTTTTATACTACTGAAAAATTAAGTCATACATTTCAATGGGGGCTCATATTTAAAGAGGTTAACCAAAAACTCTTGGGAATTTTGACTGGTTTTTTGAAATAGTGTTTTTAATTTGGCCCTAAACAACAATTAGCTGACATGATTATGATTGGGCATTAATAGGCTTTTTGAATTTTGTGGGGTTTTGGGTTTTAAAGGGTAATTTTTCCTGGAAATTTTGGCAAATTTACATGGGTTTTCAGTCAAAAAAATGGTAGTAGGGGCCAAAAAACCCCTCTTAAAAATTTTAGGAACCCGGTCAAAGTCAAAGATATGCGTACTATCTTGGTTAAAAAAGCTTTCTATAAAATTTCAATTTAATTCAAACCTTTTTTTCCCGGAATTGCCCCCGGGCAAGAATCATGCAAAAATTTAAACTATTTGGCCCAAAAAATCAGGGGCCATAAAATCTGTGAAAAAAATTTAGGAACCAGGTCACGCCGAGATATGATTTCTACTTTGGTTTTTAAACTTCCCATAAAGTTTTGTTGGGAAATTTAAGCCCTTGTTTTGAGAAAAGGGACAAGAATCTGCAATTTTACTATAGGCCCAAAAATAAGGGGCCCTTTAAATTTCCCTTTAAAAATTTTTGGAATGGGGTTTAGGTGACGATTGTTTCATTCCTCTTGGTTTAAAAAAGCTTCCCCTAAAAATTTGGTTTTAAATTTAAGCCCTTAGTTCCCGAGAAAAGCCCGGGGGCAAGAATCATGCCCAAAATGTCCCATAGGCCCAAAAGTCAAAGGGGCCCTAACTCTTTTAAAAATTTTTGGAAAAAAAGTCACGCTGAAGATATGGTATCTTTCTCTTAGTGATAAAGTTCCCCTTGTTTTGTTGGGAATTTTAAGCCCTTAGTTCCTGAGAAATAGCCCCGGGCAAAAATCATGGGAAAAATGTTTCTATAGGCCCCAAAAGTCAATGGGCCCCTAACTCCTTTAAAAAATTTTGGAAAACGGGTAAAGCTGACGATATGGCATCTCCCCCTTGGTAATAAAGCTTCCCCTAAAATTTCGTTGAAATTTAAGCCCTTAGTTCCTGAGAAATTGCCCGGCAAAAATCTTTCAATTGGGAAATATAGGGCCCAAAAAATCAATGGGGAAAAACTCTTTGAAAAATTTAGGAAACCGGGGGCATGCTGAGGTTTGCGCATTCCTCCCTTTGGGAAAAAAGCTTCCCCCTAAAGTTTTGTTGAATTCAAGCCCTTTGGCCCGGAAAATTTGTCCCGGGCAAAAGGGAAAATGAACGGGGCGAAAGGACGGACGGACGGAAAAAGGGGACTTTATGTGTCACCTTTGGGTTAGCATATAAAAACTATGATTTATTTTTTTTTTAGTTCATAAAGCGAAAACCAAATTTAACCCCCCTTTTAAGAAGAGGGGGGGATTTTTGCTTTGCAATGTCGGTCGGAGGGGTTGCTCGGCTGTCGGTTTTAAGGGCCCCCAAAAACTTTTCGGGGTGATTTCGAGTGATTACTTAAATTTTTTTTGACCCCTTTTGTCCCAAAAACTTAAAATGGTTTTTTAATAATTGTAAAAGTCCCCCCTTTTTTTTGGGTCAATAAAACAAATGTCGGTTTAATGTTAAACCCTATTTTTTTTTTTTGAAAATTTTTTTGGGGTGATAAAATTTAGTTTTTATTTTTACCCCCAGATTCAAAAAATTTGGGTTTGGTGTTGTTTATGCAGTACAAAACCCCTATTTATTTTTGGGTTTGTTCCTAAAGGGTTAAAGGGCTTGGGTAATAAGTTAAACTCTTACATAAATTAGCAAAAATTTGTAAAATTTTGCATTGTCCCATGATTTCTCAAAAATTTATTGGCTCCTAGGTTCAACATTTTAATTTGTTATTATGGGCTAGAAGAAGAACCTATTCATTTAGGGGGGGGTTTTTCCAAAGGTCAAGGTTATAAAAGTTGAATTCTCCAAACACTGTTCAGTAAGTTTTGGTCCTCTGCACATCCAAAAATAAAAAAATTTTTGGGTTTCATTTTTAATGAAAAATGTGACTTTTTTTAAAATTTATACACTTTTTAAGTTTAAATCATCTCCAATTCATTTATTAAGTCGTGACTTTAAAACCCCACTCAGCCCCTCACCGCGTGGATTCGAATCCCGGCAGGGTCATTCGAATTTTCACGTGAGGAAGCCTACCAGCTGGCTTGGTAGGTCAGTGGTTCTATGCCTCTGTGCATTCGGGGTCTTCCTCCACCTGTAATTACTGGATGTCGCTATATGACTGAAATACCGCCGAAGCGACGGTAAACTCAAATAGTCAAATTCATTATTCAGGGAAGATTTAGTTTCATCATTTTAGAAGTGTTCATAATTATTAGTAGTAACCTTCACCAAGATAGGTTTGGACGTTGTGACATGCCCAAGTTCATTAACATAATATAACTACCAGCTTATATATCCATTATCTTGTTACATGCCTGTATGTTTAGCTCACTGAGCACGAAGTGTTCATCTTTGTCCGTCGTCAACTTTTGCTTTTAAACGACATCTCCTCTAAAACGCTGAGCAGATTTTTTATGAAACTTTACAGGAATGATCTCAGGTGGTACTGAGCAATATAGCTAAAATCGTTCGATCCGCAACCAAGATGGTCGCCAGAGCTGAAAATAGAACAATCTTTAAAAGACATCTCTTCTAAACCGCTAAGCAAATCTTAATGAAACTTAATTGCAATGATCATTGGGTGATACTGCATAAAAAAGCTAAAAATCGTTCCGGTCTGCCAACCAAGATGGCCGCCAGAGCTAAAAAAAGAAAAATCTTCAAACAATATATCCTCTTAAATGCAAAGCAAATTTTAATGAAACTCAAAGGAATGATCATGGGTGATACTGCATGCACAGAATGGCTAAATTCGTTCCAGTCCGCAAACCAAGATGGCTGCCAGAGCTAAAAAAATATTAAAATATTTAAACGTCATCTCTTCCTAAACTCTGAGCAGATTTTGATGAAATTTTACAGGAATGATCCTTAGGTGGTACTGACAAAAAATGGCTAAAATCATTTCGGTCTGCCTACCAAGATATACAATTTTATATGTACTTAATCATTTCTCTCTAGCAGTTGAATACAGGTGAGCGCTTTAGGGCCATTATCGCTCTCTTGTATATATCCATTTTCTTGTTACAAGCACTGTAATCTATTTTTTTTTCTTCTTGACTCTGCATGTGTCTAGTCTATATAACAGCAAATAAGTGTATTTTTGAAGTATGTGTACTAGTGTAATGCCTGCAGCAACTGTTCTGTGCTGATTCTGCTTTTCTAGTAGTTTCTATTAGCTTACTGAGCACAACGTGCTCATGGTGAGCTATTGTGAACCCTTTTGTCCGGCGTCCGTCCGTCTTTGCATGCGTGAGTCCGGCGTCAACAATTTCCTTTAAACAACATCTTCTAAATGCTGAATGGATTTTGACAAAACTTCACAGGAATGCTTTCGCTGTACATAAGCCAGGGACGATTCAAACACCTGGTCTTGTTGAAGTTCTTTCGGTCTTTTTTGTTCATACAATTTAACCCTTTTTCTGCTTTATTCGATGGATGTAGCGGGTGCCTGACGTTTCTGTGCGGGTTGGGGTCCATCGAAAAATTTTAAAGAAATAATTTTAAGGTATTTTGATCCAAATACTCATTACATTTCCTATCAGCTACACCAATGTGATGTTTGAAAGTTTCCCCCGAGACTTCCCCATGACG
>CM037779.1:6355199-6375755 GCA_021229015.1 Solen grandis
GGTTAGATCCGTATTGATAAAGTAAGACCCCCTAATTGATAGGAAAGTATGTGTTAATTATAATATATGGGTTAACTTCCACCTCCTCCGCATACTACATGATCAACAGGTTAAAGTGGGCGAGCCCACTTCTGCAGATTTGCAGGGGGATTTTGGTCTAAAAATAAACATCGAAATCGATTTTATACAGCTACGCCGAAAAAAGAATATAGCCACCAGGGGCAGAACTAATTTGCCTTCAATGTATATAGTGAAAGTTTAAATGGCATCTTCTCTAAAGCTGCTGGACAGAATTTGATTAAACATTGGCAGGATGATCCTTTGGTGAACCTTGGCAAAAGTTGCTAAAATAAACTTGATCCATGTAGAACTCTGGTTTCCATGGCAATGGAAAGAAAAAAATAAGAAAATTTCAAAAATCATCTCCTTTAAAAACTACTGGCCAGATTTCAAAATGTTTTAGTACAGATGTTCCTTGGGTAACCCTCAACCAAGAATGGTAAAATTATTCTATTCCATAAAGAAAAAGCATTTTTTGCCAGGGGTGGGGCTAATTTGCCTTAACCCTTTCCCTCATATAGACTCATTTTGACGCACTCAGTAGGTACCACATAAAGCCTGATCTGTAGAAAGCCATACTCAAACCTTACCAAATTTAATTGAAAAAATCCTCATTTCCAGACCACTGAGGAGCAGCGAACAGCATAAAACCTGATCAGCCTGCGAATTACTCGCAGGCTGATCTGGTTTTATGCTGTTCGCATAGGTCTTTTCATGGTATCCTCTACGAGGGAAAGGGTTAAATGTATACAGTAAAAACTTTGAACGATATCTTCTGAAACCGCTGGACAGAATTTGATTAAAGTATAATTCCAACACTATTGCATAGATCAAATCCAAACTTGGAACATTGATACTTATGAGGTGTAGAAGTGCATTGCACAAGGCCTGTGACTGTAGCTCACCTAATTAGGTTTTTGCATCGCAGTGCAAAAACCTATTGTTCTTGCTCTTTTTTTATTTGGTTTTCGCATCGCAGTGCGAAAAAAACCTATTGTTCTGTTGTTTTTTTTTAATTTTAATTTTTTTTTCTAGCTCATGAGTACAACATGCTCATGGTGAGCTTTTGTGATTGCCTTTTGTCCGTGCGTGCCTCCGTCTTCTAAACTATTCGTTGGATTTTGATAAAACTTCACAGGAATGTTCATTATGGGGCCCTTTACCAAATTTGTTAAAATTATTTTGATTGGTCAAAAATCTAGGTTACAGGAGCTAAATATAATTTTTTTAATGAAAATCTTAAAAATCTTCTTCTCCGAAACCAAAAGGGCCCTAGCCATTTGATTTTTGGGTTTAGGGTAGCTGATCTTATGACTCTCTACCAAGATTGTTCAAATTATGACCCTGGGGTCAAAATTGGCCCCGCCCCAGGGGCCACTTGATTTAACATAGGCTAATATAGGAAAAACTTGAAAAATCTTCTTCTCAGAAACCACAAGGGCTGGGGTTTAGATATTTGGTGTGCAGCATTGTCTTGTGGGTCTCTACCAAATTTTTACAAATCATGACCTTTGGGTCAAATTTGGCCCCGCCATAGGGGTCTATTGATTTTACATAGGCTAATACTGGAAAAAAAAAGAAAAATCTTCTTCTTAGAAACCACAAGGCATAGAGTTAAGATATTTGGTTTGTAGCATTGTCTAGTGGATCTCTACCAAGTTTGTTCAAATCATGACCCTGGGGTCAAAATTGGCCCAGCCCCAGGGGTCACTTGGCTAATATAGAAAACAACTTGAAAAATCTTCTCAGAAACCACAAAGCCTGGGGTTTAGATATTTGGTGTGCAGCATTGTCTAGTAGATCACTACCAAGTTTGTTCAAATCATGGCCCTGGGGTCAAATTTTTCCCCGCCATAGGGGTCACCTGATTGTACATAGGCTAATATATAAAAAAAAACTTGAAAAATCTTCTTCTCAGAAACCACAAGGCCTCGAGTTTAGAGATTTGGTATGTAGCAATGTCTACTGGGTCCCTACCACGTTTTAACAAATCATGACCATTGGGTCAAATTTGGCCCCACCAAAGGGGTCCCTGATTTTACATAGGCTAATATAGGAAAAAACTTGAAAAATCTTCTCAGAAACCACCAGGCCTGGTGTTTAGATATTTGGTGTGTAGCATTGTCTAGTTGATCTCTACCAAGTTTGTTCAAATCATGATCCTGGGGTCAAAATTGGCCCCACCCCAGGAGTCACTTGATTTAACATAGACTAATATAGGAGAAACCTGAAAAATCTTCTCAGAAAAAAGAAAGCCTGGAGTTTAGATATTTGGTATGTAACATAGGCTAATAGACCTCTACCAAGTTTGTTCAAATCATGAATCATGCATTGTCTAGTGGATCTATACTTAGTTTGTTCAAATCATGGCCCTGAGGTCAAATTGGCCCCGCCATAGGGGTCACCTGATTTTACATAGGCTAATATAGAAATAACTTAAAAAATCTTCTTCTCAGAAAATACATGGCCTGGGGTTTAGATATTTGGTGTGTAGCATTGTCTAGTCGATTCTTACCAAGTTTGTTCAAATCATGACGCTGGGGTCAAATTGGCCACGCCACAGGGATCACTTGATTTTACATAGACTTATTTTGGAAAAAACTAGAAAAAATCTTCTTCTCAGAAACCACAAGGTCTGGAGTTTAGATATATGGTTTGTAACATGGGCTAATAGTTCTCTGCCATGTTTGTTCAAATCATGACCCTGGGGTCAAAATTGGCTCTGCTTTAGGGGTCACTTGATTTTACATAGCCTAATTATACTAGATGAACGATCCAGGGCCATCATGGCCCTCTTGTTAGGTTTTCGCCTCTGCAGGGCGAAAACCTATTGTTCTTCTTCTGTTGATTTGTTTTGTTTTTTTTAGGTTTTCGCCTCTGCTGGGCGAAAACCTATTGTTCTTCTTCTGTTGATTTGTTTTTTTTTTTTTTATTTTTATTATTTTTCCAATTCCACCCATTTTTGTGTCCAGCCTAGCGGCCAGATGAAAAAAGCTACAGCTATGAAATTTTGGGCATGGAGTCATCTTTATCTGAACATGTGCCTAATTGGTCAAACTTTTCACATTTATTTCTGATTTAGCCACTAGGGGCGCAATGCATGTAATCACTGTTTTGCTAATAACTCAAAAATTTGAAACCTGATTTAGATGCGGTTTTTTACATAATGTTCCTTGTTGACAGCCCAATCAAATATGATGGATATCTTATCATCGAGTACGGGAAAAAAATTGTTCTAGGAGAGGTTGAATGTTCGAACCTTGCAAAAAAGTGGGAAAATGAGGGTAGGTCTACGAAAAACCTACCCACTTTTGTTAGAGATCAGATAGAATAATTCTGTTTGCTGCATACGATTTGCAAGACATATACGCACAAAATATATGGGGTGGCGAATTAAGGAAATGCGTGGTTTGTCCTCTAGAAACGGTCAACTTCACTAAATTTTAGGAAAAATTAAAATTTCAAAACATGTTTTTGTCGCTCCTGACTTTATTTTCTGTTCATTCTTCATGAAATTTTCACACGATATGTATTGTTATGTTTGAAAGGGCCTCACAATTCAAAAAATAAAAAAGAATTGAAAAGGTCAAGGTCATATTACGATTATTGTGTTTTTATTCGGCCACAAATAGCTCCAAAACTAAAAATATTTCATTGAGAGTATATGAACAAAAGTTTTAGTTCTTCAAGAGCTCTTTCCATTGATGTTTAGTTTTTGAAGATCGGACTTGTTTTGATCATTATACGGCAGTCCAAAGTTTGATCCTTTTTTGGAATAATTGTAAATCAGGTTTTATGCTTCAAATTCTGATACATTAGAATAAAAAGTTTGACTTGTGCGACTAGACTTATATACTTGATTGAACTATTTGCTGCTTTGCTAGGTACCTAACAGTAAAATTTTAATCAATTTTCTTTCTCATTTTGCCGCTAGGGGGCGCTTTTCTTGAAATCATTCTTTTGCTTATAACTCAAAAAGTTGAAGTCGATTCGAATGCGTTTTTTTGCATTCTGTTCCCTGTTGATAGCCTATAACATATGATAGGATTCGAGGGTCCGTGTGGCTGAAAGCTTTTGAGCTACGGAAGGTTGAATGTTCGAACCTTGCAAAAAAAAACAAAAAAAAACTGTGCAAATGAGGGTAGGTCTACGAAAAACCTATCCGTTTTTGTTAGAGATCAGATAGAAGAATTCCGTCTCCGGCATACCATTTAAAAGACATATACACACAAAATATATGGGGTGGCGAATTAAGGAAATGCGTGGTTTGTCCTCTAGAAACGGTCAAACTTCACTAAATTTTAGGAAAAATTAAAATTTCAAAAACATGTTTTTGTCGCTCCTGACTTTATTTTCTGTTCATTCTTCATGAAATTTTCACACGATATGTATTGTTATGTTTGAAAGGGCCTCACAATTCAAAAAATAAAAAAGAATTGAAAAGGTCAAGGTCATATTACGATTATTGTGTTTTTATTCGGCCACAAATAGCTCCAAAACTAAAAATATTTCATTGAGAGTATATGAACAAAAGTTTTAGTTCTTCAAGAGCTCTTTCCATTGATGTTTAGTTTTTGAAGATCGGACTTGTTTTGATCATTATACGGCAGTCCAAAGTTTGATCCTTTTTTGGAATAATTGTAAATCAGGTTTTATGCTTCAAATTCTGATACATTAGAATAAAAAGTTTGACTTGTGCGACTAGACTTATATACTTGATTGAACTATTTGCTGCTTTGCTAGGTACCTAACAGTAAAATTTTAATCAATTTTCTTTCTCATTTTGCCGCTAGGGGGCGCTTTTCTTGAAATCATTCTTTTGCTTATAACTCAAAAAGTTGAAGTCCGATTCGAATGCGGTTTTTTGCATTCTGTTCCCTGTTGATAGCCTAATAACATATGATAGGATTCGAGGGTCCGTGTGGCTGAAAGCTTTTGAGCTACGGAAGGTTGAATGTTCGAACCTTGCAAAAAAAAACAAAAAAAAAAAACTGTGCAAATGAGGGTAGGTCTACGAAAAACCTATCCGTTTTGAGATCAGATAGAAGAATTCCGTCTCCGGCATACCATTTAAAAGACATATACACACAAAATATATGGGATGGTGAATTAAGGAAATGCGTGGTTTGTCCTCTAGAAACGGTCAAACTTCACTAAATTTTAGAAATAATTAGAATTTCAAAAACATGTTTTTGTCGCTCCTGACTTTATTTTCTGTTCATTCTTCATGAAATTTTCACACGATATGTATTGTTATGTTTGAAAGGGTCTCACAATTTAAAAAATAAAAAAGAATTGAAAGACCAAGGTCATATTACGATTATTGTGTTTTTATTCGGCCACAAATAGCTCCAAAACTAAAAATATTTCATTGAGAGATTATGAACAAAAGTTTTAGTTCTTAAAGAGCTCTTTCCAGTAATGTTTAGTTTTTGAAGATCGGACTTGATTTGGTCATTATACGGCAGTCCAGAGTTTGATCCTTTTTTGGAATAATTGTAAATCAGGTTTTATGCTTCAAATTCTGATACATAAGAATAAAAAGTTTGACTTGTGCGACTTATATACTTGTTTGAACTATTTGCTGTTTTTGCAATTTTGTTTCTAATTTTGCCGCTAGAGGGCGTTTTGCTTAAAATCACTCTTTTGCTTATAGCTCAAAATGTTAAAGTCTGATTGAAATGCGGTTTTCAGCATTTTGTTCCTTGTTGACTGCACCACAGAATGTGATGGATTTCAAGGGACGGGGTTTATGGGAAAATATTTGCGCTAGAAGAGTTTGAATGTTCTAACATTGAAAAAAAAAAAAAAAAAAAAAAAAAAAAAACTGTGCAAATGAGAGTAGGTCTTCAAATACCTTTTCGCTCTGTTTCATATTGAAAATTGTGGCTGAGTTGAAATAAAGTGTTCAAGTTTATTAGGTTAAAAGCGAAAACCGAGATACCGCTTGCGGTTCTAGTTATTTTTATTCTTCTTACGGCTTTCCACAAACCTGCGGAAAACGTATAGGGTGTCTTATGTTTATTCTCTCTGCCTCTTTGGATTTGTTAAGTTTTGTCTTATTAGGTTTTCACCCCTGCCACAGGGCGAAAACCTACTGTTCTTCTTCTGTTGATCTGTTGTTGTTTGTTTTTGTTTTGTTGTTGTTCTTCTTCTTCTTTTGGGTTGTTTTGTTGTTTTTTCCAGATGAGGAAAGCTTCAGCTATGAATTTTTTACAGGAGTCACATGTATCCGAGCTTGTGCCTGAATGGTCAAACTTTTCACTTTTCTTTCTGATTTAGCCAGTAGGGGCGCTATGCATGTAATCACTCTTTAGCTAATAACTCAAAAAAATTAAGCCTGATTTAGATGCGTTTTTTTCATAATGTTTATTGTTGACAACCCAGTCAAATATGATGGGTTTCTCAGCATGGAATACTGGTTGAATGTTCGAACCTTGTAAAAAAGAGGACAAATGAGGGTAGGTCTACGAAAAACCTACCGATTTCTCTTAGAGTTCAAATAGAAAAATTCTGTTTGCTGCATACGATTTGCAAGACATATACGCACAAAATATATGGGGTGGCGAATTTAAGAAATGCATGGTTTAAAATGGCCAACGTCACTAAAATTTTGGAAAAATTAAAATTACAAAAATATATTTTTGTCACACCTGACTCTATTATTTGTACATTCTTCTTGAAATATTCACACGTTATGTACTGTTATGTTTGAAAAGGCCTCACGACAACAAAAAAATGACAAGGTCAATGTCATATTACGATTATTGTTTAATTTATTCGGCTCCAAATAGCTCCAAAACTAAAATATTTTATTGAAAGTATATGATCAAAAGTTTTAGTTCTTGAGGAGTTCTTTCCAGTGAGGTTTAGTTTTTGAAGATCGAACTTGATTTGGTCATTTCACGGTAGTCCAAAGTTTGATCCTTTTAAAATAATTGTAAATCAGGTTTTAAGCTTCAAATTGCGATATAAGATATAAAATGTTTGACTTGTGCGATTTGTATACTTGATTGAACTATTTGCTGCATTGATAGGTACCTAATGGTAAAATTTTAATCAATTTTGTTTCTCATTTTACCGCCAGGGGCTTGAAATCACTCTTTTGTTTATAACTCAAAAAGTTGAAGTCAGATTCAAATGCGATTTTCAGCATTTTTTTTTTCATGTTTCAGGATATTTTCAGTTTGATTTTATATCGCTAGGGAGAGCGCTCCATGCTTAATTGCTTATAACTCAAGAAGTCCTTTTTCAATGCGTTTTCTTTTTTTTTTTTCATGTTTCAGGATTCTGTGTTCAAGTTGATTAGGTTAAAGCGAAACCGAGATACCGCTTGCGGTTCTAGTTTATTTTTATTATTTTTCCCAAATTTCCCCCCATTTTTGTGTCCAGCCTAGCGGCCAGATGAGAAAAGCTACAGCTATGATATTTTGGGCATGGAGTCATCTTTATCTGAACATGTGCCTAATTGGTCAAACTTTTCACATTTATTTCTGATTTAGCCACTAGGGGGCGCAATGCATGTAATCACTCTTTTGCTAATAACTCAAAAATTTGAAACCTGATTTAGATGCGGTTTTTTACATAATGTTCCTTGTTGACAGCCCAATCAAATATGATGGATATCTTATCATCGATTACGGAAAAAATTGTTCTAGGAGAGGTTGAATGTTCGAACCTTGGAAAAAAGTGGAAAAATGAGGGTAGGTCTACGAAAAACCTACCCACTTTTGTTAGAGATCAGATAGAATAATTCTGTTTGCTGCATACGATTTGCAAGACATATACGCACAAATATATGGGGTGGCGAGTTTAGAGAAATGCGTGGTTTTTCCTCTAGAAACGGTCAAACTTCACTAAATTTTTGGAAAAATTAAAATTTCAAAAACACGTTTTTGTCGCTCCTGACTTTATTTTCTGTTCATTCTTCATGAAATTTCACACGATATGTATTGTTATGTTTGAAAGGGCCTCACAATTCAAAAAAAGAATTGAAAAGGTCAAGGTCATATTACGATTATTGTGTTTTATTCGGCCACAAATAGCTCCAAAACTAAAAATATTTCATTGAGAGTATATGAACTAAAGTTTTAGTTCTTCAAGAGCTCTTTCCAGTGATACTTAGTATTTTGAAGATCGGACTTGTTTTTGTCATTATACGGCAGTCCAAAATTTGATCCTTTTTTGGAATAATTGTAAATCAGGTTTTTTTGCTTCAAATTCTGATACATAAGAATAAAAAGTTTGACTTGTGCGACTTACATTAGTATACTTGATTGAATTATTTGCTGCTTTGCTAGGTACCTAACAGTAAAATTTTAATCAATTTTCTTTCTCATTTTGCCGCTAGGGGGCGCTTTTCTTGAAATCATTCTTTTGCTTATAACTCAAAAGTTGAAGTCCGATTCGAATGCGGTTTTTTGCATTCTGTTCCCTGTTGATAGCCTAATAACATATGATAGGATTCGAGGGTCCGTGTGGCTGAAAGCTTTTGAGCTACGGAAGGTTGAATGTTCGAACCTTGCAAAAAAAACAAAAAAAAAAAACTGTGCAAATGAGGGTAGGTCTACGAAAAACCTATCCGTTTTTGTTAGAGATCAGATAAAAGATTCCGTCTCCGGCATACCATTTAAAAGACGTATACACACAAAATATATGGGATGGCGAATTAAGGAAATGCGTGGTTTGTCTCTAGAAACGGTCAAACTTCACTAAATTTTAGGAAAAATTAAAATTTCAAAAACATGTTTTTGTCGCTCCTGACTTTTTTTTCTGTTCATTCTTCATGAAATTTTCACACGATATGTATTGTTATGATTGAAAGGGCCTCACAATTCAAAAAATAAAAAAGAATTGAAAGGTCAAGGTCATATTACGATTTTTGTGTTTTTATTCGGCCACAAATAGCTCCAAAACTAAAAATATTTCATTGAGAGTATATGAACAAAAGTTTAGTTCTTAAAGAGTTCTTTCCAGTGATGTTTAGTTTTTGAAGATCGGACTTGATTTGGTCATTATACGGCAGTCCAAAGTTTGATCCTTTTTTGGAATGATTGTAAATCAGGTTTTATGCTTCAAATTCTGATACATAAGAATAAAAAGTTTGACTAGTGTGACTTATATACTTGTTTGAACTATTTGCTGTTTTTGCAATTTTGTTTCTAATTTTGCCGCTAGAGGGCGTTTTGCTTAAAATCACTCTTTTGCTTATAACTAAAAATGTTAAAGTCTGATTGAAATGCGGTTTTCAGCATTTTGTTCCTTGTTGACTTCACCACAGAATGTGATGGATTTCAAGGGACAGGGTATGGGAAAATATTTGCATGTTCTAACTTTGCAAAAAAAACAACAAAAACTGTGCAAATGAGAGTAGGTCTTCAAATACTTTTCTTCTGTTTCATATTGAAAATTGTGGCTGAGTTGAAATAAAGTGTTCAAGATGATTAGGTTAAAAGCAAAAACCGAGATACCGCTTGCGGTTCTAGTTTGTTATTATTTTTCTAACCTTTTTTTGTTAACGGCAAATCTCCATGATCAGAAAAGCAACATTTATGAAATTTTAATCAGTTTTTACCACTTATTTGAAGATGATCCTAACGTTGAGACAATCCATTTATGTCTTGCTTTTCCCGCTAGGGGGCGTTTTGCCTGAAATTCATTAAAAGCTAATAACTCTGTTATTTGAGGTCCGATTCAAATGCGTTTTTTTTGCATTCTGTTCCTTGTTGATAGCCTAATGAAATATGATAGGATTCAAAGTTTTTGAGTACAGAAGGTTGAAAGTTCGAACCTTGCAAAAAACTGCGCAAATGAGGGTAGGTCTACGAAAAACTATCCATTTTTGTTAGAGATCAGATAGAAGAAGTCCCTCTCCTGCATACGATTTGAAAGACATATTTCACACAAAATATATGGGATAGTGAATTAAAGAAATGCATGGTTTGTTCTCTAGAAACGGTCAAACTTCACTAAAATTTAGGAAAAATTAAAATTTCAAAAATGTGTTTTTTGTCGCACCTGACTTTATTTTTTTATTAATTCTTCATGAAATTTTCAAGATTATGTATGAAAGGGCCTCACAATGAAGAAATAAAATAAAATTCCAAAGGTCAAAGTCATATTATGATTATTGTGTTTTTATTCGGCCCCAAATAGCTCCAAAATTAAAAATATTCATTGAAAGTATAATTATGAACAAAAGTTTTAGTCTTGAAGAGCCCTTTCCAGTGATATTTAGTTTTTGAAGATCGGACTTGATTTGGTCATTTAGGGCAGTCCAAAGTTTTGGAATGTTAGTTTTTATATAAGAAATAGAATGTTCGACTTGTATACTTGATTGAACTATTTGCTGTATTGCTAGGTACTAATGGTAAAATTTAACTCAATTTTGTTTCTCATTTTGCCGTTTTTTGGGCGCTTTGCTTGAAATCACTATTTTGCTTTTAACTCAAAAGTTGAAGTCTGATCTATATGCGGTTTGTTGCATTATGTTTCTTGTTGATAGCCTAATAGAATAATAAAATATGATAGTTTCAAGGTATGAGTGGCAGAAAATTTTGAACTAGTAACGGAATGTTGAAAGTTTGAACCTCGCAAAAACTGTGCAATTAATGTAGGTCTATGAAAGACCTATTCCTTTTTGTTAGAGATCAGATAGAAGAATCTCTCTGCTGCATACGATTTGCAAGATGTATGGTTAAAATTTTGCATGCACAGTGTAATTATGCTTATGTCTCAGTAATTTGGCATGGGATTAATCTTAGACTTCATAAACCTATTTAGGAGTATTAGACTATCAAGGTATATCACTTTTGACATTTATTATATACAGGGTATATGATGGGCAAAACTTGAAATAAATTTCATTTGATTTACCAACAAGCATTTTGAATAGTCTAGCGTGCTGTCTTCTGACAGCTCTTGTTAAAATAACTAGGCACATGTGATCATTAGGACAAGACAATGTGTTGCAAACAAGAACCAAGTTGCTAGCTTTAAGGACAAGGTCACAGCACTTGGTTGACCTTGAATCAAGTCTGGGCTGTGAGTTTGTTGTGAATGATTGTGTTTTGAAATAAACTGGGCCAAATGATCCCTAGGATTTGATGTAATGCAAACAAGAACCATGTTGCTAGCTTCAAGCTCAAGGTCACAGCAGTTAGTTAAGTTTAAAATTTGTGTAAGCAGTCCTGTCTGGGCTGTATCTTTGTTGTGTATAGTCATGTTTTGAAATAACTTGGCACAAGGAGGGATCCTTAGGACAAAACACTGTGTCACAAAACAAGTACAGGTTGCTAGCTTGAAGGTCAAGGTCACATCACTTGGTTGAGGTCAGGGTCACAGCACTCATTTGATCTTAAAATCATCTTTTATATTTCCAGTTTTTCATATTCACTGACAAAAAATCATCTAATAAACATAATGGCAGGGGCATCCATGCCCTATTGACACATTTCTAGTTATTTGTGGAATTTCCAAATTTCTTGTCTTCATATTTCATTTTAAGTATGGCTATTCTCTGTAACTTGAAATGAAAATTAGACCATATACAACTTAAAAAGTAGTTAATAATCTTACACCTGCCTAATACTCCAAACAGTGTAACAAATGATAGTAAAATGCAACATACTGCATAATTAACATACATTTGGCTTCAAAATCTCTTTTTGAAGTAAAACCTTGCTTTAATCTTGTTTTCATATCACCATTTTGTTTTCCTTTTACTTACATTTCCAGATTGTACCCACAAAGTGGCTCCCTTCATACAAGGAACTGATATCAGCATTACATGTTCATTACCAGGACAGTTACCAGCATGGGAGAAAGATGGCACTACTATAACCAATGAAGGCTCAGCAGTAATAAATACAGCAGTATTTCCAAGAATAACTTATGCCGCAGACCAAAGTACATTACAACTGAGCAACTTAGAGTCAGGGGATGCTGGAACTTACAAACTGTTCATTTGCTGGACAAAGTTCTGGAACCTTTATAGTAAACTGTTGATGGTAAGTACAAACATACTTAGTCCCAACAGAAACAATAAATTTTTGAATTAGATAATATGTTAAACTAGAAATGTGTCCAGAGGACACAGATGCCCCCACCCATTGCATTCACACATGTCCTGAGTAATATATCCATGAAGTTTAAAGTCTGTAGCACAAATACCTTCAGAGTTACCTGTGTCACAATTTTGGGATGAATGGACAGACAAAGGCAAATCTATTGCCTCACTTTTTGGTATTTGGCATAAAAATACACCGTCAAGTAGGAAGAGAGCACAGCAATAAACTTTCTATTAAATTAATTAGAAAATAACATCATTAGTTGTTTGTTTTTCAATATGAGCTAACTCCATCTTCTGCGTTTTCGTCGTCGCCCGGAATCTCAAGGTTGGCCATAACTTCTCTATTATTCAATATACCACTTTCATTTTTGGTATGCATATTCATCTTGATGAAGCCTATTCAGACATATGCATATATCTCACCTATCGACCTTGACCTATTTTTGCTGTAACTTTTGAAAATTATAAAATGCCTGTTATTTCAGAGCCATTACCAACAGGGCTTTGATATTTCACATGTCAATTCCTTTGACAATACCTTTCAATCAATGTTACACCTTTTGACATTTGACCTTGACCTTTGACTATATTTTAAATGTTTAACAAAAACTTTAACAC
Organism: Solen grandis; assembly: GCA_021229015.1. Lineage (NCBI taxonomy): Eukaryota > Metazoa > Mollusca > Bivalvia > Adapedonta > Solenidae > Solen > Solen grandis. Next base: position 6,367,948 of record CM037779.1, read on the forward strand.
TAGCCATAACTTCTTAACTATTTGACATACAACTTTCATTTTTGGTATGCATATTCATCTTGACGAGGCATATCCAGACATATGGAAATATTTCACCTATTGAGCTTGAGCTTCTTTGACCAGGGTTTAATATATACATTTTCATTTTGGGGGACATGTGTCCCCTCGGATATTTGATTTAGGGGTCATTTGAAATTTAAGGGGGGTATGCTTGCAGCTAGGTAATAATAATAATAAAACTTAATACCTGCCCCTATGTCTGTTATATAAAACCTGTGTAAATGTAAACATTGGAAAATTGATATATACATCTATGTTCAGAATGAGAATGTAAAGGTGTATATAGATGTTTTTTTTGTTGATACAGCATCTTTTGTGTATAAATCCTTTAATTAACATATTTTTAGCTGACCTGAGCATGAAGTATTGTGATCAGTCTTTGTCCAGCGTCCGGCATGCGTCATCAACTTTTGCTTTAAACGACACCTCCTCCTGAACCGCTGAGCAGATTTTGATGAAATTTTACAGGAATGATCCTTAGGTGGTACTAAGCAAAAACAGCTTAAATCATTCCGATCCTCCAACCAAGATGGCCGCCAGAGCTAAAGATAGAAAAATCTTTAAACGACATCTCTTAAACCGCTGAGCAGATTTTGATGAAATTTTACCGTAATGATCCTTAGGTGGTACTGAGCAAAAATAGCTAAAATCATTCAATAGGAATGATCATTGGGTGATACTGCATAAAAAAAGCTAAAATCTTTCTTGTCCGCCAACCAAGATGGCCACCAGAGCTAAAAATAGTATAATCTTTAAACGTCATCTCCTCCTTAACCGTTGAGCAGATTTCGATGAAATTTTACAGGAATGTTCCTTTGGTGGTACTGATTAAAATTAGCTTAAATCATTATGATCTGCCAACCAAAACGGCCACCATAGTTAAGAAAATAGAAAATCTTTAAATGACATCTCCTTCTTAATCACTGAGCAGATTTTGATGAAACTTTACAGAAATGATCCTCAGGTGGTACTGAGCAAAAATAGCTAAAATCGTTTAGGTCTGCATACCAAGATGCCACCAGAACTAAAAATTAATAAAATTTAAATACTATGTAATTTATTATGTGTAAATTTTTTTCCTTACTTAAGCATTTTATCTCTAGCAGTTGAATTCAGGTGAGCGATTTAGGGCCATCATCGCCCTCTTGTTTAACTTAGAAGTTTTGGTTTAAGTTTTGCGTGCAAGGTACTTTCATGCTTATATCTCAGTATCCAGCCATGGGATTGATTTGAAACATCTTTAATATTTTTAGGGCTATCATACTATCAAGGTAGATAACTCCTTGACTGAATTTAATACAAATTATTGCCACTTTTTGGCTTGACTATTTGAAGAATATGAGAGCTATTGTAGTCGTCCTGGCGTCAGCGTCGGCGTTGGCGTTGCAGCTTTTGGTTAAAGTTTTGCATGCAAGTTACTATCAACCTTATATCTCAATAACCATTTATGGTTTTGACTTGAAAGTTTAAAGATGTTCAGGGTCATCAGACAACCTAGGTAGATAACTCTTGACTGAATTTAATATGAATTATGGCCCCTTTTTTACTTAGAAATTTTGGTTATAGTTTTGCATGCAATAGAAAATTTGGTTAAAGTTTTGCGTGCAAGCTACTATCCAGTTTGTATCTCAATAACCTTTCATGGTATTGACTTGAAAGTTAATGAATATGTTTAGGGGCATCAGACATCCAAGGTAGGTAACTCTTGACTGAATTTGATATAAATTATGGCCTCTTTTTGGCTCGATTATTTGAAGAATATGAGAGCTATTGTAGTCGCCCTGGCATCAGCGTCGGCATTGGCGTTGCAGCTTTTGGTTAAAGTTTTGCATGCTATCAACTTTATATCTCAATAACCATTTATGGTTTTGACTTGAAAGTTTAAAGATGTTCAGGGGCATCAGACAACCTAGGTAGATAACTAATATGAATTATGGCCCCTTTTTAGCTCACATGAGCACAATGTGCTCAAGGTGAGCTTTTCTGATCGCCTTTTGTCCGTCGTCCGTGCGTCCGTGCGTGCGTGCGTGCGTGCGTGCGTCCGGCGTCAACAATTGCTTCAAACAACATCTCCTCCTAAACGGCTTGGCCAATTTGAAAAATATTTTGCAGGAATGTTCCTTGGATGAAGCTCTACTAAAGTTGTATAAATGGTTTTGGTCCATCGCATAATTAGGTCACAGGAGCTAAAAATAGATTTTAAAAATGAAAATTTAAAAAATCTTCTTCTCCGAAACCACAAGGCCTAACCTTTTGATTTTTGGTATGTAGCATCATCTTATGGGCCACTACCAAGATTGTACAAATCATAGCCCTATGGTGATAAATGACCCCGCACCAGGGGTCACTTGTTTTACATAGAGTTATATAGGAAAATCTTAAAAAATCTTCTTCTATGAATCCATAAGGCCTAGAGCTTAGATATTTGGTATGTAGCATCATCTTATGGGCCATACCAAGATTGTACAAATCATAGCCCTATGGTGATAAATGACCCCGCACCAGGGGTCACTTGTTTTACATAGAGTTATATAGGAAAATCTTAAAAAATCTTCTTCCATGAATGCATAAGGCCTAGAGCTTAGATATTTGGTATGAAGCATCATCTTATGGGCCACTACCAAGATTGTACAAATCATAGCCCTATGGTGATAAATGACCCCGCACCAGGGGTCACTTGTTTTACACGGAGTTATATAGGAAAATCTTAAAAAATCTTCTTCTATGAATCCATAAGGCCTAGAGCTTAGATATTTGGTATGTAGCATCATCTTATGGGCCACTACCAAGATTGTACAAATCATAGCCAATGGTGATAAATGACCCCGCACCAGGGGTCACTTGTTTTACATAGAGTTAAATAGGAAAATCTTAAAAAATATTCTTCTATGAATCAATAAGGCCTAGAGCTAAGATTTTTGGTATGTAGTAGCATCTAATGGTTCATTACAAAGATTTTCAAAGTCTTGGCCCTGCGGTGATAAATGCCCCTGCGCCCAAGTCTTCTCTGAAACCATATGGCCCATTGCTTAGGTATTTGGTGTGTAGTATTGTCAGGGGTAAAATGTTTTAGATTAAGTTATATCAGAATCCTTGTCTGTTTAAAAACCTTGACATCAGTTGAAGCAATGGTACTCAGGGGGAGCGATTCAGGGCCATCATGGCCCTCTTGTTTACTTAGAAATTTAGGTTATAGTTATAGCCCCCCCAAGCGTAGTTTGGGGGGGGGGGTATATAGGAGTCATAATGTTGGTCGGTCCGTCTGTCCATCCGTCGGTCCGTCCGTCTGTAGTTTTTTTGTCCACGCTATTTCTCTAACTACTGGATGGATTTCAATCAAACTTCATAGGAAGCTTCAATATCAAGCACAGATGTGCATATTATGAAATGGTTACGGTTGACTGATTTTCTTTTGAGTTATTGCCCTTTGCTGATTTTCTGGGGTTTTCTTTGTCCACGCTATTTCTCAGTAACTACTGGATGGATTTCAATCAAACTTCATAGGAAGCTTCAATATCAAGCACAGATGTGCATATTTTGAAATGGTTACCTTTGACTGATTTTCTTTTGAGTTATGGCCCTTTGCTAATTTTCTGGAGTTTTCTTTGTCCACGATGTTTCTCAATAACTAATGGATAGATTTCAAACAAACGTCATAGTAAGCTTCAATATCAAGCACAGATGTGCATATTATGAAGTGGTTACGGTTGACTGATTTTCTTTTGAGTTATGGCCCTTTGCTGATTTTCTGGAGTTTTCTTTGTCCATGCTATACCCATTAACTACTGGATGGGTTTCAATCAAACTTCATAGGAATCTTCACTGGTGAGCATAGATGTGCATATTATGAAATTGTTACAGTTGACTGACTTTTTTTTTAGTTAAGGCCCTTTGCTGATTTTCTGGAGTTTTCTTTGTCCATGCTATTTCTCAATAACTACTGGATAGATTTCAAACAAACATCATAGGAAGCTTCAATATCAAGCACAGATGTGCATTTTATGAAATGGTTACGGTTGACTGATTTTCTTTTGAGTTATGGCCCTTTGCTGATTTTCTGGAGTTTTCTTTATCCATGCTATTTCTCATTAACTACTGGATGGATTTCAATCAAACTTCATAGGAGGCTTCACTGGTGAGCATAGATGTGCATATTATGAAATTGTTACAGTAGACTGACTTTTGTTTGAGTTATGGCCCTTTGCTGATTTTCTTGAGTTTTCATTGTCCACGCTATTTCTCAATAACTACTGGATAGATTTCAAACAAACGTCATAGGAAGCTTCAATATCAAGCACAGATGTGCATATTATGAAGTGGTTACGGTTGACTGATTTTCTTTTGAGTTATGGCCCTTTGCTGATTTTCTGGAGTTTTCTTTGTCCATGCTATTTCTCATTAACTACTGGATGGGTTTCAATCAAACTTCATAGGAAGCTTCACTGGTGAGCATAGATGTGCATATTATGAAATTGTTACAGTTGACTGACTTTTTTTAGCTCACCTGAGCACAAAGTGCTCAAGGTGAGCTTTTGTGATCGCCCTTCGTCCGGCGTCCGTCGTCGTGCGTCGTTAGTCGTGCGTCGTCCGTCGTGCGTCGTCCGTCGTCAACAATTTGCTTTAAACAACATCTCCTCTGAAACCGCTGGACAGAATTTAATGAAACTTGGCAGGAATGTTCCTTGGGTGAGGCTCTACAAAAGTTGCTAAAATAAAGTTGATCCATGAAGAACTCTGGTTGCCATGGCAACAAAAAGAAATATAATTTGAAAACTTTAAAAATCATCTCCTTCAAAACTACTGGCCAGATTTTAAAATAATTTGGTACAGATGTTCCTGGGTAAACCTCTACCAAAGTTGCTAAAATTATTCCGATCCAAAAAAAAAACATTGGCCGCCAGGGGCGGGGCTTATTTGCCTTATATGTATATAGAGAAACCTTTAAAAACATCTCCTCTGAAAACCACTGGACAGAATTTGATTAAACTTGGCAGGGATGATCCTTGGGTCAACCTTCACAAAAGTTGCTAAAAAAAACTTGATCCATGTAGAACTGTGGTTGCCATGGAAACAAAAAAAAAAAAAAATGAAAATTTTAAAAATCATCTTCTTCAAAACTACTGGCCAGATTTTAAAATAAATTGGTACAGATGTTCCTTGGGTCAACCTCTACCAAAGTTGCTAAAATTATTCGATCCGTAAAAAAACATGGCCGCCAGGGGCGGGGTTATTTGCCTTATATGTATATAGAGAAACCTTTTAAACAACATCTCCTCTGAAACCACTGGACAGAATTTGATTAAACTTGGCAGTGATGATCCTTGGGTCAACCTTCACCAAAGTTGCTAAAATAAACTTGATCCATGTAGGACTGTGGTTGCCATGGCAACAAAAAAAAAAAAAAAAATGAAAACTTTAAAAATCATCTTCTTCAAAATACTGGCCAGATTTTAAAATAAATTGGTACAGATGTTCTTGGGTCAACCTCTACAATTTTTTTAAAATTATTCGATCCGTAAAAAAACATGGCCGCCAGGGGCGAGGCTTATTTGCCTTATATGTATATAGAGAAACCTTTAAACAACATCTCTCTGAAACCACTGGACAGAATTTGATTAAACTTGGCAGTGATGATCTTGGGTCAACCTTCACAAAAGTTACTAAAATAAACTTGATCCATGTAGAACTGTGGTTGCCATGGCAAAAAAAGAAAAAAAATAAAAATTTTAAAAAAAATCATCTTCATCAAAACTAGGGCCCAGATTTTAAAAAAAATTTGGTACAGATGTTCCTTGGGTCAACCTATTTATCTCAGGTGAGCGATTTAGGGCCATCATGGGCCTCTTGTTTTAGTTAAGGCCCTTTGCTGATTTTCTGGAGTTTTCTTTGTCCATGCTATTTCTAAATTAATTTCTGGATAGATTTCAAACAAACTTTCATAGGAAGCTTCAATATCAAGCACAGATGTGCATATTATGAAATGGTTACGGTTGACTGATTTTCTTTTGAGTTATGGCCCTTTGCTGATTTTCTGGAGTTTTCTTTATCCATGCTTTTTCTCATTAACTACTAGATGGATTTCAATCAAACTTCATAGGAGGCTTCACTGGTGAGCATAGATGTGCATATTATGAAATTGTTACAGTAGACTGACTTTTGTTTAAGTTATGGCCCTTTGCTGATTTTCTTGAGTTTTTTTGTCCTGCTTTTTCTCTTTAAACAAATGGATAGATTTCAAAAAAAAAGTCATAGGAAGCTTAAATTTATAAAACACAGATGTGCAATTTATGAAATGGTAACGGTTGTCTGATTTCCTTTTGAGTTATGGCCCTTTGCTGTTTTTTCTGGAGTTGTCTTTGTCCATGCTTTTTTCCAATAACTACTGGATGGATTTCAATCGTCATAGGAAGCTTCAATATCAATCACAGATGTGCATATTTTGAAATGGTTAGGGTTTGGACTAATTTTCTTTTGAGTTATGGCACTTTTTTGATTTCTTGGAGTTTTCTTTGTCCACGCTATTTTTCAATAACTCTGGATAGTTTCAATCAAAAATTTTATAGGGGAAACTTCACTAGCAACCATAGATGTGCATATTGCGAAATGGGTTTCAGTTTACTGATTTTCTTTTATGTTTTTGCCCTTTGCTGATTTTTTTTGCCCTTATTTCCCAAAAAACTTTAAATTTTCTTTTTTTTGCTTTCTTAAGATAAATTTTTGTGAAATGTTTTTTTGTAATATGTCAGTTTAAAACATCAATTCTTTTTGACTTACCTCCTATAGCTGGGCACTTGATTGTAAACAAAAAGGGTGTGTGGGGGGTATTCATTTACCTTTAGTGATAAACTCTAGTTTTGCATGCAATTTGAAAATTGGGTTAAAGTTTTGCATGCAAGCTACTACCCGTTTGTATTTCCCCAATTAAAACCTTTTTAAAGGGATTGACTTGGGAAAAATAATGAATAAAGTTTAGGGGCATCAAAATCCAAGGTGGGGAACTCCCTTTACTGAATTTGATTTATTTTTTATGGCCCCTTTTTAATTTTTTTTCTTAAAATTTTGGTTAATGTATTGCATGCAATAGAAAAATTTTGGTTTTTAAATTTTTTTCATGCAAGCTACTATCCAGTTTGTTAGCTCCCTGAGCACGGGAAAGGTCAAGGTGGGGCTATTGTGATCACCCCTTTGGGCCGTCGGGCGTCGTGGCCGGGTGTGCGTCGTGCGTCGCAAAAAATTTTTTTTAAACGACATTCCTCTGAAACCCCCTGGACAGAAAAATTTTTTTAAACTTTGGGAGGAAGGTTTCCCTTTGGGGGAGGCTCTACAAAAGTTGCTAAAATAAAATTGATCCATGAAAAACTTGGTTGCCATGGCAACAAAAAGAAAAATAATTTGAAAAAATTTAAAAACATTCCCTTCAAAACTACAGGGCCCGATTTCAAAAAAATTTGGTACAGATGTTCCTTGGGGCAACCCCTACCCAAAATTGCTAAAAATTTTTTCCCATCCGTAAAAAAACATGGCCGCCAGGGGCGGGGGTTATTTGCCTTATGTTTATGAGAAAACCCTTTTAAAAAACATTTCTCTGAAACAAATGGCAGAATTTGATTTAAAATTGGCAGGGATGATCCTTAGGCAACCTTCACAAAAGTTGCTAAAATAAAGTTGATCCATGAAGAACTCTGGTTGCCATGGTACAAAAAAAAAAAAAAATTTGAAAACTTTAAAAAAACATCTCCTTCAAAACT
>CM037779.1:6375855-6416115 GCA_021229015.1 Solen grandis
AAAATATTTCATTGAGAGTATATAAACAAAGGTTTTAGTTCTTGGGGAGCTCTTTCCAGTGATGTTTAGTTTTTAAAGATCGGACTTGATTTGTTCATTTTACGGCAGTCCAAAGTTTGATCCTTTTTTGGAATAATTGTTAATCAGTTTTTATGCTTCAAGTTGTGATATATAAGAAAAAGGATGTTCGACTAGTGCGACTTATATACTTGTTTGAACTATTTGCTGTTTTTGCAATTTTGTTTCTAATTTTGCCGCTAGAGGGCGTTTTGCTTAAAATCACTCTTTTGCTTAAAACTAAAAATGTTAAAGTCTGATTGAAATGCGGTTTTTCAGCATTTTGTTCCTTGTTGACAGCACCACAGAATGTGGTGGATTTCAAGGGACAGGGTATGGGAAAATATTTGCGCTAGAAGAGTTTGAATGTTCTAACATTGCAAAAATAAAACTGTGCAAATGAGAGTAGGTCTTCAAAAACCTTTTCGTTCTGTTTCATATTGAAAATTGTGGCTGAGTTGAAATAAAGTGTTCAAGTTGATTAGGTTAAAAGCGAAAACCGAGATACCGCTTGCGGTTCTATTTATTATTAGGGCTTTCTGCCTCAAGCAGAAAGACCTTTTGGGTTTGTTATGTTTTATCTTATTAGGGCTTTCTGCCTCAAGCAGAAAGACCTATTGGGTTTGTTATGTTTTTTCTTATTAGGACTTTATGCCCTTTCGGCAGAAAGTCCTATTGGGTTTGTTATGTTTTTTATTAGGACTTTCTGCCTAAAGCAGAAAGTCATATTGGGTTTGTACTGTTTTTAGGACTTTCTGCCTACAGGCAGAAAGTCATATTGGGTTTGTACTGTTTTTTTATTCTTCTTCTTCTTATTCTTTTTTTCTTCCTCTTATATTTGTGTTAATTTCGAGGTGTTGCCATTGACTCAGAACAATGAAAATTTTATGGCATATATTTCAAACCATGAGCTTTCGGATGCAATGAATTATATATTCATATGACGTCATATAACGTCAGATTTGACGTCAGGTGAAAAAGTTTGTACGCGGTCTACAGCCATTATTTCTGGAACGATTTTCAAAAAAATTTCACAGAATGTGTATGTTAGGCTCTAGTTGTGCATCCCTGTGTCCGTTTTTCAAAATTCGAAAAGTCCATGGTTCTATAGCGAATCCAAGATTCGAACCAAGGTCGTAAATTTTTAAATGTTTATAAAATATGTCCTATTTAAGATAGAAAGTTGATATTTAGTCAGTATATAGGTCTCTAGAAATTTTAAACATTTTGTGAAAATAAATGTCATATGACGTCACGTGACGTCATTATATGATAATGTATTTCTAATATTAACAAGAGTATTTCTATATGTTAAAATTGTCGAAGGGCAATGGAAATTTAATGACACATGCTTCAAAGGCTGAAATTTTGAGTTCTATGATTTTCATAAGCCTATGACGTGATATGACGTCACACTTGAAATATGCAACAAAAGTTTGTACGCGGTCTACAGCCATTGTTTATGAACCGATTTTCATCAAATTTTCACAGAATGTGTATATTAAGTTCTAGTTGTGCATCTCGGTGTCCGTTTTTCAAAATTCGAAAAGTCCATGGTTCTATAGCGAATTCAAGATTCGAACCAAGGTCGTAATTTTTTAAATGCTTATAAAATCGGATTTATTTGAGATAGAAAAGTGATATTTGGTCAGTATATAGGTCTCTGGGAGTCTTAAACATTTTGTGAAAATAAACGTCACATGACGTCACTTGACGTCATTATATGATAATGTAATTTCTAATATTAATAAGAGTATTTCGATATGTTGAAATTGTCGAAGGGCAATGAAAATTTAATGACAAATGATGCAGACGCTGATATTTCGATTTCAATGATTTTCAGAAGCCTATGACGTCATATGACGTCGCATTTGAAATTGACTACGAAAGTTTGTACACGGTCCAGAGCCATTATTAATGGGCCGATTTTTATCAAATTTTCACAGAATGTGTATATTACGTTCTTATTGTGTATACCGGTGTCCGTTTTTAAAAATTCGAAAAGTCCAAGCATCTATGGCGGATCCAAGATTCGAACCAAGGACGTCAATTTTTAAATGCTTATTAAAAACTGTCCTATTTGAGATAGAAAGTTGAAATTTTGTCAGTTAGTAGGTCTCTGGGTGTCTTAACAATTATGTGAAAATAAACGTCATATGACGTCACGTGACGTCATTTTTAGCTCACCTGAGCACAACGTGCTCATGGTGAGCTTTTGTGATCGCCTTTTGTCCGGCGTCCGTCGTCCGTCCGTCCGTCCGTCCGTGCGTGCGTGCGTCTTGCGTCAACTTTTCCTTTAAAGAACTTCTCCTCCTAAACCACTGGATGGATTTTGACCAAACTTCACAGGAATCATCATTACCATGACCTTTATCAAAGTTGTTCAAATTATTTTGATTGGGTGAATAAGTAGGTCACAGGAGCTAAAAATAGATTTTAAAAATGAAAATTTAAAAAAATCTTCTTCTCCGAAACCACAATGCCTAGCCTTTTGATATTTAATATATAGAGTATGATCTTATGACTCTCTACCAAGATTGTACAAATTATGACCCTGGGGTCAAAATTGTCCCCGCCCCAGGGGTCACTTGATTTCACATAGGCTAATATAGGAAAAACTTGAAAAAATCTTCTTCTCAGAAACCACATGGCCTAGCCTTTTGATTTTTGGTATGTAGCATGATCTTATGACTCTCTACCAAGATTGTTCAAATTATGACCCTGGGGTCAAAATTGGCCCCGCCCCAGGGGTCACTTGATTTTACATAGGCTAATATAGGAAAAACTTGAAAAAATCTTCTTCTCAGAAACCACAAGGCCTGGAGTTTAGATATTTGGTATGTAACATGATCTTATGACTCTCTACCAAGATTGTTCAAATTATGGCCCTGGGGTCAAAATTGACCCCGCCCCAGGGGTCACTTGATTTAACATAGGCTAATATAGGAAAAACTTGAAAAATCTTCTTCTCAGAAACCACAAGGCCTAGGATTTATATATTTGGTGTGCAGCACTGTCTAGTAGATCACAACCAAGTTTGTTCAAATTATGGCCCTGGGGTCAAAATTTGGACCCTCCCCAGGGGTCACTTGATTTAACATAGACTAATATAGGAGAAACCTGAAAAATCTTCTCAGAAATCACAAGGCCTGGAGTTTAGATATTTGGTATGTGACATGGGCTAATAGACCTCTACCAAGTTTGTTCAAATCATGAATCATGCATTGTCTAGTGGATCTATATTTAGTTTGTTCAAATCATGGCCCTGGGGTCAAATTTGGCCCCGCCATTGGGGTCATCTGATTTTACATAGGCTGATATAGAAATAACTTGAAAATTCTTCTTTTTAGGAAACTACAAAACACATGGCCTGGCGTTTAGATATTTGGTGAAAATTGGCCCCGCTCCAGGCATCACTTGATTTTACATAGACTTATTTTGGATAAAAGCTAGAAAAATTTCTTCTCAAAAACCACAAGGTCTGGAGTTTAGATATTTGGTATGTAACATGGGCTAATAGACCTCTACCCAGTTTGTTCAAATCATGACCCTGGGGTCAAAATTGGCTCTGCCCCAGGGGTCACTTGATTTTACATAGCCTAATGATATCAGGTGAGCGATCCAGGGCCATCATGGCCCTCTTGTTTATTATTATTATTCTTTTCTTCTTCCTAACTAAACGTTTATTTTAATATGTTGCAATAGTCCTAGGAGGATGAAATTTGTATGGCTTATTAGTCACGTGAGGAAATTTTGATTTCAATGATTGTCAGCACACTATGACGTCACATGACAATAGCTAAAAATAGTGAAAAATGGTGTTCGCGGTCTACAGCCGTCATTTATGGTCGGATTTTCTTCAAATTTTCACAGATGGTACATCTTGAAACTAAGGTGTGCATATCCTGTCAGCTAACCGAAATTCCGAAAGACCGAAGTTCTGTGGCTGAAATAAGATTCGAACATAGGACCGAAAATTTCATTTTAGGATTAAAGAGCTTCAGGATGAGATAGAAAGTTGAAACTTACACAGTTTGCTGTTCTGCATAATTTCTACATATATTTTGAGTCGTGACGTCATATGACGTCATAAGCATACTACTACTATTGCTATTTTTTTTCTTTGTAACTAAACGCTTATTTTTCGCGGAATATAATGTCAATTCTTCAGCATGAACATGAAATACTACCAGAGGTGAGTCATTACATGAAACTTCTATCTCCTGCTTTTTGCATTAACACAGGTTGCAGAAAGTCCTATCATTCGTTTAGACGAATGACATCTAGTTATTATTATTCTTTTTTTCTTCCTAACTAAACGCTTATTTTTATATGTTGCAATAGTCCTAGGATGATGAAATTTTTATGACTTGTTAGTCACGTGAGGAAATTTTGATTTTAATGATTTTCAGCACCCTATGACGTCACATGACGTCACAGCTAAAAATATTGAAAAATGGTGTTCGCGGTCTACAGCCGTCATTTATGGTCGGATTTTCTTCAAATTTTCACAGATGGTACATCTTGAAACTAAGGTGTGCATATCCTGTCAGCTAACCGAAATTCCGAAAGTCTGAAGTTCTGTAACTTACACAGTTTGCAGTTCTGCAGAATTTCTACATATATCTTGAGTCGTGACGTTATATGACGTCATGTGACGTCATAAGCATACTTCTTAATTTTCATTTTAGGGCAATGATTTCGACATGATGCCAGTTGTTTAGAATAATGAAAATTTCAGAGTTATGACAGTAGAGTATGCGCTTTTGAACAAAAGCATCTTCAGCACCCTATGACGTCACATGACGTCACAGTTAAAAATAGTGAAAATTGGTGTTCACGCTCTACAGCCGCCATTTATGGTCGGATTTTCTTCAAATTTTCACAGATGGTACATCGTGAAACTAAGGTATGCATATCCTGTCAGCTAACCGAACTCCCGAAAGACCGAAATTCTGTGGCTGAAATAAGATTCGAACATAGGACCGAAAATTTCATTTTAGGATTAAAGAGCCTCAGGATGAGATAAAAAGTTGAACCTTACACAGTTTGCAGTTCTGCAGAATTTCTACAAATATCTTGAGTCGTGACGTCATATGACGTCGTGTGAGGTCATAAGCATACTTCTTAATTTTCATTTTAGGGCAATGATTTTGACATGATGTTAGTTGTTCAGAATAATGAAAATTTCAGAGTTATGACAGTAAAGTATGCCCTTTTGAACAAAAGCATCTTCAGCAAACTATGACGTCATGTGACGTCAGAGCTAAAAGTAGTGAAAACTGGTGTTCACGCTCTACAGCCGCCATTTATGGTCGGATTTTCTTCAAATTTTCACAGATGGTACATCTTTAAAGTTAGGTGTGCTTCTCCTGTCAGCCAACCGAAATTCCGAAAGACCGAAGTTCTGTGGCTGAAATAAGATTCGAACATAGGACCGAAAATTTCATTTTAGGATTAAAGAGCTTCAGGATGAGATAGAAAGTTGAAACTTACACAGTTTGCAGTTCTGCAAAATTTCTACATATGTCTTGAGTCGTGACGTCATATGACGTCATGTGACGTCATAAGCATACTTCTTAATTTTCATTTTAGGTGAATGATTTTGACATGATGTCAGTTGTTCAGAATAATGAAAATATCAGAGTTATGACAGTAAAGTATGCCCTTTTGAACAAAAGCATCTTCAGCACCCTGTGGCGTCATGTGACGTCAGAGCTAAAAGTAGTGAAAACTGGTGTTCACGCACACAGCCGCCATTTATGGTCGGATTTTCTTCAAATTTTCACAGATGGTACATCTTTAAAGTTAGGTGTGCTTATCCTGTCAGCTAACCGAAATTCCGAAAGACCGAAGTTCTGTGGCTGAAGTAAGATTCGAACATAGGACCGAAAATTTCATTTTAGGATTAAAGAGCTTCAGGATGAGATAGAAGGTTGAAACTTACACAGTTTGCAGTTCGGCAGAATTTCTACATATATTTTGAGTTGTGACGTCATATGACGTTATGTGACGTCATAGGCATACTTCTTAATTTTCATTTTAGGGCAATGATTTCGACATGATGCCAGTTGTTTAGAATAATGAAAATTTCAGAATTATGACAGTAAAGTATGCACTTTTGAACAAAAGCATCTTCAGCACCCTGTGGCGTCATGTGACGTCAGGGATAAAAATAGTGAAAATTGGTGTTCGCGCTCTACAGCCGCCATTTATGATCAGATTTTCTTCAAATTTTCACAGATGGTACATCGTGAAACTAAGGTATGCATATCCTGTCAGCTAACCGAACTCCCGAAAGACCGAAATTCTGTGGCTGAAATAATATTCGAACATAGGACCGAAAATTTCATTTTAGGATTAAAGAGCTTCAGGATGAGATAGAAGGTTGAAACTTACACAGTTTGCAGTTCTGCCGAATTTCTACATATATTTTGAGTTGTGACGTCATATGACGTTATGTGACGTCATAGGCATACATCTTAATTTTTTTTAGGGCAATGATTTGACATATGCCAGTTGTTCAGAATAATGAAAATTTCAGAGTTATGACAGTAATGCATGCGCTTTTGAACAAAAGCATCGTCAGCACCCTATGACGTCATGTGACGTCAGGGCTAGAAATAGTGAAAAATGGTGTTCACGCTCTACAGCCGCCATTTATTGTCGAATTTTCTTCAAATTTTCACAGATGGTACATCTTGAAATTAAGATGTGCATATCCTTTCCATTAACCGAAATTCCGGAAGACCGGAGTTCTGTGGCTTAAATAAAATTCGAACATGGGACCGAAAATTTCATTTCAGGATTAAAGAGCTTCAGGATGAGATAGTAAGTTGAAACTTACACAGTTCTGCAGCATTTCTACAAATATTTTGAATCGTGACGTCATAGGACGTCATAAGCATACTTCTTAATTTTTATATTAGGGCAATGATTTCGAGATGATGCCAGTTGTTCAGAATAATGAAAATTTCAGAGTTATGACAGTAAAGTATGCGCTTTTGAACAAAAGCATCTTCAGCACCCTATATCGTCATATGACGTCAGAGCTAAAAATAGTGAAAAATGGTTTTAACGCTCTACAGCCGCCATTTATGGTCGGATTTTCTTCAAATTTTCACAGATGGTACATCTTGAAACTAAGGTGTGCATATCCTGTCAGCTAACCGAATTTCCGAAAGATCGAAGTTCTGTGGCTGAAATAAGATTCGAACATAGGACCGAAAATTTCATTTTAGGATAAAGAGCTTCAGGATGAGATAGAAAGTTGAAACTTGAACAGTTTGCAGTTCTGCAGAATTTCTATACATATTTTGAGTCGTAACGTCATTTGACGTCATGTGACGTCATAAGCATACTTCTTAATTTTCATTTTAGGGCAATGATTTCGACATGATGCCAGTTGTTCAGAATAATGAAGATTTTAGAGTTATGACTGTAAAGTATGCGTTTTTGAACAAAAGCATCTTCAGCACCCTATGACGTCATGTGACGTCAGAGCTAAAAATATTGAACAATGGTGTTCGCGCTCTACTGCCGTCATTTATGGTCGGAGTTTCTTCTAATTTTCCCAGATGGTACAACTTGAAACTAAGGTGTACATATCCTGCCAGCTTACCGAAATTGCGAAAAACCGAAGTTCTTTGGCTGAAGTGATATTCGAACATAGGACCAAAAATTTCATTTTAGGATTGAAGAGCTTCAGGATGAGAAAGAAAGTTGAAACTTGCACAGTTTGCAGTTCTGCATTATTTCTACAAATATTTTGAATCGTGACGTCAGAGGACGTCATAAGCATACCACTTATTTTTAATTTGGGGCAATGATTTCGACATGATGCCAATTGTTCAGAATAATGAAAATTTCAGAGTTATTGCAGTAAAGTATGCGCTTTTAAGCAACAGCATTTTCAACACCCTATGACGTCACGTGACGTCAGAGCTAAAAATAGTGAAAAATGGTGTTCGCGCTCTACAGCCGCCATTTATGATCAGATTTTCTTCAAATTTTTACAGATGGTACATCTTGAAACTAAGGTGTGAATATTTTGTCAGCTAACCTTAATTCCGAAAAACCGAAGTATTGTGGCTGAAGTAAGATTCGAACATAGGACCAAAAATTTCATTTTAGGGCTAAAGAACTTCGGGATGAGATAGAAAGTCACACAGTTTACAGTTATGCAGAATTTCTACATATATTTTGAGTCGTGACGTCATATGACGTCATAAGCATACTACTACTACTGCTACTTTCTTTTTTTTCTTCGTAACTAAACGCTTATTTATAATATAATGTCAATTAATCACCATGAACATGAAATACTACCAGAGGTGATACATTACATGAAACTTCTATCTCCTGCTTTTTGCATTAACACAGGTTACAGAAAGTCCTATCATTCGTTTAGACGAATGACATCTAGTTATTCTTATTCTTATTCTTTTTTTCTTCCTCTTGTATTTGTGTTAATTTCGGTATGTTGCCGATGGCCCAGAACAATGAAAATTTTATGGCATATATAAATCAAAATTTCACAGAATGTGTATGTTAGGCTCTTGTTGTGCATCCCGGTGTCCGTTTTTCAAAATTCGAAAAGTCCATGGTTCTATAGCGAATACAAAATTCGAACCAAGGTCGTAAATTTTTAAATGCTTATAAAATCTGTCCTATGTAGGATAGAAAGTTGATATTTAGTCAGTATATAGGTCTCTAGAAGTTTTAAACATTTTGTGAAAATAAATGTCATATGACGTCACGTGACGTCATTATATGATAATGTATTTCTAATATTAACAAGGGTATTTCTATATGTTGAAATTGTCGAAGGGCAATGAAAATATAAGGACTTATGCTTCAAATGCTGAAATTTTGAGTTCTATGATTTTCATATGCCTATGACGTCATATGACGTCACACTTGAAATATGCAACAAAAGTTTGTACGCGGTCTACAGCCATTGTTTATGAACCGATTTTCATCAAATTTTCACAGAATGTGTATATTAAGTTCTAGTTGTGCATTTCGGTGTCCGTTTTTCAAAATTCGAAAAGTCCATGGTTCTATAGCGAATTCAAGATTCGAACCAAGGTCGTAAATTTTGAAATGCTTATAAAATCGGTCCTATTTGAGATAGAAAAGTGATATTTGGTCAGTATATAGGTCTCTGGGAGTCTTAAACATTTTGTGAAAATAAACGTCATATGACGTTACGTGACGTCATTATATGATAATGTATTTCTAATATTAACAAGAGTATTTCTATATGTTGAAATTGTCGAAGGGCAATGAAAATTTAGTGACACATGATTCAGACGCTGGAATTTCGATTTCAATGATTTTCAGAAGCCTATGACGTCATATGACGTCACATTTGAAATTGACTACGAAAGATTGTACACGGTCCAGAGCCATTATCTATGGGCCGATTTTTATCAAATTTTCACAGAATGTGTACATTACGTTCTTATTGTGTATACCGGTGTCCGTTTTTCAAAATTCGAAAAGTTTGAAATTTTGTCAGTTAGTAGGTCTCTGGGTGTCTAACAATTATTTGAAAATAAACGTCATATGACGTCACGTGACGTCATTTTATTATTATTATTATTCTTTTCTTCTTCCTAACTAAACGCTTATTTTAATATGTTGCAATAGTCCTAGGACGATGAAATTTTTACGGGTTATTAGTCACGTGAGGAAATTTTGATTTCAATGATTATCAGCAGCCTATGACGTCACATGACGTCACAGCTAAAAATAGTGAAAAATGATGTTTGCGCCCTACAGCCGTCATTTATGGTCGGATTGTCTTCAAATTTTCACAGATGGTACATCTTTAAACTAAGGTGTGCATTTCCTGTCAGCTAACCGAAATTCCGAAAGACCGAAGTTCTGTGGCTGAAATAAGATTCGAACATAGGACCGAAAATTTCATTTTAGGATTAAAGAGCTTCAGGATGAGATAGAAAGTTGAAACTTACACAGTTTGCAGTTCTGCAGAATTTCTACAAATATTTTGAGTCGTGACGTCATATGACGTTATGTGACGTCATAAGCATACTTTTTAATTTTTATTTTAGGGCAATGATTTCGACATGATGCCAGTTGTTCAGAATAATGAATATTTCAGAGTTATGACATTAAAGTATATGACGTCATATGACGTCAGAGCTAAAAATAGTGAAAAATGGTGTTCACGCTCTACAGCCGTCATTTATGGTCGGATTTTCTTCAAATTTTCACAGATGGTACATCTTGAAATTAAGGTGTGCATATCCTGTCAGCTAACCGAAATTTCAAAAGACCGAAGATCTGTGGCTTAAATAAGATTCGAACATAGGACCGAAAAATTCATTTTAGGATTAAAGAGCTTCAGGATGAGATAGAAAGTTGAAACTTACACAGTTTGCAGTTCTGCAGAATTTCTATATATATTTTGAGCGTTGCGTCATATGACGTCATGTGACGTCATAAGCATACTTCTTGATTTAATTTTAGCGCAATGATTTCGACATGATGCCAGTTGTTCAGAATAATGAAAATTTCAGAGTTATGAGAGTAATGTATGCGCTTTTTAACAAAAGAATTTTCAGCACTTATGACGTCATGTGACGTCAAAGCTAAAAGAAGTCCATACGAAAAAAAGTAAAGGGTAGAGAATTTAATATATATTCTTTCTAACGGTATTAATCTTAATATTTTTCAATTTTAGCAGAAAGTCCTATCATTCGTATCAACGAATGAAATCTAGTTCTTCTTCTTCTTATTATTTTTTTCTTCCTCTTATATTTGTGTTAAGTTCGAGGTGTTGCCATTGACTCAGAACAATGAAATTTTTATGGCATATATTTCAAACCATGAGCTTTCGGATGCAATGAATTTCATATTTATATGACGTCATATAAAGTCAGATTTGACGTCGGGTGAAAAAGTTTGTACGCGGTCTACAGCCATTATTGCTGGACCGATTTTCATCAAATATTCACAGAATGTGTATGTTATGCTCTTATTGTGCATCGCTGTGTCTGTTTTTCCAAATTCAAAAAGGCAAAGGTTTTATGGCGAATCCAAGATTCGAACTAATGACGTCAAATTTCAAATGCGTATAAAATCGCTTCCAGAAAAGCTAGAAAGCTGATATTTGGACTGAATATTAGTCTCTAGGTCATCTTTACATTCCAAAAGGATGAACGTCATATGACGTCACATGACGTCATTATGCAAATAAAACTTTCGTATTAAAACTTAACGGTTTTTAAGCCCTGTAGGCTTTATTTTTTGTATGATTTGCTTGAAATTTTGTCTGAAGATGCAATATTAGATTATATGGAGGTATGTCACTTCCGTTTCCGGAAAATCCCAAAGGTCAAGGTCATATATCAATTATCGGGTTTTTCTTCGGCCCTAAATATCTCAAAAACGGTAATTATTCTATCGAGACACTATGCGTATAATTTATAGTGCTTAGAAAGACCTTTCAGATGATATTTAGTTTTTGATGATCGGGGTTGAATCGGTTGAGTTATGGCGGAAACATGAAAATTTGGTAACCCCCAGTGTGTTTAACAGTTTATATCTCGAAAACCTTTGATTTTTGAAAATATGATGATGAATATTATTTGTAGAGCAATGTTGTGCCGTTCTTTTGATGCTTAAAGTTTAATGATTGACCTAAGATTCATGGAGTTATGGGGAAAAAACGAAGTTCGGGCATATAGCTTTGGTGATTTTTCATTCTTCAGCTTATATCTTAAAAAGTATTAAAATATTCCTAAACATAAAGCGTGTGAAATGTAGAGAATTTTCAGACGATTATTTTGGTACCTTAAGTTTTGAAATTGATCAAAGTATAAGGAAGTTACATCAAAAATAAGAATTTAAACATGTAGAATTTCAGCGATTCTGCCGTGTTGTCAAAGTTCTACGGCTAATATCTCAAAGCTCATTAGAAATAAGTCCACACCTTAAGCAAGTGAGATGTAGAGAATTTTAAGACGATTATTTTGGTACCCAGAGTTTTGAAATTGATGAAAGTATAAGGAAGTTACATCAAAAATACGAATATAAACCCAAGTGTAAGAATTTTCGAGAAATATCCTACTTTCGCTTTCACGTTCATTGAAGCATTTTCGGAAAATATGTAAGTTTACAGCTATGTATTAGTCATATAAATTGCAAACAACTTTTTACTTATATCATATTGATATTACTAGCTAAACAAGCGTACCCTTTCCGGTGGCCGAGTGGTTAGAGCGTCCGCCTCGGGAGCGGAAGGTCGTGGGTTCGATCCCCGACCCGACATACCAAAGTCGTAAAAAATGGTACTGTTATAGCTCCCTTGCTTGGCGCTCAGCATATGAGGGTATTTGCAGGACTGGTTAGCGCAGTATCAGGATGATGTGACTGGGTGTGGTATCATGCCACATGTCTACGGCGTGATACTGCAGTGTGGTAGTCCTATACCCGCATGAAGTAGACATCGTGACTGGCTGAATTTTTACTACACCGATCCCAAACACACGAGGTGTGCACACTGGCGTATGTTGACGTCTTTTGTAAACATCTATTTAAGTTGCTTAAATAATCATGTTTATAGATAAACATTTACATAAGAATGAGGAGTTTCGGAAATATTTTTTGCAAAGGGACTCCTAAGGAAGAAAAAGATGCTAAATTAAATACTAAAATACAAGTATAGTTTATTAGGTTTAACGTCCCACCGACAGTATTTAAGTCTTTTGGAGACAATGTCTACTTGAGACAAATGTAGTGTTGTCACACTGTACAGTATCACGTCGAAGACAGTTGGCATGATACCACACCCAGTCACATTATCCGGACACCGGGCCATCAGTCCTAGAACTACCCTTATTAAGCTGAGCGCCAACCAAGGGAGCTATACCAGTACCTATGTTTACGAATTTGGTAAATACAAGAATTGAATAATTGATATAACGTTTTTAAACAACTTACAGATCATGTGTTATCTCGTTTGATTTGGTATTTCCGGGGTATTCCTATTCCTTCCGCTGACACCGACTTTTTTAAACGATTATTTTTTACATATTTCGTTCTTTCCTTAATGTCAATCAGTTGATATTTTCTGATTTCTCAACTAATTCAAACAAGATAAATAAATTTAAAAAAAACAGCCACCACATAAATTGATTGAAATCTGAAAAAGAAATGAGCCGACGGTCAAAAAATGCGCGAAATTTATGTGTTACATCCATATTTGGAAAGCATGTGCACGTGTGTGAATACTTTAACAACACGCTGACGTAACACTTATATGGCGCCATCTTCTAATATAGCAGCATAACGTAGTAATAGGGCGGGGCAAACTCTAAGTTAGTCAGTGTTAATTAAGTATAGGTTAGTGTATTTTTTAGTAAGCATTACTTAAATTAAATCGGTCAGGCACGGCAAAGCCGCGCGACCGATTTAATGGACTAGTCACTTAATGCTTACTAAATAACACTAACTTACTTAGTGTTTGAAATTATGTTTGAAATTTAACGCAGTCGCACATTCCAAATATAGTATTGATTTTTTAGACTCCGCCCTATCAACCTGTTCCCGGCGTGAATTACATCACGTGACATGTAACATGTTATGTCAAAGGTCAATGCGTCGCTCTAGCTGTGTATATCTGTGTAGATCTACGCTCCAAATGAGCATTGAACCGGAAGCCGACTTTGATCTCTTCCGCAAAAAAGTGGTGATTGAAATTTGAATAAAAGATACTGTTTAGAAAGGTTCATATATCTGCACCTATATATGTTGTGTTTTGGACATTATTTTTTTTTTTTTTTTTGATTTAAGTAACCCTTGTTTGTAAGTGTGTTTTTTTCTTCTCTTCTCATTATTTATATACATTTTTCAATTTGAATTTATTTAATCGGATATTTACTTAATCGCTTTGTTTAGTAATTAGTTATATATTACCCATTCTGTGTTAACATGTGTAGACATTGAAATTACACAAGTGTCTTTAAAGCGATGACCGATACTAATGTTGTTAGAACTTGTGGTCAAACCCTCTTGCTTATTTTTTAAAATCTTCAATGTTGTATCATCATTACTTAGGCAATAATACATGTTTAAACTAAACTAAGCGGAAGGGTAGAGTTCTTGTGTTATTTTGGATTAATCAGAATCCTGGTGAGTAAATGTTTGTTCTCTATGGTTGCTGTGTATTATTTTTTGTCGATGTTCATGCGTTCACATCAAAAATCCCTGTAACACGTTACCCATGCGTGGACTAAGACCACAATTTAAATTTACTATATGTTCTATATAAGCATATATACAAATGACAATTTCTGTAAGGGACATTGGCATCCAAACTTACCCTCATTAGATAGATCTATTCAAGAGAAATAATTCTGTACATTTTAAACATGGAGTCACCCGACTACTTTTTGACCTATTTAAGGCCAAATAACATGCGTATGAATTTAGTGCACCGGTCGGCCATTTCACGCCAATTTTCTAAAAAATTCCCCCCTCGGTAATGCTAAACTATTAATATTGTTGTGCAATAAGGCCTCCAAATTGGGCATTTTATGACTATTTTAACTGTTCTATAGAATTCAATCCTTTATTGCATGTCTTTCAGTCAAAATCTCACCTTAATTCAGCATTAAATAGGGTCACTTTTTTCTGTGTAGGAACATCCGGTAACCAAGGTCAGGTAATTGTGGTCTTAGTCTATTTTGGTGAACACATAAAGCTCCGCTTCTCGACACATCTTGACGCACATGCGCAGTGAAGGTGTTTGAAGCTGGTTTTAAATTGATCAGTTGATTTAGCGGAATAGTATTTAGTGACAAGATGATGCCGATTAAATTAATTAAATGGAGACAAAATTTTGAAAAAATGGAATGATTTCATTGGACAAAATATAATTTCAAACACTAAGAGAGAATTTAACAGTTAAGAAGCCGTCACTCGTTACGCTCGTTCTGGCTTCTTAACTGTTAAATTCTCTCTTAATAAACACTAACTATAACGAATACAGTCGTCTCCATCGTATGTACAAGCATTATTGAAATTTAACTCACGAGGCTACACGCGTCGACGAATCTATTGCATGGTAGCATTTACGGTTTTATTCCCGCGACTGTACACGAAATTAAAAAAAAAAAGAATTTTGTTATGCAGAATTAATAGGTTTAAGTTTAATTGCTTATATTTTGAAAACCTATAAAACTAGACCCAAATATGCTACAATTGAAGTGTAGGGATTTTCAGGACATTTATTTTGGTACCTAGAATGCTAAACTTGGAATCTCTCAGCCCCTCACCGCTGTGGGTTTGAATTCCGGTAGGGACTTAGGATTTTTCATGTGAGGAAGCCTTCCAGCTGGCTTGCGGTAGGTCGGTGGTTATATCCGCGTATCTCTGTGTACTCGGGGTCTTCCTCCGCCTGTAATTACCTGGACGTCTCTATATGATTGCAATACTATCACAGCGACGGTAAACACCAATACAACAACAACAACAACAACAACAACAACAATTAAAATTGGTCAAGTTATAAGAAAGCGATATCAAAATAAAGATTTATTTATTTTCGACATATGGCTTACTTCACAAAGTTCATGCATGAGAATTCCATACGAAAAAAAAAAAGAAAAAAGTAAAAGGTAGGAAATATAATATATATTCTTTCTAACGGTATTAATCTTTACATTTAAAAATGTTGCAAAGAAGTTTCTTTTATATCCTAAAGCAGAAAGTCCTATTGGGTTTGTTATGTTTATTAGGACTTTCTGCCTAAAGCAGAAAGTCCTATTGGGTTTGTTATTAGGGCTTTCTGCCTCAAGCAGAAAGACCTTTTGGGTTTGTTATGTTTATTATTATTATTATTATTCTTTTCTTCTTCCTAACTAAACGCTTATTTTTATATGTTGCAATAGTCCTAGGACGATGAAATTTTTATGGCTTATTAGTCACGTGAGGAAATTTTGATTTCAATGATTTTCAGCACCCTATGACGTCACATGACGTCACAGCTAAAAATAGTGAAAAATGGTGTTCGCGCTCTACAGCCGTCATTTATGGTCGGATTTTCTTCAAATTTTCACAGATGGTACATCTTGAATAAAAGGTGTGCATATCTTGTCAGCTAACCGAAATTCCGAAAGACCGAAGTTCTGTGGCTGAAATAAGATTCGAACATAGGACCGAAAATTTCATTTTAGAATTAAAGAGCTGCAGGATGAGATAGAAAGTTGAAACTTACACAGTTTGCAGTTCTGCAGAATTTCTACAAATATTTTGAGTCGTGACGTCATATGACGTCATGTGACGTCATAAGCATACTTCTTAATATTCATTTTAGGGCAATGATTTCGACATGATGCCAGTTGTTCAGAATAATGAAAATTTCAGAGTTATGAAAGCAAGGTATGTGCTTTTGAACAAAAGCATCTTCAGCACCCTATGACGTCACATGACGTCACAGCAAAAATAGTGAAAAATGGTGTTCGCACTCTACAGCCGTCATTTATTGTCAGATTTTCTTCAAATTTTCACAGATGGTACATTTTGAAACTCAGATGTGCATATCCTGTCAGCTAACCAAACTTCCAAAAGACTGAAGTTCTGTGGCTGAAAAAAGATTCGAACATAGGACCAAAAATTTCATTTTAGGATTAAAGAGCTTCAGGATGAGATAGAAGGTTGAAACTTACACAGTTTGCAGTTCTGCAGAATTTCTACATATATCTTGAGTTTTGACGTCATATGACGTCTTGTGACGTCATAAGCATACTTCTTAATTTTCATTTTAGGGCAATGATTTTGACATGATGCCAGTTGTTCAGAATAACGAAAATTTCAGAGTTATGACAGTAAAGTATGCCTTTTGAACAAAAGCATCTTTAGCACACTATGACGTCATGTGACGTCAGAGCTAAAAATAGTTAAAAATGGTGTTCACGCTCTACAGCCGCCATTTATGGTCGGATTTTCTTCAAATTTTCACAGATGGTACATCTTGAAAGTTAAGTGTGCATATCCTGTCAGCTAACCGAAATTCCGAAAGACCGAGTTGTGTGGCTGAAATAAGATTCGAACATTGGACCGAAAATTTCATTTTAGGATTAGAGAGCTGATGGTGTTTTTATTCGGCAAGGTGTATCTCAAAAACGAACAAGATTCTACCTAGACACTGTGGATAAAATCTGTAGTGATTTGAAAGACCTTACAGGTGATATTTAGTTTTTGAACATCGGGGTTGAATTGGTTGATTATGACAGAAAGGCGAAAAGTGTACTTTTAACGAAATTGAAACGCTGTAGTTTCATGAACTTTGAGTCAAAAATCATGATTTCTTCAGGATTAACACACTGAAAAGTGAAGTGATGTATACTGCAAGGAATACTTGTTTGGTCACGTGATTATAACGTCATGCATATTTAAGCAGAAATTATTAAAAAATTCATATAAAATCGGCAAGTTGATGTTTGAAGTTGAAATTTGCACGAATGCCGTAGCCTACAATGTGCAAAATGTCCTGAAAATTTCAAGTGATTCCGTCAACAAACATGGCAGATATTCATGTTTTTCGGAAAGGGCTTGTATATGAAAATCTGGCAATTTGAAGGAAGAGAAGAAGGCGGTTATTGGGTTGGTTACCCTCTATCCGGACGTTCCTACGCAGGAAAGAGTGCCCGTGTTGAAAGGTGAATTGCGATGCGTATTTGAGAGAATGAGGTGCATTTTAGAATGCAATGGTGTACACCAGGACCGATAAGCATATTGCCTTTGTTATAACGGCTTTCTTCAAACTTTTATTAGGGCTTTCTGCCTCAAGCAGAAAGACCTTTTGGGTTTGTTATGTTTATTAGGACTTTCTGCCTACTGGCAGAAAGTCCTATTGGGTTTGTTATGTTTATTATTATTATTATTATTATTATTCTTTTCTTCTTCCTAACTAAACGCTTATTTTTATATGTTGCAATAGTCCTAGGACGATGAAATTTTTATGGCTTATTAGTCACGTGAGGAAATTTTGATTTCAATGATTTTCAGCACCCTATGACGTCACATGACGTCACAGCTAAAAATAGTGAAAAATGGTGTTCGCGCTCTACAGCCGTCATTTATGGTCGGATTTTCTTCAAATTTTCACAGATGGTACATCTTGAATAAAAGGTGTGCATATCTTGTCAGCTAACCGAAATTCCGAAAGACCGAAGTTCTGTGGCTGAAATAAGATTCGAACATAGGACCGAAAATTTCATTTTAGAATAAAAGAGCTTCAGGATGAGATAGAAAGTTGAAACTTACACAGTTTGCAGTTCTGCAGAATTTCTACAAATATTTTGAGGCGTGACGTCATATGACGTCATGTGACGTCATAAGCATACTTCTTAATTTTCATTTTAGGGCAATGATTTCGACATGATGCCAGTTGTTCAGAATAATGAAAATTTCAGAGTTATGAAAGGAAAGTATGCGCTTTTGAACAAAAGCATCTTCAGTACCCTATGACGTCATGTGACGTCACAGCTAAAAATAGTGAAAAAAGGTGTTCGCGCTCCACAGCCGTCATTTATGGTCGGATTTTCTTCAAATTTTCACAGATGGTACATCTTGAATCAAAGGTGTGCATATCCTGTCAGCTAACCGAAATTCCGAAAGACCGAAGTTCTGTGGCTGAAATAAGATTCGAACATAGGACCGAAAATTTCATTTTAGGATAAAAGAGCTTCAGGATGAGATGGAAAGTTGAAACTTACACAGTTTGCAGTTCTGCAGAATTTCTACAAAAATTTTGAGTCGTGACGTCATATGAAGTCATGTGACGTCATAAGCATACTTCTTAATTTTCATATTTGGGCAATGATTTCGACATGATGCCAGTTGTTCAGAATAATGAAAATTTCAGAGTTATTAAAGCAAAGTATGCGCTTTTGAAGAAAAGCATCTTCAGCACCCTATGACGTCACATGACGTCACAGCAAAAAATAGTGAAAAATGGTGTTTACGCTCTACAGCCGTCATTTATGGTCGGATTTTCTTCAAATTTTCACAGATGGTACATTTTGAAACTCAGGTGTGCATATCCTGTCAACTAACCGAAATTCCCAAAGACCGAAGTTCTGTGGCTGAAATAAGATTCGAACATAGGACCGATAATTTCATTTTAGGATTAAAGAGCTTCAGGATGAGATAGAAAGTTGAAACTTACACAGTTTGCAGTTCTGCAGAATTTCTACATATATCTTGAGTCTTGACGTCATATGACGTCTTGTGACGTCATAAGCATACTTCTTAATTTTCATATTTGGGCAATGATTTTGACATGATGCCAGTTGTTCAGAATAACGAAAATTTCAGAGTTATGACAGTAAAATATGCCCTTTTGAACAAAAGCATCTTTAGCACACTATGACGTCATGTGACGTCAGAGCTAAATATAGTGAAAAATGGTGTTCACGCTCTACAGCCGCTATTTATGGTCGGATTTTCTTCAAATTTTCACAGATGGTACATCTTGAAAGTTAGGTGTGCATATCCTGTCAGCTAATCGAAATTCCGAAAGACCGAAGTTCTGTGGCTGAAATAAGATTCGAACATAGGACCGAAAATTTCATTTTAGGATTAGAGAGCTTCAGGATGAGATAGAAAGTTGAAACTTAAACAGTTTGCAGTTCTGCAGAATTTCTACATATGTTTAGAGTTATGATATCATATGACGTCATGTGACGTCACAGACTAATACTTAGTTCTTATCATTTGCACTAATTTCGGAATATAATGTCAATTGTTCAGCATGAACATGAAATACTACCAGAGGTGAGTCATTACATGAAACTTCTATCTCCTGCTTTTTGCATTAACACAGCTTGCAGAAAGTCCTATCATTCGTTTTCACGAATGACATCTAGTTATTATTATTATTATTCTTTTTTTCTTCCTAACTAAACGCTTATTTTTCTATGTTGCAATATTCCTAGGACGATGAAATTTTTATGACTTATTAGCCACGTCAGGAAATTTTGATTTCTATGATTTTCATATGCCTATGACGTCATATGACGTCACATTTGAAATATGCTACAAAAGTTTGTACGCGGTCTACAGCCATTGTTTGTGAACCGATTTTCATCAAATTTTCACAGATTGTGTATATTAAGTTCTAGTTGTGCATCCCGGTGTCCGTTTTTCAAAATTCGAAAAGTCCATGGTTCTATAGCGAATCCAAGATTCGAACCAAGGTCGTAAATTTTTAAATGCTTATAAAATCTGTCCTATTTAAGAAAGAAAGTTGATATTTAGTCAGTATATAGGTCTCTAGAAGTTTTAAAAATTTTGTGAAAATATTTGTCATATGACGTCACGTGACGTCATTATATGATAATGTATTTCTATATGTTGAAATTGTCGAAAGGCAATGAAAATTTAAAGACACATGCTTCAAACGCTGAAATTTTGATTTCTAAGATTTTCATATGCCTTTGACGTCATATGACGTCACACTGGAAATATGCAACAAAAGTTTGTACGCGGTCTACAGCCATTGTTTATGAACCGATTTTCATCAAATTTTCACAGAATGTGTATATTAAGTTCTAGTTGTGCATCCCGGTGTCCGTTTTTCAAAATTCTAAAAGTCCAAGGTTCTATAGCGATTCCAAGATTCGAACCAAGGTCGTACATTTTCAAATTCTTATAAAATCGGTCCTATTTGAGATAGAAAGATGATATTGGGTCAGTATATAGGTCTCTGGGAGTCTTAAACATTTTGTGAAAATAAATGTCATATGACGTCACGTGACGTCATTATATGATAATGAATTTCTAATTCTAACAAGATTATTTCTATATCTTGAAATTTATGAAGGGCAATGAAAAATTAATGCCGCATGCTTCAGATGCTGTAATTTCGATTTCAAAGATTTTCAGAAGCCTATGACGTCATATTACGTCACATTTGAAATTGACTACGAAAGTTTGTACACGGTCCAGAGCCATTATTAATGGGCCGATTTTCATCAAATTTTCACAGAATGTGTATATTAAGTTCTAGTTGTGCATCTCGTTGTCCGTTTTTCAAAATGCGAAAAGTCCATGGTTCTATAGCGAATTCAAGATTCGAACCAAGGTCGTCAATTTTTAAATGCTTATAAAAACTGTCCTATTTGAGATAGAAAGTTGAAATTTTGTCAGTTAGTATGTCTCTGGGTGTCTTAACAATTATGTGAAAATAAACGTCATATGACGTCACGTGACGTCATTTGTTTCTTACTATTATTCTTTTCTTCTTCCTAACTAAACGCTTATTTTAATATGTTGCAATAGTCCTAGGACGATGAAATGTTTATGGGTTATTAGGCATGTGAGGAAATTTGATTTCACCCCTACTGCATATATGTAGCCATATCTCAATAAATATCGATTTTTGTAAATATATGTATGAATAAGAATTATAGCTGAATAATTGACGTTTCCAAAGATATTTAGTTTATTAAAATTGGTTTACGCAATACAAAGTTATAAGCAAAACAACTAAATGAAATGAAGCTAATTTTGCTGATAATATGCTGTTTTCTTGAGGTTTAACAGTCAATATCTCAGAAACGACTGAAGATAAGTTTATACATTATGCGTATAAAATGTAGCATGTTTTAAGAGCTTTCTAACGGTACCAAGTTTATTGAAATTATTTAATATAAAAATATGGAAAAGGTCACGCGCAGGGGTCACCAGGCTTAAATACTTGCGCAACGACTTAAAAAAAAAAAAAAAAAAAAAAAAAAAAAAATATCAAATTGCAATTGATGGGCTATATCTTGATTTTGTTTTTTTTTTTTTTTGTTGTTGTTGTTTTTTGTCGAATGTTGACTGTTTCCAAATAAGCATTGAAGTTAATACATGTACAACGGCACAAGACAAAAATCCGTATTTGCAACACTATGTAGCTAGCGAGCAGTTTGCAAGCCTTGAAAAATTCACACGCAGCCCCACATTTTAGACCATCTAAAAACTGCATTGTTATGCTAACGATATTCATATTGCATCAGTTTGTAGGCTGGGATGTTACCTTTCAAAATATCACCATAGTTCGAAATTCCAGGAATTTATGGCAAAACTACGGAAGCCCAAACACGCCAAAATCGCTAAATACGATTAACTACGTTACAGGTGTCGAAAGGATATAGCACTATACAAATAGTCAATACTTCTTCCTAATGAGGCTAAAATTAAACAAGGTTACAACTGAGCTGGAGTGATGAAATTCTATGTGTGATGAAAGTTAGAAACTTACATTTGAACACTGTTTCATTTTTCTTTCATGTCATATGACATAGTATAAATGTTGTATGTAAACTACATGTGCAAGATATGGGCGGACTTTTATTAAAATTCACAGAATGTGTTCTATTTGTGCTATTTTATATAGAAATAGAGGAGATAGAAAGTTGCAATTTGGACAGATTATCTATTATGTCATCTTCT
Source organism: Solen grandis (assembly GCA_021229015.1). NCBI lineage: Eukaryota > Metazoa > Mollusca > Bivalvia > Adapedonta > Solenidae > Solen > Solen grandis. The sequence continues at coordinate 6,398,389 of CM037779.1, forward strand.
ATATATACTATATAAAGCAGATGTTGCAGAAAGTCCTATCATTCGTTTAAACGAATGACATCTAGTTATTATTATTATTATTCTTTTCTTCTTCCTAACTAAACGCTTATTTTTATATGTTGCAATAGTCCTAGGACGATGAAATTTTTATGGCTTATTAGTCACGTGAGGAAATTTTGATTTCAATGATTTTCAGCACCCTATGACGTCACATGACGTCACAGCTAAAAATAGTGAAAAATGGTGTTCGCGCTCTACAGCCGTCATTTATGGTCGGATTTTCTTCAAATTTTCACAGATCGTACATCATGAATCAAAGGTGTGCATATCCTGTCAGCTAACCGAATTTCCGAAAGACCGAAGTTCTGTGGCTGAAATAAGAATCGAACATAGGACCGAAAATTTCATTTTAGGATTAAAGAGCTTCAGGATGAGATAGAAAGTTAAAACTTACACATTTTGCAGTTCTGCAGTATTTCTACATATATTTTAAGTCGTGACGTCATATGACGTCATGTGACGTCATAGGCCTACTTCTTATTTTTCATTTTAGTGCAATGATTTCGATATGATGCCAGTTGTTCAGAATAATGAAAATTTCAGAGTTATGACAGTAAAGTATGCGCGTTTAAACAAATGCATCATCAGCACCCTATGACGTCACATGACGTCAGAGCTAAAAATAGTGAAAAATGGTGTTCGCGCTCTACAGCCGTCATTTATAGTCGGATTTTCTTCAAATTTTCACAGATGATACAATTTAAAAATTAATGTGTGCATATCCTGTCAGCTAACCGAAATTCCGAAAGACCGAAGTTCTGTGGCTGAAATAAGATTCGAACATAGGACCGAAAATTTCATTTTAGGATTAAAGAGCTTCAGGATGAGATAGAAAGTAGAAACTTACACAGTTTTGCAGTTCTGCAGAATTTCTACAAATATTTTGAGTCGTGACGTCATATGACGTCATGTGACGTCATAAGCATACTTCTTGATATTCATTTTAGGGCAATGATTTCGACATGATGCCAGTTGTTCAGAAAAATAAAAAATTCAGAGTTATGAGAGTATGGTATGCGCTTTTGAACAAAAGCATCTTCAGCACCCTATAACGTCACATGACGTCCCAGCTAAAAATAGTGGAAAATGGTGTTCGTGCTCTAGAGCCGTCATTTATGATCAGATTTTCTTCACATTTTTACAGATGGTACATCTTGAAACTAAGGTGTGAATATTTTGTCACCTCACCTTAATTCCGAAAAACCGAAGTACTGTTGCTGAAATAAGATTCGAACATAGGACCGTAAATTTCATTCTAGGAATAAGGAAGATTCGAACATAGGACTTTTAAACTAGAAATCAAGTTTGCGGTCATGTCCTGACGTCATATGACATCATGTTACGTCACAGACTAATACTTAGTTCTTATTGTTTGCACTAATTTCGGAATAAAATGTCAATTGTTCAGCATGAACATGTAATACAGAGTTGAGTCATTGCACGAAGCTTCTATCTCCTGCTTTTTGCATTAACACAGTTTGCAGAAAGTCCTATCATTCGTTTTCACGAATGACATCTAGTTATTATTATTATTCTTTTCTTCTTCCTAACTAAACGCTTATTTTTATATGTTGCAATAGTCCTAGGACGATGAAATTTTTATGGCTTATTAGTCACGTGAGGAAATTTTGATTTCAATGATTTTCAGCACCATATGACGTCACATGACGTCACAGCTAAAAATAGTGAAAAATGGTGTTCGCGCTCTACAGCCGTCATTTATGGTCGGATTTTCTTCAAATTTTCACAGATGGTACATCATGAATCAAAGGTGTGCATATCCTGTCAGCTAACCAAAATTCCGAAAGACCGAAGTTCTGTGGCTGAAATAAGATTCGAACATAGGACCAAAAATTTCATTTTAGTATTAAAGAGATTCAGGATGAGATAGAAAGTTGAATCTTACACAGTTTGCAGTTCTGCAGAATTTCTATATATATTTTGAGTCGTGACGTCATATGACGTCATGTGACGTCATAGGCATACTTCTTAATTTTCATTTTAGGGCAATAATTTCGACATGACGTCAGTTGTTCAGAATAATGAAAATTTCAGAGTTATGACAGTAAAGGATGCGCTATTGAACAAAAGCATCTTCAGAACCCTATGACATCACATGACGTCACAGCTAAAAATAGTGAAAAATGGTGTTCGCGCTCTACAGCCGTCATTTATGGTCGGATTTTCTTCAAATTTTCACAGATGGTACATCTTGAAACTAAAGTGTGCATATCCTGTTAGCTAACCGAAATTCCGGAAGACCGAAGTTCTGTGGTTGAAATAAGATTCGAACATAGGACCGAAAATTTCATTTTAGGATTAAAGAGCTTCAGGATGAGATAGAAAGCTGAAACTTACACAGTTTGCAGTTCTGCAGAATTTCTACATATATTTTGAGTCGTAACGTCATATGACGTCATGTGACGTCATAAGCATACTTATTAATTTTCATTTTAGTGCAATAATATCGACATGATGCCAGTTGTTCAGAATTATGAAAATTTCAGAGTTATAACAGCAACATATGCACTTTTGAACAAATGCACTTACAGACCCTATGACGTCATGTGACGTCACCGTTAAAAATAGTGAAAAATAGTGTTCACGCTCTACAGCCGCCATTTATGGTCGGATTTTCTTCAAATTTTCACAGATGGTACATCTTGAAACTAAGGTGTGCATATCCTGTCAGCTAACAGTAATTTCGAAAGACCGAAGTTCTGTAGCTGAAATAAGATTCGAACATAGGACCGAAAATTTCATTTTAGTATTAAAGAGCTTCAGGATGAGATTGAAAGTTGAAACTTACACAGTTTACAGTTCTGCAGAATTTCTACATATAATTTGAGTCTTTACGTTATATGACGTCATGTGACGTCATAAGCATACTTCTTAATTTTCATTTTAGAGCAATGATTTCGACATGATGCCAGTTGTTCAGAATAATGAAAATTTCAGAGGTACGACAGTAAAGTATGCGCTTTTGAACAAAAGAATTTTCAGCACCTTATCTCGTCATGTGACGTCAAAGCTAAAAGAAGTCCATACGAAAAAAAAAAAAATAAGTAAAGGGTAGAAAATTTAAAATTTATTCTTTCTTACGGAATTAATCTTAATATTTTTCAATTTTAGCAGAAAGTCCTATCATTCGTATCAACGAATGAAATCTAGTTCTTTTTTTCTTCCTAACTAAACGCTTATTTTTCTATGTTGCAATACTCCTAGGACGATGAAATGTTTATGACTTATTTGTCACGTTAGGAAATTTTGATTTCTATGATTTTCATATGCCTATGACGTCATATGACGTCACATTTGAAATATGCTACAAACGTTTGTACGCGGTCTACAGCCATTGTTTGTGAACTGATTTTCATCAAAGTTTCACAGATTGTGTATATTAAGTTCTAGTTGTGCATCCCGGTGTCCGTTTTTCAAAATTCGAAAAGTCCTTGGTTCTATAGTGAATCCAAGATTCGAACCAAGGTCGTAAATTTTTAAATGCTTATAAAATCTGTCCTATTTACGATAGAAAGTTGATATTTAGTCAGTATATATGTCTCTAGAAGTTTTAAACATTTTGTGAAAATAAATGTCATATGACGTCACGTGACGTCATTATATGATAATGTATTTCTAATATTACCAAGAATATTTCTATATGTTGAAATTGTCGAAGGGCAATGAAAATTTAATGACAAATGCTTCAAACGCTGAAATTTTGATTTCTATGATTTTCATATGCCTATGACGTCATATGACGTCACACTTTAAATATGCAACAAAAGTTTGTACGCGGTCTACAGCTATTGTTTATGAACCGATTTTCATCAAATTTTCACAGAATGTGTATATTAAGTTCTAGTTGTGCATCCCGGTGTCCCTTTTTCAAAATTCGAAAAGTCCAAGGTTCTATAGCGATTCCAAGATTCGAACCAAGGTCGTAAATTTTTAAATGCTTATAAAATCGGTCCTTTTATTTGAGATAGAAAAGTGATATTTGGTAAGTATATAGGTCTCTAAGTGTCTTAAACATTTTGTGAAAATAAACGTCATATGACGTCACGTGACGTCATTATATGATAATGTATTTCTAATATTAACAAGAGTATTTCTATATGTTGAAATTGTCGAAGGGCTATGAAAATTTAAGGACAAATGATTCAGACGCTGCTATTTCGATTTCAATGATTTTCAGAAGCCTTTAACGTCATATAACGTCACATTTGAAATTGACTACGAAAGTTTGTACACGGTCCAGAGCCATTATTAATGGGCCGATTTTCATCAAATTTTCACAGAATGTGTATATTACGTTTTTATTGTGTATACCGGTGTCCGTTTTTCAAAATTCGAAAGTCCAAGCATCTATGGCGGATCCAAGTTTCTAACCAAGGACGTCAATTTTTCAATGCTTATAAAAACTGTCCTATTTGAGATAGAAAGTTGAAATTTTGTCAGTTAGTAGGTCTCTGGGTGTATTAATAATTATGTGAAAATAAACGTCATATGACGTCACGTGACGTCATTTTTTTATTATTATTATTCTTTTCTTCTTCCTAACTAAACGCTTATTTTAATATGTTGCAATAGTCCTAGGACAAGGAAATTTTATGGTTTATTAGTCACGTGAGGAAATTTTGATTTCAATGATTGTCAGCACCCTATGACGTCACATGACGTCAGAGCTAAAAATAGTGAAAAATGGTGTTCGCGCTCTACAGCCGCCATTTATGATCAGATTTTCTTCAAATTTTTACAGATGATACATCTTGAAACTAAGGTGTGAATATTTTGTCAACTAACCTTAATTCCGAAAAACCGAAGTATTGTGGCTGAAGTAAGATTCGAACATAGGACCAAGAACTTCGGGATGAGATAGAAGGTTGAAACTTACACAGTTTGCAGTTCTTCATAATTTCTTAATATATTTTATGTCGAGACGTCATATGACGTCATAAGCATACTACTACTACTACTACTTATTTCTTTTTTCTTCGCTTATTTTTCGCGGAATATAATGTCATTTGTTCAGCATGAACATGAAATACTACCAGAGGTGAGTCATTACATGAAACTTCTATCTCCTGCTTTTTGCATTAACACAGGTTGCAGAAAGTCCTATCATTCGTTCAGACGAATGACATCTAGTTATTCTTATTCTTCTTCTTCTTCTTCTTATTAGGACTTTCTGCCCTTTCGGCAGAAAGTCCTATTGGGTTTGTTAAGTTTTTTATTATTCTTATTCTTCTTATTCTTTTTTTCTTCCTCTTGTATTTGTGTTAATTTCGATGTGTTGCCAATGGCCCAGAACAATGAAAATTTTATGGCATATATTTCAAACCATGAGCTTTCGAATGCAATGAATTTCATATTCATATGACGTCATATAACGTCAGATTTAACGTGAGGTGAAAAAGTTTGTACGCGGTCTACAGCCATTATTTCTGGGCCGATTTTCATCAAAATTTCACAGAATGTGTATGTTAGGCTCTAGTTGTGCCTTCCGGTGTCCGTTTTTCAAAATTCGAAATGGCAATTGTTCTATGGCGAATCCAAGATTCGAACCATTGACGTCAAATTTCAAATGCGTATAAAATCGCTTACAAATGAGCTAGAAAGATGATATTTGGACAGAATATAAGTCTCAAGGGTTACTTTACATTCTCTTAAGATGAACGTCATATGACGTCATATGACGTCATGAGGTGAAAGGTAATTTCTAATATTTACGTGTTAATTTTCATATGTTGTACAAGTCTGAGCACCTTGAAAATTTAATAGCATATGCTTCAGATAGAACTGTTTGCATTTCAATAATTTTCATTTGACTATGACGTGTTTTGACGTCAAACTTGACGTCGTCTAAAAATGCTTGTACGCGGTCTACAGCCATTATTTCTGGGCCGATTTTCATTAATATTTCACAGAATGTGTATGTTAAAGTCTAGTTGTACATTCAGGTGTCCGTTTTTCCAAATTCGAAAATGCAAAGGTTTTATGGCGGATCCAAAATTCGAACCATTGACGCCAAATTTCAAATACGTATAAAATCGTTTCCAGATGAGTTAGAAATATAATATTATATTTGGATAGTATATAAGTCTCCAAGAGTGCTTTACATTCTATGAAGATGAACGTCACATGACGTCATATGACGTCATAAGGTCAAAAATAATTTCTGATATATACGCGTTAATTTAAATCTGTTGTTTACTTCCCAGGACCATGGAAATCTAATGGTATGTACATCAATCCGTGTGCTTTAGAATGCAATGTAATTCATATTAATGTGACGTTATATCACGTAAGATTTGACGTCAGGACAAAAAGGTTTTACGCGGTGTACAGCCATTATTTTTGGACCGATTTTCATCAAAATTTCACAGAATGTATATGTAACGCTCTATATGTGTGTCCCGGGTCCCTTTTTACAAATTCGAAAAAGCAATGGTTCTATGGCGAATCCAAGTTTCGAACCATTGACGTCAAATTTCAAATACATATAAAATCGCTTCCAGATGATTTAGAAAGTTGATATTTGGACTGAATATTAGTCTTTGAGACTTATTCATATCCTGTGAGGATTAACGTCATTTGACGTCATAAGGTCAAAAATAATGTTAATATATCTACGCGTTAATTTCTATATGTTGCAAAGTTGTAAGGAGCATGAAAAAATTACTTGATATATTCAAAATACTTAATATTTCATTTCATTGATTTTCTTATGCCTATGACGTCACATGACATCAAACTTGACGCTGTCTACACAAGCTTTTATGCGGTCTTCGGCAATTATTACAGGATGAAATTCGAATTATAAGCACTTTAAATAAATTTGATTTGTAACATAGATTATAAAAATAATCCAAGTTAAATAAATCGATATAAAAAAATGATTTTCAGTTACTTTTGCCATATCCTCCAAGTTAAAAGGTTATATTTTTCAAAGTTTATTTAAGTTATGGCCATACAAAAGCAAGTTAAAGGCTGGAATTTCATATCTTTTTACTTTTTTAGCTTTTAAGTGTTTAACAAATGTAGCAGAAAGTCCTATCATTCGTATCAACGAATGAAATCTAGTTATTCTTTTTTTCTTCCTCTTATATTTGTGTTAATTTCGAGGTGTTGCCATTGTCTCAGAACAATGAAAATTTTATGGCATATATTTCAAACCATGAGCTTTCCGATGCAATGATTTTCATATTCATATGACGTCATATAACGTCAGATTTGACGTCAGGTGAAAAAGTTTGTACGCGGTCTACAGCCATTATTTCTTGACCGATTTTCATCAAATTTTCACAGAATGTGTATGTTAGGCTCTAGTTGTGCATCCCGATGTCCGTTTTTCCAAATTCGAAAAGGCAAATGTTTTATGGCGGATCCAAGATTCGAACCATTGACGTCAAATTTCAAATGCGTATAAAATCGCTTCGAGAAAAGCTAGAAAGCTGATATTTGGACTGAATATTAGTCTCTAGGTCTTCTTTACATTCTGAAAAGATGAACGCCATATGACGTCATATGACGTCATAATGCTATTTAAAATTTCGTATTCAAACTTAACGGTTTTTAAGCCTGTAGGCTTTATTTTTTGTATGATTTGCTTGAAATTTTGTCTGAAGATGCAGTATTAGATTCTATGGAGCCATGTCACTTCCGTTTCCGGAAAATCCCAAAGGTCAAGGTCATATATCAATTATCGGGTTTTTCTTCGGCCTTAAATATCTCAAAAACGGTAAATATTCTATCGAGACACTATGCGTATAATTTGTAGTGCTTAGAAAGACCTTTCAGATGATATTTAGTTTTGATGATCGGGGTTGAATCGGTTGAGTTATGGCGGAAAAACAAATATTTGGTCACCCCCAGTGTGTTTAACAGTTTATATCTCGAACATCTTTGATTTTTGAAAATATGATGATGAATATTATTTGTAGAGCAATGTTTGACCGTTCTTTTGATGCTTAAAGTTTAGTGATTGGCCTAAGATTCATGGAGTTATGGGGAAAAAAACGAAATTCGTGCATATAGCTTTGGTGATTTTTTCATTCTTCTTGAGGTTTAAAAGCTTTTATCTCAAAAAGTATTAAAAATATTCCTAAACATAAAGCGTGTGAAATGTAGAGAATTTTCAGACGATTATTTTGGTACCTTAAGTTATGAAATTGATCAAAGTATAAGGGAGTTACATCAAAAATAAGAGTTTAAACATGTAGAATTTCAGCGATTTTGCCGTTATGTAAGAGTTTCACGGCTTATATCTTAAGACTCATAATTAATAAGTCAACACATTAAGCGAATGGTATGTAGAGAATTTTAAGACGATTATTTTGGTACCTAAAGTTTTGAAATTGATCAAAGTATAAGGAAGTTACATCAAAAATACGAATATAAACCCAAGTGTAAGAATTTTCGAGAAATATCCTATATTCGCTTTCACGTTAATTGAAGCATTTTCGGAAAATATGTAAGTTTACAGCTATGTATTAGTCATATAAATTGCAAACAACTTTTTACTTATATTATATTGATATTACTAGCTAAACAAGCGTACCCTTTCCGGTGGCCGAGTGGTTAGAGCGTCCGCCTCGGGAGCGGAAGGTCGTGGGTTCGATCCCCGACCCGACATACCAAAGTCGTAAAAAATGATACTGTTATAGCTCCCTTGCTTGGCGCTCAGCATATAAGGGTATTTGCAGGACTGGTTAGCGCGGTATCAGGATGATGTGACTGGGTGTGGTATCATGCCACATGTCTACGGCGTGATACTGCAGTGTGGTAGTCCTATACCCGCATGAAGTAGACATCGTGACTGGCTGAATTACTGTCGGTGGGACGTTAAACCCAACAAACAAACTGATATCATATATAGCAGTGTTTACTACACCGATCCCTACACACGAGGTGTGCACACTGGCGCATGTTGACGTCATTTGTAAACATTTATTAAAGTTGCTTAAATAATCATGTTTATAGATAAACATTTACATAAGAATGAGGAGTTTCGGAAATATTTTTTGCAAAGGGACTCCTAAGGAAAGAAAAAGATGCTAAATTAAATACTAAAATACAAGTATAGATTATTAGGTTTAACGTCCCTCCGACAGTATTTAAGTCTTTTGGAGACAATGTCATACTTGAGACAAATGTAGTGTTGTCACACTGCACAGTATCACGTCGTAGACAGTTGGCATGATACCACACCCAGTCACATTATCCGGACACCGGGCCATCAGTCCTAGAACTACCCTTATTAAGCTGAGCGCCAACCAAGGGAGCTATACAAGTACCTATGTTTACGAATTTGGTAAATACAAGAATTGAATAATTGATATAACGTTTTTAAACAACTTACAGATCATGTGTTATCTCGTTTGATTTGGTATTTCCGGGGTATTCCTAGCCTTGATATCTTCCGCTGACACCGACTTTTTTAAACGATTATTTTTTACATATTTCGTTCTTTCCTTAATGTCAGTCAGTTGATATTTTCCGATTTCTCAACTAATTCAAACAAGATAAATAAATAAAAAACAGCCATCACATAAATTGATTGAAATCTGAAAAAAAAAATGAGCCGACAGTCAAAAATGCGCGAAATTTATGTGTTACATCCATATTTGGAAAGCACGTGCACGTGTGTGAATACTTTAATAACACGTAACATTTATATGGTGCCATCTTCTAATATAGCAGCATAACGTAGTAATAGGGCGGGACAAACTCTAAGTTAGTCAGTGTTAATTAAGTATAGGTTAGTGTTTTTTTAGTAAGCATTAAGTCCATTAAATCGGTGTGGCACGGCAAAGCCGCGCGACCGATTTAATGGACTTAATGCTTACTAAATAACACTAACTTACTTAGTGTTTGAAATTATGTTTTGAAATTTAACGCAGTCGCACATTCCAAATATAGTATTGATTTTTTAGACTCCGCCCTATCAACCTGTTCCCGGCGTGAATTACATCACGTGACATGTGACTTCATAGGCATACTTCTTAATTTTCATTTTAGGGCAATGATTTCGACATGATGGCAGTTGTTCAGAGTAATGAAAATTTCAGAGTTATGACAGTAAACTATGCGCTTTTGAAAAAAAGCATCTTCAGCACCCTATGACGTCAAATAACGTCACAGCTAAAAACAGTGAAAGATGGTGTTCGCGCTCTGCAGCCGTCATTTATGGTCGGATTTTCTTCAAATTTTCACAGATGGTACATCTTGAAACTAAAGTGTGCATATCGTGTCAGCTAACCGAAATTCCGAAAGACCGAAGTTCTGTGGCTGAAATAAGATTTGAACATAGGACCGAAAATTTCATTTTATGATTAAAGAGCTTCAGAATGAGATAGAAAATTGAAACTTACACAGTTTGCAGTTCTGCAGAATTTCTCAATATATTTTGAGTCGTGACGTCATATGACGTCATGTGACGTCATAAGCATACTTCTTAATTTTAATTTTAGGGCAATGATTTCGACATGATGCCAGTTGTTCAGAATAATGAAAATTTCAGAGTTATGAAAGTAATGTATGCGCTTTTGAACAAAAGCATCTTCAGCACCCTATGAAGTCACATGACGTCACAGCTATAAATAGTGAAAAATGGTGTTCGCGCTCTATAGCCGTCATTTATGGTCGGATTTTCTTCAAATGTTCACAGATGGTACATCTTGAAACTAAGAAGAGCACATCCTGTCAGCTAATCGAAATTACGAAAGACCGAACTTCTGTGGCTGAAATAAGATTCGAACATAGGACCGAAAATTTCATTTTAGGATTAAAGAGCTTCAGGATGAGATAGAAAGTTGAAACTTACACTGTTTGCAGTTCTGCAGAATGTCTACATATATTTTGATTCTTGACGTCATAGGATGTCATGTGACGTCAAAAGCATACTTCTTAATTTTCATTTTAAGGCAATGATTTTGACATAATTCCAGTTGTTCAGAATAATGAAAATTTCAGAGTTAAGACAGTAAAGTATGTGCTTTTGAACAAAAGAATTTTCAGCACCCTATGACGTCATGTGACGTCAAAGCTAAAAGAAAGCCATACGAAAAAAAAAATAAGTAAAAGGTAGAGAATTTAATATATATTCTTTCTAACGGAATTAATCTTAATATTTTTCAATTTTAGCAGAAAGTCCTATCAATCGTATCAACGAATGAAATCTAGTTATTCTTATTCTTATTCTTTTTTTCTTCCTCTTCTATTTGTGTTAATTTCGAGGTGTTGCCATTGACTCAGAACAATGAAAATTTTATGGCATATATTTCAAACCATGAGCTTTCGGATGCAATGAATTTCATATTCATATGACGTCACATAACTTCAGATTTGACGTCAGGTGAAAAAGTTTGTTCGCGGTCTTCAGCCATTATTTCTTCACCGAATTTCATCAAAATTGCACAGAATGTGTATGTTAGGCTCTAGTTGTGCATCCCGGTGTCCCTTTTTCCAAATTCGAAAAGGCAAATGTTTTATGGCGAATCCAAGATTCGAACTAATGACGTCAAATTTCAAATGCGTATAAAATCGCTTCCAGAAGAGCTAGAAAGTTGATATATGGAGTGAATATTAGTCTCTAGGTCTTCTTTGCATTCTAAAAGGATGAACACCATATGACGTCACATGACGTCAATATGCTAATAAAACTTTCGTATCAAAACGTAACGGTTTTTAAGCCCTGTAGGCTTTAGTTTTTGTATGATTTGCTTGAACTTTTATCTGAAGATGCAGTATTAGATTCTATGGAGCCATGTTACTTCCGTTTCCGGAATATACCAAAGGTCAAGGTCATATATCAATTATCGGGTTTTTTCGTCATCCTTAAATATCTCAAAAACGGTAAATATTCTATCGAGACACTATGCGTATAATTTGTAGTGCTTAGAAAGACCTTTCAGATGATATTTAGTTTTTGATGATCGGGGTTGAATCGGTTGAGTTATGGCGGAAAAATTAAAATTTGGTAAACCCCAGTGTGTTTAACAGTTTATACCTCGAAAACCTTTGACTTTTGAAAATATGATGATGAATATTATTTGTAGAGCAATGTTTGGCCGTTCTTTTGATGCTCAAAGTTTAATGATTGGCCAAAGATTCATGGAGTAATGGGAAAAAAACGAAATTCGTGCATATAGCTTTGGTGATTTTTTTTTCATTTTAAAGGAGGTTTAAGAGCTTGTATCGCAAAAAGTATTGAAAATTTTCCTATACATAAAGCGCGTGAAATGTAGAGAATTTTCAGACGATTATTTTGGTACCTTAAGTTATGAAATTGATCAAAGCATAAGGAAGTGTCATCAAAAATTAGAATTTAAACATGTAGAATTTCAGCGATTCTGTCGTGTTGTCAAAGTTTTACGGCTAATATCTTAAAACTCTTCGAAATAAGGGCACACATTAAGCAAGTGTGATGTAGAGAATTTCAAGACGATTACTTTGGTACTTAGAGTTTTAAAATTGATTTAAGTATAAGGAAGTTACATCAAAATTACAAATTTAAACCCAATTGTAGAATTTTCGAAAAATATCCTACTTTCGATTTCACCTTAATTGAAGCATTTTCGGAAAATATAAGTTTACAGATATGTTTTAGTCATATAAATTGCAAAATTTTTTACTTATATCATATATATGATATTAATAGCTAAACAAGTGATGACAATAATTTAATAGTGTTTCAATTCTATTCTTTATCAATATAGTAAGGTACATTACAGTACACAGGGTAACCCAAAGATGTAAACAAAATGGTCGCCCTCATGTAAAGGGAGTTTGCAGATTAAAACTTTTAAAAATACAATGTTCTACCAATAATCAAACGGATTTACTCGGCATAAACCTTAATTATAACTTGTAAAAGTGAATCAAGCTGGAAATGACATCTAAACCACACTGAATATCTAAATACAGACATTACACAAATAGATTACGTTCACATCGAGACCGATTGCAAATGTGACACGGAGGTGAAGAGAATATTCCTGGCGTAATGCATTAATTTGGCTAGTTTGCTGGCAGATAAGTCAGTCAACTGTCAAAATTTATGTGATTTGTCAGAACCGCTGCAAATCAGATACAAATAGATACAGATAGCAGATACAAATTGATCCAATCCAAAGACAAATACAAAGGTAAGTAAAATCAGTAATGCTTGGGCATTACATTATTGTCTATTTCAAAACTGAATGCACTTTTTTCTTATATATTCTTATATGGTAAAATTCATTTTTAAATTTATTTATTTTTGTTTATCAAAAAAATAGGAAAAAATGCTGAACAGATGTAGAAAAGATGGTATGTGTAGGCAATTTGAAATAATGTTTATTTTAACCCAAAATAGCAATGCTCTTTCTTTTTTTCATCTTGTAGGTTTTGATTTTGAACATATTCTGTCGTAATGCGACAACCATCAAATTATAGGTCATCTTTTTTTAACAAATGTCCAATTATACTGCTAGTTCATTGGTGTTAAAATTTACATGAACTAAGTATACTCCAAAATGTAACGAAGCAGTCATATCTCTTTTGAAATAGGGCTCCGTTAAGATTATATAATAGAGAAGGATTTCAATCATTAAAACAGGATGACCCAAATTACAGACTAACAGACGTTAAGACAAAATAAATACACATTTTTGCTCTGGGAAGTAAATCAATTGTTTTTATTTTCTTTATTTGCTGGCTACCTTTCGCGTTTGACATTCTTGTGATCATTCCGGGGCCAGTTAATTTTCATCTTATTTGATGACTTCTATTTAAATTTTTCCTTTCAAATTTTACGGTTGTCTATTGGACATTTTCTTTTTATATTAATGCTGTAATCAGTGCTATCACTCTTTTAGTAAAATTAATGCATAATTATCAACACAAATATGGCGTATCACGGTCAAGAATTAGTGATGCATGGATGCTGTGGTAAAATTCAACACGCCCTTGGCTGATCTGTCAATCAAACGCATGTGACAGTGATTTGGAGAATATATACACACGCGTGTGTATTTCAGTGCATGTAAGCATGGGTCCCAGTAGAGATTATGATATGTTGCACATCAACAGGCTAGTCACAAGCGCATGGGGAAAACCCATTATGAAACCATTATGAAGTTGAACTGAGTAAACGGTGCAGACAAATCATTATTAATTTTGCAAGCAACCCTGTTCTAAAAACCTTAAGATTTTATTATCCCCCGCCGAAAGGCGGCGGGGGATATAGTAATAGTCTCCGTCCGTTAGTCCGTCCGTCTGTCCCGTCCGACATTTTTGTCCGGAGCATAAGTCAAAAAGTATTTGAGATATCAACTTAATACTTCATAGGTGAATAGATCTCATTGAGGAGGAGTGCAGTGCACAAGAATGATTATTGATTTATTTTTGTTTTGAAATGAAAACTCCTGTATACCACAAATGGAAGAGAATCACCCTGTTGGTGGGTTGGTTGGTCAGTCGGTTGGTTGATCAGTCGGTCATGCGGTATTTAAGCAAAATCTTGTCCGGTACTTTCAGTCATTTTACCTGATACTTGGCATAGAATATTTATCAGAACAGGGCTACAGATAAGGTTTGAGGTCAATGGGTATTTACTCATCAATTTTTTCAAGGAATTGGGTTTTCACAATTTTAATTGAGTAATGAAATATGGTTACCATCAAAATTAGTCAATTGCTTTTTTTTCATCAACTTAATTTGGAATTGAAATAACAGTATAACAACAGCAACTAGAAAAGTGCAGTGTCCAAGAACTGTAACTCTACCTGGTACCATTTTTTAATTATCTACCTTTGTTAAATAGATTTTTTTTTTTCTTGTCCCGACATTAACTTGAAACAGATGGCACTAGGAGAAGTGCAATGTCAAAGAACTGTGACTACACTTTTATGCTGCTGTGCCAAATAACCATAACTGATTCTCTATCCACTGTAAAAAATGACTTTACTTACTTATTGAATGCTATCATATATAATATACTATGTATACAGGGGCTTATTTATGCACGTCTTGAATCTGGCTTTTCCTGTATCAAAGCCTTTTGCGGGGGTATTAATGACCCCACAGTGCAGACATAGGTGGCCGATATCAGTGTAATATTGGCCCGATAACTTCTGCTGATGGGTATATTGTGTAGTTAAAGGCAACTATGAACTAACCTATACTACTTACGGGTACTTTTCTATGTTGAAGCGGAGACAAAAGTTGGCAGTTTTTTCTTGGTTTTGATGCCTTTAGTGATGTTCTGGTCACATGGTAAGTTTAGCATTTTTTGAAAATAGAAAATTCCCTACTTCACTTTTTACATAATTTTAAACATTTTCGGAAAATGTAATATGCAATGGCCCAGAGCAGGTGAAAATTGTATGGCAAATATTTCAGACCATGTCTTTTGAATGCAATGATTTTCAAATTCATAGCACATCATATGACATCATAGACACTAGATTCGACGTCAGTTAAAACGTTGGTACGCGCTTTTGAATTGATTTTCTAGTAAATTCACAGAAGGTATAAGTTAGGACTTGTTGTGCATCCTTACTTTCGTTTTCAAAATATTGAAAAGACAGGTTCTGTGGTAGAACCATGTTTCAAAAAATATGACCTCGAAATTAAATTTAGTACAATCTGACTAAAGTACACGATCTTCCTACGTTTCTTATGTAGCGTAGCGTATATATAGGAGATGACTTTAGTTAGATTGAGTACTACATATGAGATAAAAAGCCGAAATTCCACACATATTGTAATTTTAAAGGTGTTCTTCAGATTTTCATAGGCCGGACGTCATTTGACACCATGGTGTTATTATATGTTTTCATTTCTCGTGCAATAAATTCGGTGTGATCCAATGGTCCAGAACTACCAAAAATTTATGGCATATTTTAAATATGCTGAATTTTCATATGCAATTATATTCACATCCATATGACATCAGAATAGACGTCGGATCAAAAAGTTTGTAAGCGATCTGATCGATTCTGAAACATAATAACTTGATGAATTTTCGAAAATTTTAAAAGAATGTATAGGTTTACGTTCTAGATACCTAATATTTTCTGCGTATTCTGTATAATATAATTTTCAGTTGATTGAGTTTTAAAACGGTTTGCAGAAAGTCCTATCGTTTGCCGTGCAAACGAATCTATTATTATTAGGACTTTCTGCCTTTCGGCAGAAAGTCCTATTGGGTTTGTACTGTTTTTTTATTATTAGGACTTTCTGCCTTTCGGCAGAAAGTCCTATTGGGTTTGTTATGTTTTTTTTATTAGGTTTTCGCATCGCTTGCGAAAACCTATTGTTCTTCTTTGTTTTATTTTTAGGTTTCGCATCGCTTGCGAAAACCTATATGTTTCTTCTTCTGTTTTTTATTTTTTTTTTTTTTAGGTTTTTCGCATCGCAGTGCGAAAACCTATTGTTCTTCTTCTGTTTTCTTTTTTAGGTTTTCGCACCTCGCAGTGCGAAAACCTATTGTTCTTCTTCTGTTTTATTTTTTTTTTTTTTTATTATTTTTCTAACCCTTTTTTGTTAACGGCAAATCTCCGTGATCAGAAAAGCTACATTTATGAAATTTTAATCAGTTTTTACCAAGAATTTGAAGATGATCTTAATGTTTAGCAAATTTTCATTTATGTCTTACATTTTCCGTTAGGGGGCGTTTTGTATGAAATGTATTAATGGCTTAATAACTCATTTATTTGAGGTCTGATTCAAATGCGGTTTTTCGCATTGTGTTCCTTGTTGATAGCCAATAAAAATATGATAGGTTTCGAGGGTACGTGTCGCTGAAAGTTTTGAGCTACGGAAGGTTGAAAGTTCGAACCTTGCGAAAAACCTGTGCAGATGAGGGTAGGTCTACTAAAACGTGCCCATTTTGTTTAAGATTAGATAGAATTTTGTTTGCTGCAAATGATTTTCAAGACATATACGCATAAAATATATGGGGTGGCGAATTGAAGAAATGCAGGGTTTGTCCTCTGGATACGGTCAAACTTCACTAAATTTAGGAAAAATCAAAATTTCAAAAACATGTTTTTTGTCACTCCTGAATTTATTTTTGGTTCATTCTTAATGAAATTTTCACAAGTTATGTATTATTATGTCGGAAATGGCGTCACGATTAAAATTTTTAAAAATAAATGAAAAGGTCAAGGTCATATTACGATTATTGTTGTTTTTTAATTCGGCCCCACATAGCTCCAAAACTAAAAATATTT
Source organism: Solen grandis (assembly GCA_021229015.1). Classification (NCBI taxonomy): domain Eukaryota; kingdom Metazoa; phylum Mollusca; class Bivalvia; order Adapedonta; family Solenidae; genus Solen; species Solen grandis. The sequence goes on from CM037779.1 coordinate 6,415,671, forward strand.
CATTAAGAGTATATAAACAAAAGATTTAGTTCCTCAAGAGTCCTTTCCATTGCTGGTTAGTTTTTGAAGATCGGACTTGATTTGGTCATTTTACGGCAGTCCAAAGTTTGATCCTTTTTTGGAAAAATTGTAAATCAATTCTTATGCTTCAAATTCTGATACATAAGAATAAAAAGTTCGACTTGTGCGACTAGTATACTTGATTGAAATATTTGCTGCTTTGCTAGGTACCTAACAGTAAAACCAATTTTCTTCTCATTTTGCCGCTAGGGGGGCGCTTTTCTTGAAATCATTCTTTTGCTTATAACTCAAAAAAGTTGAAGTCCGATTCGAATGCGGTTTTTTGCATTCTGTTCCCTGTTGATAGCCTAATAACATATGATAGGATTAGAGGGTCCGTGTGGCTAAAAAGTTTTGAGCTACATAAGGTTTGAATGTTCGAACC
>CM037779.1:6416215-6461543 GCA_021229015.1 Solen grandis
TTGCCATTGACTCAGAACAATGAAAATTTTATGGCTTATATTTCAAACCATGAGCTTTCAGATGCAATGAATTTTATATTCATACGACGTCATATTACGTCAGATGTGACGTCAGGTGAAAAAGTTTGTACGCGGTCTACAGCCATTATTTATGGACCGATTTTCATCAAAATTTCACAGAATGTGTATGTTAGGCTCTAGTTGTGCATCCCGGTGTCCGTTTGTCAAAATTCGAAAAGTCCATGGTTCTATAGCGAATCCAAGATTCGAACCAAGGTCGTAAATTTTTAAATGCTTATAAAATCTGTCCTTTTTAGGATAGAAAGTTGATATTTAGTCAGTATATTGGTCTCTAGAAGTTTTAAACATTTTGTGAAAATAAATGTCATATGACGTCACGTGACGTCATTATATGATAATGTATTTCTAATATTAACAAGGGTATTTCTATATGTTGAAATTGTCGAAAGGCAATGAAAATTTAATGACATATTGCTTCAAATGCTGAAATTTTGAGTTCTATGATTTTCATATGCCTATGACGTCATATGACGTCACACTTGAAATATGCAACAAAGTTTGTACGCGGTCTACAGCCATTGTTTATGAACCGATTTTCATCAAATTTTCACAGAATGTGTATATTAAGTTCTAGTTGTGCATCTCGGTGTCCGTTTTTCAAAATTCGAAAAGTCCATGGTTCTATAGCGAATTCAAGATTCGAACCAAGGTCGTAAATTTTTTAAATGCTTATAAAATCGGTCCTATTTGAGATAGAAAAGTGATATTTGGTCAGTATATAGGTCTCTGGGAGTCTTAAACATTTTGTGAAAATAAACGTCATATGACGTCACGTGACGTCCTTATATGATAATGTATTTCTAATATTAACAAGAGTATTTCTATATGTTGAAATTGTCAAAGGGCAATGAAAATTTAATGACACATGATTCAGACGCTGGAATTTCGATTTCAATGATTTTCAGAAGCCTATGACGTCATATGACGTCACATTTGAAATTGACTACGAAAGATTGTACACGGTCCAGAGCCATTATTTATGGGCCGATTTTTATCAAATTTTCACAGAATGTGTATATTACGTTCTTATTGTGTATACCGGTGTCCGTTTTTCAAAATTCGAAAAGTCCAAGCATCAATGGCGGATCCAAGATTCGAACCAAGGACGTCAATTTTTAAATGCTTATAAAAACTGTCCTATTTGAGATAGAAAGTTGAAATTTTGTCAGTTAGTAGGTCTCTGGGTGTCTAACAATTATTTGAAAATAAACGTCATATGACGTCACGTGACTTCATTTTATTATTATTATTATTCTTTCCTTCTTCCTAACTAAACGCTTATTTTAATATGTTGCAATAGTCCTAGGACGATGAAATTTTTATGGGTTATTAGTCACGTGAGGAAATTTTGATTTCAATGATTATCAGCAGTCTATGACGTCACATGACGTCACAGCTAAAAATAGTGAAAAATGATGTTCGCGCTCTACAGCCGTCATTTATGGTCGGATTGTCTTCAAATTTTCACAGATAGTACATCTTGAAACTAAGGTGTGCATATCCTGTCAGCTAACCGAAATTCCGAAAGACCGAAGTTCTGTGGCTGAAATAAGATTCGAACATAGGACCGAAAATTTCATTTTAGTATTAAAGAGCTTCAGGATGAGATAGAAAGTTGAAACTTACACAGTTTGCAGTTCTGCAGAATTTCTATATATATTTTGAGTCGTGACGTCAAATGACGTTATGTGACGTCATAAGCATACTTTTTAATTTTTATTTTAGGGCAATGATTTCGACATGATGCCAGTTGTTCAGAATAATGAATATTTCAGAGTTATGAGAGTAATGTATGCGCTTTTTAACAAAAGAATATTCAGCACTTCTGACGTCATGTGACGTCAAAGCTAAAAGAAGTCCATACGAAAAAAAGTAAAGGGTAGAGAATTTAATATATATTCTTTCTAACGGTATTAATCTTAATATTTTTCAATGTTAGCAGAAAGTCCTATCATTCGTATCAACGAATGAAATCTAGTTTTTTTTTTTTTTTCTTCCTAACTAAACGCTTATTCTTTTATTTCTTCCTCACTAAGACGCTTATTTTTTATGTTATTAATTCTAGTTGTGCATCCCGGTGTCCGTTTTTCAAAATTCGAAAAGTCCATGGTTCTATAGCGAATCCAAGATTCGAACCAAGGTCGTAAATTTTAAATGCTTATAAAATCTGTCCTATTTAAGATAGAAAGTTGATATTTAGTCAGTATATAGGTCTTTAGAAGTTTTAAATATTTTGTGAAAATAAATGTCATATGACGTCCCGTGACGTCATTATATGTTAATGATTTCTAATATTAACAAGAATATTTCTATATGTTGAAATTATCGAAGGGCAATGAAAATTTAATGACACATGCTTCCATCGCTGAAATTTTGATTTCTGTGATTTTCATATGCCTATGACGTCATATGACGTCACATTTGAAATATGCAACAAAAGTTTGTACACTGTCCAGAGCCATTATTAATGGACCGATTTTCATGAAATTTTCACAGAATGTGTATATTAAGTTCTAGTTGTGCATCCCAGTGTCCGTTTTTCAAAATTCGAAAAGCCCAAGGTTCTATAGCGATTCCAAGATTCGAACCAAGGTCGTAAATTTTTAAATGCTTATAAAATCGGTCCTATTTGAGATAGAATGTTGAAATTTTGTCAGTTAGTAGGTCTCTGGGTGTCTTAACAATTATGTGAAAATAAACGTCATATGACGTCACGTGACGTCATTTTTTTATTATTATTATTCTTTTCTTCTTCCTGACTAAGTTATTTTTATATGTTGCAATAGTCTTAGGACGATGAAATTTTTATGGGTTATTAGTCACGTGATGAAATTTTGATTTCAATGATTGTCAGCACCCTATGACGTCACATGACGTCACAGCTAAAAATAGAGAAAAATGGTGTTCGCGCTCTACAGCCGTCATTTATGGTCGGATTTTCTTCAAATTTTCACAGATGGTACATTTTGAAACAAAGGTGTGCATATCCTGTCGGCTAACCGAAATTACGAAAGACCGAAGTTCTGTGGCTGAAATAAGATTCGAACATAGGACCGAAAGTTTCATTTTAGGATTTAAAGAGCTTCAGGATGAGAAAGAAAGTTGAAACTTACACAGTTTGCAGTTCTGCAGAATTTCTACATATAATTTGAGTCGTGACGTCATATGACGTCATGTGACGTCATAAGCATACTTCTTAATTTTTATTTTAGGGCAATGATTTGGAAATGATGAAAGTTGTTCAGAATAATGAACATTTCAGAATTATGACATTAAGTATGCTCTTTTGAACAAAAGCATCTTCAGCACCCTATGACGTCACATGACGTCAGAGCTAAAAATAGTGAAAAATGGTGTTCACGCTCTACAGCCGCCATTTATGGTCGGATTTTCTTCAAATTTTCACAGATGGTACATCTTGAAACTAGGTGTGCAATCCTGTCAGCTAACCGAAATTCCGAAAGACCGAAGTTCTGTCGCTTAAATAAGATTCGAACATAGGACCGAAAATTTCATTTTAGGATTAAAGAGCTTCAGGATGAGATAGAAAGTTGAAACTTACACAGTTTGCAGTTCTGCAGAATTTCTTAATATATTTTGAGTCGTGACGTCAAATGTCGTCATGTGACGTCATAAGCATACTTCTTAATTTTGTTTTAGGGCAATGATTTCGACATGATGCCAGTTGTTCAGAATAATGAACATTTCAGAGTTATGACAGTAAAGTATGCGCTTTTGAACAAAAGCATCTTCAGCACCCTATGACGTCATGTGACGTCACAGCTAAAAATAGTGAAAAATGGTTTTCGCGCTCTACAGCCGCCATTTATGGTCGGATTTTCTTCAAATTTTCACAGATGGTACACCTTGAAACTAAGGTGTGCATATCCTGCCAGCTAACCTTAATTCCGAAAAACCGAAGTTCTGTGGCTGAAGTAAGATTCGAACATAGGACCAAAAATTTCATTTTAGGATTGAAGAGCTTCAGGATGAGATAGGAAGTTGAAACTTACACAGTTTGCAGTTCTGCAGCATTTCTACAAATATTTTGAATCGTGACGTCATAGGACGTCATAAACATACCACTTAATTTTAATGTGGGGCAATGATTTCGACATGATGCCAGTTGTTCAGAATAATGAAAATTTCAGAGTTATTGCAGTAAAGTATGCGCTTTTGAAAACAGCATTTTCAGCACCCTATGACGTCACGTGACGTCAGAGCTAAAAATAGTGAAAAATGGTGTTCGCGCTCTACAGCCGCCATTTATGATCAGATTTTCTTCAAATTTTTACAGATGGTACATCTTGAAACTAAGGTGTGAATATTTTGTCACCTAACCTTAATTCCGAAAAACCGAAGTATTGTTGCTGAAGTAAGATTCGAACATAGGACCAAAAATTTTAGGGTTAAAGAACTTCGGATGAGATAGAAAGTTGAAACTTACACAGTTTGCAGTTCTGCATAATTTCTTATATATTTTATGTCGAGACGTCATATGACGTCATAAGCATACTACTTCTACTATTATTCCTAATATTATTTTTATTCGCTTATTTTTTCACGGAATATATTTGTTCAGCATGAACATGAAATACTACCAGAGGTGAGTCATTACATGAAACTTCTATCTCCTGCTTTTTGCATTAACACAGGTTGCAGAAAGTCCTATCATTCGTTTAGACGAATGACATCTAGTTAGGGCTTTCTGCTTTTCGCAGAAAGACCTATTGGGTTTGTTCTGTCTTTTATTATTATTATTCCTTTTTTCCAACCTTTTCATGTTGTTATTTCATTAAGTTGCTGAAGGTCTAGGACAAAGAAATTCTATCAACAGACACCTGAAGCAATGGCATTTTGGAATATATTATCTTTATCTTCACATGACGTCACATGACGTCAGAACTTAAAATAGCTACCAAAGTTTGTACGCGCTGTACAGTCGTCATTTATGGACGGATTGTCATGGAATTTTCACAGGAGTTATATATTACGACCTCATTGTGCAGGATTATATAGGTTTGCCAAGATTCGAAAGAACTAAGGTTCTATGGCGAATCAAAGATTCGAACCAAGGACGTCAAATTTCAAATCCATATAAAATCGATTCTAGATGAGATAGAAAGTTGATATTTGGCGAGAATATATGTCTCTGTGTTTCCTTTGCATTTTGTAAAGATGAACATCATATGACGTCATATGACGTCATCAAGTTGTATAGAATTTCCGATTTCTTGATGTCAATTTACTCATGTTGCAAAGGTTCATAGACATTGAAAATTTAATGTCCTATGTAGATAATCATGAACATTTAGATTCAATGTTTAAAATTTTCATATGACGTCACATGACGTCAGAACTAAAAATAGCTACCAAAGATTGTACGCGCTGTACAGCCGTCATTTATGGACGGATTGGCATGGAATTTTCACAGAAGTTATATATTACGACCTCATTGTGCAGGATTATATAGGTTTGCCAAGATTCGAAAGAACTAAGGTTCTATGGCGATTCCAAGATTCGAACCAAGGACGTCAAATTTCAAATCCATATAAAAAAACGTTTCTAGATGAGATAGAAAGTTGATATTTGGCGAGCTTATACGTCTCTGTGTTTCATTTGCATTTTGTAAAGATGAACGTCATATGACGTCATTTGACGTCATCAAGTTGTATAGAATTTCCGATTTCTTGATGTCAATTTACTCATGTTGCAAGGGTTCATAAACAATGGAAGATGAAAGTCCTTTGTAGGTGGTCATGTTCATTTTGATCCAATGTTTAATATTTTCATATGACGTCAAATGACGTCAGAACTAAAAATAGCTACCAAAGTTTGTACGCGCTGTACAGCCGTCATTTATGGACGGATTGGCATGGATTTTTCACAGAAGTTATATATTACGATCTCATTCTGCAGGATTATATAGGTTTGCCAAGATTCGAAAAAGCAAAGGTTCTATGGCGAATCCAAGATTCGAACCAAGGACGTCAAATTTCAAAAACGTATAAAATCGTTTCTAGATGAGATAGAAAGTTGATATTTGGCGAGATTATATATCTCTGTGTTTCCTTTGCATTTTGTAAAGAGGAACGTCATATGACGTCATCAAGTTGTATAGAATTTCCGATTTCTTGATGTCAATTTTCCTCATATTGCAAAGCTTCATAGACAATGCAAATTAAATATCCTTTGTACATAATCAGGAACATTTAGATTCAATGTTTAAAATTTTCATATGACGTCACATGACGTCAGAACTATAAATAACTACCAAAGTTTGTCCGCTGTGTACAGCCGTCGTTTATTGATAGATTGGCATGGAATCTTCACAGAAGTTATATATTACGACCTCATTGTGCAGGATTATATAGGTTTGCCAAGATTCGAAAGAACTAAGGTTCTTTGGCGAATCCAAGATTCGAACCAAGGACGTGAAATTTTAAATACGTATACAATCGTTTCTAGATGAGATAGAAATTTGATATTTAGCGAGCTTATACGTCTCTGTGTTTCCTTTGCATTTTGTAAAGATGAACGTCATATGACGTCATATGACGTCATCAAGTTGTATAGAATTTCCGATTTCTTGATGTCAATTTTCCTCATGTTGCAAAGCTTCATAGACAATGCAAATTAAATATCCTTTGTACATAATCAGGAACATTTAGATTCAATGTTTAAAATTTTCATATGACGTCAGAACTATAAATAACTACCAAAGTTTGTCCGCTCTATACAGCCGTCGTTTATTGATAGATTGGCATGGAATCTTCACAGAAGTTATATATTACGACCTCATTGTGCAAGATTATATAGGTTTGCCAAGATTCGAAAGAACTAAGGTTCTTTGGCGAATCCAAGATTCGAACCAAGGACGTCAAATTTTAAATACGTATAAAATCGTTTCTAGATGAGATAGAAATTTGATATTTGGCGAGAATATTATTTAGCGAGCTTATACGTCTCTGTGTTTCCTTTGCATTTTGTAAAGATGAACGTCATTATTATTATTATTATATATTCTTTCTTCCTCAAGGATTTTCATATGTTGCTATCGTCCTAGGAGAATGAAATTTCGATGGCATATTATTCATATGCGTAATTAAAATTTCTATAATTTTCAAAAGCCTATGACGTCATTATGACGTCACACTTGGCAATTGCTACAAAAGTTTGTACGCGGTCCAGAGCGATAATTAATAAACCGATTTTTATCAGATTTTCACAGAATGTGTATATTAAGTTTTAGTTGTGCATCTCGGTGTCCGTTTTTCAAAATTCGAAAAGCACAAGGTTCTATGGCGAATGCAAGATTCAAACCAAGGACGTCAAATTGATAAATGCTCATAAAATCGTCCCTAAATGAGACAGAAGGTTGATATTTTGTCAGTATATAGATCTCCGATAGATTTAAATATTCTGTGAAAATGGACGTCTTGTGACGTCATATGACGTCATCAAATTTCTAATATTTAAACACATATTTATATATGTTAATATGGTCCAAGGACAATGAAATTTTGGTGTCATATTCTCAAAGAGATGTTATTTTGATTTCTATGATTTTCAGATCTCTATGACGTCATATGACGTCATACTTGAAATAAGCTACAAAAGTTTGTACGCGGTCTACAGCCATTATTAATAAACCGATTTTCATCAAATTTTCACAGAATGTGTATATTAAGTTCTAGTTGTGCAACACGGTGTCCGTTTTTCGAAATTCGAAAAGTCCAAGGTTCTATAGCGATTCCAAGATTCGAACCAAGGTCGTAAATTTTCAAATTCTTATAAAATCGGTCCTATTTGAGATAGAAAGATGATATTGGGTCAGTATATAGGTCTCTGGGAGTCTTAAATATTTTGTGAAAATAAATGTCATATGACGTCACGTGACGTCGTTATATGATAATGAATTTCTAATATTAACAAGAGTATTTCTATATGTTGAAATTTTCGAAGGGCAATTAAAATTTAATGCCTCATGTTACGATGCTGAAATTTCGATTTCAATAATTTTCAGAAGCCTATGACGTCATATGACGTCACATTTGAAATTGACTAAGAAAGTTTGTACACGGTCCAGAGCCATTATTAATGGGCCGATTTTCATCAAATGTTCACAGAATGTGTATATTAAGTTCTTATTGTGTATACCGGTGTCCGTTTTTCAAAATTCGAAAAGTCCAAGCATCTATTGCGGATCCAAGATTCGAACCAATGACGTCAATATTTAAATGCTTATGGGTTATTAGGCACGTGAGGAAATTTTGATTTCACCCCTACTGCATATATGTAGCCATATCTCAATAAATATCGATTTTTGTAAATATATGTATGAATAAGAATTATAGCTGAATAATTGACGTTTCCAAAGATATTTAGTTTATTAAAATTGGTTTACGCAATACAAAGTTATAAGCAAAAAAACTAAATGAAATGAAGCTAATTTTGCTGATAATATGCTGTTTTTTAGGTTTAACAGTCAATATCTCAGAAACGACTGAAGATAAGTTTATACATTATGCGTATAAAATGTAGCATGTTTTAAGAGCTTTCTAACGGTACCAAGTTTATTGAAAGAACTTAGGTTCTTTGACGAATCCAAGATTCGAACCAAGGACGTCAAATTTTAAATACGTATAAAATCGTTTCTAGATGAGATAGAAATTTGATATTTGGCGAGCTTATACGTCTCTGTGTTTCCTTTGCATTTTGTAAAGATGAACGTCATATGACGGTCATCAAATTGTAGAGAATTTCCGATTCCTGAATGTCAATTTACTCATGTTGCAAAGGTTCATAGACAATGAAAATTTAATGTCCTATGGAGGTAATCATGAACATTAAGATTTAATGAGTAAAATTTTCATATGACGTCACATGACATCAAAACTTAAAAAAGCTACCAAAGTTCATCCGCGCTGCACAGCCGTCATTTATGGACGGATTGGCATGGAATTTTCACAGAAGTTATATATTACGACTTCATTGTGCAGGATTATATAGGTTTGCCAAAATTCGAAAAACACCAGGTTTGTCATGGTTTGCAGTGCAGAAAGCCCTATCTTTTGTTCAAAACAAAAGAAGTCTAGTTATTATTAGGACTTTCTGCCTAAAGCAGAAAGTCCTATTGGGTTTGTTATGTTTATTAGGACTTTCTGCCTAAAGCAGAAAGTCCTATTGGGTTTCTTATGTTTATTATTATTATTATTATTATTATTCTTTTCTTCTTCCTAACTAAACGCTTATTTTTATATGTTGCAATGGACCTAGGACGATGAAATTTTTATGGCTTATTAGTCACGTGAGGAAATTTTGATTTTAATGATTTTCAGCACCCTATGACGTCACATGACGTCACAGCTAAAAATAGTGAAAAATGGTGTTCGCGCTCTACAGCCGTCATTTATGGTCGGATTTTCTTCAAATTTTCACAGATGGTACATCTTGAATCAAAGGTGTGCATATCCCGTCAGCTAAGCGAAATTCCGAAAGACCGAAGTTCTGTGGCTGCAATAAGATTCGAACATAGGACCGAAAATTTCATTTTAGGATTAAAGAGCTTCAGGATGAGATAGAAAGTTGAAACTTACACAGTTTGCAGTACTGCAGAATTTTTACAAATATTTTGATGCGTGACGTCATACGACGTCATATGACGTCATAAGCATACTTCTTAATTTTCATATTTGGGCAATGATTTCGACATGATGCCAGTTGTTCAGAATAATGAAAATTTCAGAATTATGAAAGTAAAGTATGCCCTTTTGAACAAAAGCATCTTCAGCACCCTATGACGTCACATGACGTCACAGCTAAAAATAGTGAAAAATGGTGTTCGCGCTCTACAGCCGTCATTTATGGTCGGATTTTCTTCAAATTTTCACAGATGGTACATCTTGAAACTAAGGTGTGCATATCCTGTCAGCTAAGCGAAATTCCGAAAGACCGAAGTTCTGTGGCTGAAATAAGATTCGAACATAGGACCGAAAATTTCATTTTAGGATTAAAGAGCTTCAGGATGACACAGAAAGATGAAACTTACACAGTTTGCAGTACTGAAGAATTTCTACAAATATTTTGATGCGTGACGTCATACGACGTCATATGACGTCATAAGCATACTTCTTAATTTTCATATTAGGGCAATGATTTCGACATGATGCCAGTTGTTCAGAATAATGAAAATTTCAGAGATATGAGAGTAAAGAATGCGCTTTTGAACAAAAGCATCTTCAGCACCCTATGACGTTACATGACGTCACAGCTAAAAATAGTGAAAAATGGTTTTCACGCTCTACAGCCGTCATTTATGGTCGGATTTTCTTCAAATTTTCACAGGTGGTACACCTTGAAACTAAGGTGTGCATATCCTGTCAGCTAAGCGAAATTCCGAAAGACCGAAGTTCTGTGGCTGAAATAAGATTCGAACATAGGACCGAAAATTTCATTTTAGGATTAAAGAGCTTCAGAATGAGATAGAAAGTTGAAACTTACACAGTTTGCAGTTCTGCAGAATTTCTATATATATTTTGAGTCGTGACGTCATATGACGTCATGTGACGTCATTAGCATACTTCTTAATTTTCATATTAGGGCAATAATTTCGACATGATGCCAGTTGTTCAGAAAAATGAAAATTTTAGAGTTATGACAGTAAAGTATACGCTTTTGAAAAAAAGAATTTTCAGCACCCTTTGACGTCATGTGAGGTCAGAGCTAAAAATAGTGAAAAATGGTGTTCACGCTCTACAGCCGCCATTTATGGTCGGATTTTCTTAAAATGTTCACAGATTGTACATCTTGAAACTAAGGTGTGCATATCCTGTCAGCTAACCGAAATTCCGAAATACCAAAGTTCTGTGGATGAAATAAGATTCGAACATAGGACCGAAAATTTCATTTTAGGATTAAAGAGCTTCAGGATGAAATAGAAAGTTGAAACTTACACAGTTTGCAGTTCTTCATAATTTCTTAACATGTTTTGAGTCGTGACGTCAAATGTCGTCATGTGACGTCATAAGAATACTTTTTAATTTTGATTTTATGGCAATGATTTCGACATGATGCCAGTTGTTCAGAATAATGAAAATTTCAGAGTAAGTAAAAATATTGAAAAATTGTATTCGTGCTCTACAGCCGCCATTTATGATCAGATTTTCTTCAAATTTTTACAGATGGTACATCTTGAAACTAAGGTGTGAATATTTTGTCAGATAACCTTAATTCCGAAAAACCGAAGTATTGTGGCTGAAGTAAAATTCGAACATAGGACCTTTAAATTAATTTCGGAATATAATGTCAATTGTTCAGCATGAACATGAAATACCAGAGGTGAGTCATTATATGAAACTTCTATCTCCTGCTTTTTGCATTAACACAGCTTGCAGAAAGTCCTATCATTCGTTTTCACGAATGACATCTAGTTATTATTATTATTATTATTATTCTTTTCTTCTTCCTAACTAAACGCTTATTTTTATATGTTGCAATAGTCCTAGGACGATGAACTTTTTATGGCTTATTAGTCACGTGAGGAAATTTTGATTTCAATAATTTTCAGCACCCTATGACGTCACATGACGTCACAGCTAAAAATAGTGAAAAATGGTGTTCGCGCTCTACAGCCGTCATTTATGGTCGGATTTTCTTCAAATTTTCACAGATGGTACATCTTGAATCAAAGGTGTGCATATCCTGTCAGCTAATCGAAATTCCGAAAGACCGAAGTTCTGTGGCTGAAATAAGATTCGAACATAGGACCGAAAATTTCATTTTAGGATAAAAGAGCTTCAGGATGAGATAGAAAGTTGAAACTTACACAGTTTGCAGTTCTGCAGAATTTCTACATACATTTTGAGTCCTGACGTCATATGACGTCATGTGACGTCATAGGCATACTTCTTAATTTTCATATTAGGGCAATGATTTCGACATGATGCCAGTTGTTCAGAATAATGAAAATTTCAGAGTTATGACAGTAAAGTATGCGCTTTTGAACAAAAGCATCTTCAGCACCCTATGACGTCATGTGACGTCACAGCTAAAAATAGTGAAAAATGGTGTTCGCGCTCTACAGCCAACATTTATGGTCGGATTTTCTTCAAATTTTCACAGATGGTACATCATGAAACTAAGGTGTGCATATCCTGTCAGTTAACCGAAATTCCAAAAGACCGAAGTTCTGTGGCTGAAATAAGATTCGAACATAGGACCGAAAATTTCATTTTAGGATTAAAGAGCTTCAGGATGAGATAGAAAGTTGAAACTTACACAGATTGCAGTCCTGCAGAATTTCTACATATATTTTGAGTCGTGACGTCATATAACGTCATGTGACGTCATAAGCATACTTCTTAATTTTCATTTTAGGGCAATGATTTCGACATGATGCCAGTTGTTCAGAATAATGAACATTTCAGAGTTATGAAAGTAACGTATACGCTTTTGAACAAAAGAATTTTCAGTACCCTATGACGTCATGTGACGTCAGAGCTAAAATTAGTGAAATACTTAGTTCTTATTATTTGCACTTATTTCGGAATCTAATGTCAGTTGTTCAGCATGAACATGAAATACTACCAGAGGTGAATCATTACATAAAACTTCTATCTCCTGCTTTTTGCATTAACACAGCTTGCAGAAAGTCCTATCATTCGTTTTCACGAATGACATCTAGTTATTATTATTCTTTTTTTCCAACCTTTTCATGTTGTTATTTCATTAAGTTGCTGAAGATCTAGGACAAAGAAATTCTATCAACAGACACCTGAAGCAATGTCATTTTGGAATATATTATTTTTATCTTCACATGACGTCACATGACGTCAGAACTAAAAATAGCTACCAAAGTTTGTACGCGCTGTACAGCCGTCATTTATGGACGGATTGTCATGGAATTTTCACAGAAGTTATATATTAAGACCTCATTGTGCATGTTTATATAGGTTTGCCAAGATTCGAAAGAACTAAGGTTCTATGGCGAATCCAAGATTCGAACCAAGGACAGTAGTATAGGTATTGAACGTGTCTAGGCCACTGGGTCTAACACACTCCCTCGTTTTCTCAACTCGGGAGTGTGTTAGACCCAGTGCCCTAGAAACTTCCAATACCTATACTACTACTCTATATTTATAATAAAAAATTTAAAAAAATCACACTAATGTAAAATTTAAAAAAAACAACAATGAAAAAAATAAAGAAAATTATGTTTTTTCCTGAACCATTTTTTACCACTCTGAATATGGAGGAGGAGGGTTTTCTAACGTATTATAAAAATTCAATATTATACAGTTTTTATATTTTTGGATATTATCTAGAACTCGGTTATTTGTAATTCTTGTTCATAAAAACTACCTGTAATGTCTTCACCTTTTAAATCTTTTATTTTATAAGTAACAGGATTTGTATTTAAAACTTCTTCAATTACAAATATTTCTCTAGTCCAACGAGTAGTATAACCCTTTTCAAATTTACCTTTCTTTTTTGTTATTCTTACTCTATCTCCAACTTTGAATTTAGGTTTCTTAATTTTCTTTTCTTCTTCTGGATATAAATTTTCATACACTGTTAATGTATTTTCTGATTTACTTGCTTCAACAGGTGTCATTTTAATAATACATTAATATTTATAGTTTCATGAGCAGTAAAATATTTAAACATATGTTGTTTCATAGTTCCTATCCAACGTTCTACTACACTAGATTTTTCTTCATTCTCAGTTGAATATAATTTTATGTTATTATCATTTAATAATTCTTTTACTTGTCGATTATAAAATTCAGATCCTTTATCTGACCAAATAAAATTGGTTTTCTTTCTTCAAATAATGTTTTAAATGCTTCACTTACTGTTACTCCTGTTTTATTTTTCAATGGAATTAACCAACCATATTTACTAAAAACATCTATAACTGCTAATAAATATTTATAGTGTTTATTTTGTTTTGAATATTGTTGCATATCTACTAAATCAACAGCCCATATTTTATCTATTGAATCAACAAAACACGTCTTTTAGGAAATTTCTTTATAACTCTATGATGTAATTCATCAGCTAATTTATCCCCTTTGGTGAAACCATTTGTTCCTATAAATCTATTTTTCTTAGATCCACACTCAGAACATTTAGCTTTTAACATTTGTCTATTATTGGTTGTTGTTACTTGTTCTACTGAATTATTTTCAGTATTTTTTTTACAACGTAAACAATATATTTTTGGGTGATCCATTTTTAAATAGCTTAAAATTGTTTTCTTAAAAAATGGCAGATCGAAAAGTTTGTACAAAATGTAAAGAATACAAACTACTAAGTGAATATTATAAACAAACAGGAAGAAGATTTGGTTTAAATCTGCATGTAAACAATGTCTTAAGCCTAATCAACAAAAACATTATCAAAACAACAAAGAAAAGTATAAAAAAGCGTATCAAGAGTTTATTGTTAGAAATCCTGATTATATGAAAAATTATCCTATGGCTGTGAAACACTATGGAACAGCTGTGAAACACAGTGAAACACCTAATTAAAATTTATTTCTTTTAAAATGAGACCAAGAAATTTTAAAGATATTATTAGTGAAACTATTATTGATGATATAGATGGAGAGAATATAACTAAATAAAATAATATAAAAGAATTCTATAATAGTTTAATAGATAAATTTGAAGCTTGGGTAGATAAATTTCAAGAAAGAGGATCTGGTTTTGTTTTTAGAAATATCAAAAGTGTAGAAGTAAAACAATATAAATATGATTATCAGAAAGCTTCATCTTATATACCTCTTAAATTTAAATCAAGTAATATTATTAATGTTCAAAATAAAGATGATAATAAATGTTTCATATGGTCTATATTGGCAAAATTTTATCCCGCTAATACACACAAAGAAAGAGTGACAAAATATAAACCATATGAAAATAAACTTAATATGGATGGGATTGAATATCCTGTTAAAATAAAAGATATTCCAAAAGTAGAGAGACAAAATAATTTAAGTATAAATGTTTTTGCATTAGAAGATCAATCTAATAGACAATCTTTATATCCAGTTTATGTTTCAAACAATGTTTCACAGCTGGAACAGTGCGAAGCAGCGGTTACCCAAAGTTCCGAAAATGTAGTTGATCTCTTATACATTGAAAGTAATGAAAATACCCATTATTGTTTAATTAAAAATTTAGATAGTTTTCGTTATAAGAATAATCATAAATCATTTACATGTAGAAATTGTTTACAAGGATTTCAAAGAGAAATAACATTAATTAATCATAAAGAAATATGTTATGATAATGAACATTGTAAATCTATAATGCCTGAACCAGGAAAAAATATTCTTAAATTTAAAAATTATCATTTTAAAAATAAATTACCATTTGTTATATATTCTGATTTTGAATCAAGTAATATTCCATTATCTACTACTAAACCAAATCCTAATGAATCTTACACAAATAAAATATTTAAACAAGAAGTAAATAGTTATGGAATATATGTAAAATCTGATTATCCTTTTAAATGATGCAAAGAAAAAAGAAAAAAAAGATATTTAAAGAAAAATTAATAACAAAAAAACCAATTTAAATAAGTATGAAGAAGAAGAATTTCAAGAAGCAACTGAATGTTATATTTGTGAAAAAGGTTTTGAAAAACAAAGTGATAGTGCTACGCAGCCGGACAAAGTCCGTAAAGTAAGAGAACATAATCATCTTTCTGGGAAATATAGAGGAGCAGCATGTCAATCATGTAATACTAAAGAAGGTAAAGTAACAAAGTTAATACCTGTATTCTTTCATAATGGTTCTAATTATGATTTCAAAAAATATAATAAAGTAAAACTTCTTTCAAAAAGCTCAGAAGAATATATTTCTATAGATTATGGATCATATTATAAAAAATTAAGATTCTTAGATTCTTATAGATTTATGAGTAAAGGGTTATCAGATATAGCTAAATCATTAGATGAATTTCCTATTTTAGAAAAAGAGTTTAATGGAGATATTTCACTACTAAAACAAAAAGGATTTTATCCATATGAATATGTAGATTCCATAGAAAGATTATCATGAATTATATTTAAAGACAGATGTTTTAATATTAGCTGATGCGTTTGAAAAGTTTAGAAAATTCTTCTTAAAACATCACAATATAGATCCTTGTTATTGTTACTCTGCTCCAGGATTAACATGGCAATGTGGACTAAAATATACTGGAGTAGAGTTAGAATTATTAACTGATATAGATATGTTGCAAATGTTTGAGAAAGGAATAAGAGGTGGATTCTCTGGTGTATTAGGACCTAGACATGTAAAAGCTTTTAACAAATATACTCCTAATTATAATAATGGTGATAGAATATTTGATGAATATGAAGAAAAAAAAGTAAAAGAAATATTAAAGAATGGAGGTGATATAAGTGAATTCTAATTCTTATTATATTTAGATGCTAATAATTTATATGGATGGGCAATGTCTCAACCTCTTCCAACTAAAGATTTTAAATGGGAAAAAGATCCTAATTATTATTTAAACATTCTAAAGGGTAATGCAAAGCAATGCAAGGCAGCGGTTCCCAAGCCGGGCTCTGCCCGTAGAGGTTGTATAATAGAATGTGATTTAGAGTATACAGATGAATGTAAAAAGAAAACAAATAAATATCCTTTAGCACCTGAAAAGATGAAAATAAATAAAGAACAATTATCTAATTATCAATTAAATTTATTAGGAGATAAACCATTAGGTAAAGAAGAAATAGGAATGAAAGTTACAAAGGTTTATAGAACAATTTCATTTGAAGAATCAGATTGGTTAAAGAAATATATTAATTTTAACACTGAACAAAGAACTAAATCAACATCTAACTTTGAAAAGGATCTTTGGAAGTTAATGAATAATTCTTTCTATGGAAAAACTTTAGAAAATATAAGAGGAAGAAATGAGATTAAATTACTTACCGATAGAGAAGAAGTAATTTAAAGATTCAGTTATATTCAATGATAACCTTGTTGCAATTGTAAATAATGTTACTTCTGTTACATTTAATAAACCTATTTATTTAGGACAAGCTATATTAGATTATTCTAAATTATTAATGTATCAATTTTATTATGATGTTGTTAATGAACTATGGGAAAAGAATGAATTAGTTGCTTCAGATTCAGTTTTAGGTGATACTCCAATAATACTACGGTCAAAGACCGGCTGTAAAACACAAAGATATAAAAACAAAATATATATTGATAAGATAGAAGATATTATAGATGAATATGAATATTCAAATGGTAAATTTTATTGTAAACTTACAAATTTAGAAGTTTGGACGAGTAAAGGATTTGTTAAATTAAAAACTGTAATTAAACATGAAACAGAAAAAGAAATTTTTAGAGTTGTTACACCAGTAGGATTTGTTGATGTAACTGAAGATCATTCTTTAATAAAAGATGATAATGAAATTATTAAACCTAAAGATTTAACACTAAATACAAATCTTTTAAACATTAAATCCACCATTAAAAGAAGAATTTTTAAAATTAGAACCAACAACTCTAGAAGAGAAAAAAGCTTTTATAGAAGGATTCTTTTTAGCAGATGGATCTAGTGGAATTTATCCAAAAAACTATGGTTGGTGTTTATGTAATCAAGACTTAAATCTTTTAAATAAATGTTTAGAATGGTGTAAAGAAATATATCCAACAGATTTTAAAATAATAGATTGTATGAGATCATCTGCAGTTTATAAAGTTATCCCTAAATTTTATACTGATAAAAAAGAAAAATATATTCCTTATAAAATTCTTAATAAAGACTATAATTATAGATTATTCTTCTTTAGAGGATTTTACCAAGGAGATGGATATAAGAAAGGAAAGAAATCAAATTTCTCTTTTTCACAAAAAGTAAAATTACATTTTCATGTTTACATTATCTTATAACATCTCTAGGATATAATGCTAACATTAATACAAGAATAGATAAACCAAATATATTCCATTTATTCATAACAAAAAAAGAACAAATTGCTACAGTAAAAAAGATAATATCGTTAGGAAAAGAAAAAAGAATAGTATATGATTTATCTACAGAAACTGGGGATTTTAATTGTGGATTTCCATTAATCGTAAAAAATACTGATAGTATCTTCTTATCAATAACAACAAAAGATGTTTATAAAGATTTAGAAAAAATAAAAGATGAACATCTAGATACTTCGGACTATCCTAAAGATCATCCACTTCATTCACAAAAAAATAAAAAAGTAATTGGAAAATTTAAAGATGAACTAAATGGAAACCCTATGTATGAGATAGTTTTCTTAAGAAGTAAAGCTTATTCTTTTACTTTAACTGAAACACCACAGGAAATAAAGAAATTAAAAGGAATAGGTAAAACAACAATAACTAAAGATATAAAGTTTGATGATTATAAAAATTGTTTATTTAATGAAACACAACAAATAAATAAGATGTATACATTAAATTCTGATAAACATGAAATGTATATTAATGAAGTAAATAAAATAAGTATGTCTCCATTTGATGATAAAAGATATATATGTGAAAATGGAATAGATACTTTACCATTTATGTAGCTTCCATGCAACAAATCCAGTTAATGTCATTCCACCAATAATAAATATAATCTCTCTATTTTTTTGATCTTCAGAAGGAGTATAAAAATCACTTAATGTAGGTTCTTTACGGACAAAGTCCGGCTGGGAACCACTACGAAACGGTTGTGAAACATTATCAGTTTTATCACCACCAGTTGCATAATAATATTCTTTCATTGATTCATCAACATCTTTAAAGGTTTGTTTAGAGTGTTGTTCTTTTTGTAATTGTTCATTTAAAAAATCTTGTCTTTCTAATCTTTCTTTATTCCATTCATCACGTGCAGCTTGTAATTCTTCCATTGCTCTATCATGTCTTTTTTTCTCTTCATCAGCATCCTTTTTACCAATATGAGAAAATAAATAATTACTACCTGAAAATGAAAATGCATTAACCACTGCTCCGCCAATCATCATCGCTATTGCACTTGCCATTTTATATGGAACAAAAAGTTCCACTACTTCATAATATCAGCAGGAATAATACCTTGTTTAACCAACATATTTCTTGTATAAGTAGCTAGAAGAATATCAAGAGTTAACATTGAAACATCACTAAAATTTAAATCTACTCTAGGAGCAGGTTTTCTTAAAACCTTTTTAATTATTT
Organism: Solen grandis; assembly: GCA_021229015.1. NCBI lineage: Eukaryota > Metazoa > Mollusca > Bivalvia > Adapedonta > Solenidae > Solen > Solen grandis. Next base: position 6,435,520 of record CM037779.1, read on the forward strand.
CTGCATAACCAATTGTTAAAACAGAAACTACTCCTGCATGATAAGCTGTATTAACAATTTGTTTTTCATCCGCCATTTTTTAGAAAACAAATTTGTGAAACACTACGGATGAAATCCGGCTGCGTAGTGGAACTTCGTTCCAGCCGTTCCGTAGAGCACTAAAGATTAAATGGGTCATATTCAACTTTTTCTTGTGGTTCAACTTTTTCTTGTGGTTTAATTTCTTTCTGCATGTGTTTCACAGCTGGACTTTGTCCATAGGGGTTTACTTGTTTAGAATTATACATATATAATCCCAATCCAACAACTCCAATTAGACATAAAGGTATATAATTTTTGTATATATTTACATGGATGAAATCTGGTTGTGGACTTTGTCCACTATGTTGAACTTCTTTAACTTCATCATTGTGTTTAACAGTGTTATACAGCCGTTCCGTAGCCGGACTTTGTCCGTCCTCTTTTGTAATAGATTTTAATTGAATGTTTTCTTTCTTCATTTCTTCCATTTCTTTTCTTTTTAATTCAGCTTTTATTTTTTTTGCTTCTGCAATTCTTTTACCTGCTTCAACTCTTTTTGGGTTTTTACTTTTTTTAACAGGATCTGGATTTTGTACTTCACTCATTTTTAATGGTATAAAGTTCTGGTTGTTGATTTTAGTTGTTGGAATGATTATTACAGAATATAATAAATATAATAAGAAATAAAATATAAAATAGATTTACTATTAAGTAAAACAGATTTATTATATAATAAAATGGATTTACTATTAAGTAAAACAGATTTACTATTATTAGTTATTTTAAACAATGTGGTTATTTTTGGTTTTATAAGTTTTTTTATTTATAGATATTATTTTGTTTTTAAATTTTTAAATATTATTTTTTATTTCTATAAAATGAATACTGAAGAACTTTTTAAAAATAATACTAATTCATCAGTTCTACATAACAACACTAATGAACAATATAAGGAACCACAACTAGGGAACCGCTGCGAAGCACAACAAAATGGTGGAATACCATTCAACATTAATCAATCTAAACAGTCTAAACAACCTAAACAAAATTATTCATATATTCCAAATATTGATGAATATAAAAGAATAAATATGGAGAAAAGAGAAAGATTAACTATTCTTATTTCAGGTGGAAAATCTAAAGAATATTTAGGAAAAGAACTTTCACATTTTGATATTGAAAGGTTACCAGATGAAGAAATTAATAAATTATATATTAGATCTGAAGCTAAATTAGGTTCACAAATGACAAGGACTTTACGTAATTCTTTTATTACTTTATATGTTAAAGGATATTCTAGATTTTTTAAAATTAAAAATGAAAAAAAATTTATACAAGATTTAAATGAAGATCCTTTTTTAAGTAATTCTTTAAACTCTATATGTTGTGAATTGTATTATAAATATGGAAGTTATTTAGCCCCTTTTACAGCAACAATGATATCAATTGAAAATACTAACTTCGAGAAAAATACTAGGGAACCACAGCAGAACACTACTGAAGAAATTATTGAAACGGTTGAAGGGTATATTGAAACCAAAACTACGGAACGGTTGGGAACCACTAGGGAACCACAGCAGGGTGCTATGGAACATAAACAAGAAAAGTAGAAACTGAAATATTTAAAGTAGAATAGAATAACTAGTTGGTTGATCAGTTCATAAAATTAATTTACTATGTTTATTTTTTTTTAATTCTTCTTTAATTCTTTCTCTTTCTTCTAGTGTAGGGATAACATCATTTTCTCTTAGACAGTTTTCAAAACTATCCCTGTCTTTAGTATAAAAAATACATAACCATTTTGTTTGTTCCCTTAAATCTTTTAAAACAGAATTATATCTTTGTGATATAACCCATACACTTTGTTCAGCATGTCTTCCTGAAAAGCTAACTCTGATAACATATCTCTTTTCTTTGTTAATTGTTTAGTTGCACTACAATCATCAATTATGTATAGAGTTGGAATTCCTTTATATTTATTAAAAAATATTCTTAGTAGTTCTTGTAATTGTTCTTCTCCTTTAATAATAGGATTATAAATTAATAAATTCTTTGTTTTTGTTTTTATAAATAATTTTTTTTACCACATCCTGTTTGTCCGCATATAATTGCACAGTGTGGATATTTAGGTAACTCCATTTTTAATGGAACTTTGTTCCAGCTGTGGATGAAGTCCAGCTGTATAACACTGTGAAACACTAATTTATTATTTAAAATTACTTAAGTAATTATTTAGTAATACTTAGTAATTATTTAAGGCATATATAGTAATTATTTAGTAATTATTTAGTAATTATTTAAGGTAAATATAATAATTATTTAGTAATACTTAGTAATTATTTAGTAATTTATATACTTCACTAATACATAATTTCTTTAAATCTTCCATCTTCAAAATTAATTTGTGCATCTTGTATAACAAATAGATAAACATTTATTAGCTCATCCGATCCTGCGTCTTTTGTTATTTGTATAGTTATACCTTCTGATGCATTTTCAATTCTTCTCCCAGAACCATGTAGAGAGTTATCATCCGTTGAACGTAAATCTAACCATAATGAATAACTGTTTGTTAGATATTTTTCTAATGTTACATTGGTGAAATTTAATTTTTTTATCATCTTAATAATTTCTTTATCATCTTTTGAATTAAAAGCAAAGAATTTATTTATCTCATCCCACTGTTGATAAGCTCTCATTCCTTGACTGTATAGTTGATTTGGTACTCCTTCTATTGTTATTTCTACTTTTGTTATTTTAGGATTAAAATAATGTTCTGTTGATGTTCTATCCGGATCTTCAAATAACATTAGAATACCTTTCATACTTCTAGCTGGAACATTTAGATTAATATTCCAAAGTGTATCAGATTTATTTTTGTTATTTTCCTATGTCTAAGTATTCTATCATATAAAATAACCATCTTACCACTAAATCTATTTCTAATTATTCTAGCTAATTCAACATCAGAAACACTTTCAAATTCTAAACAAATATTCTTAATAACGTAAGAAGCATTATTATCACTAGATTTAACTACATTATTATAATCATTAAATGTAAGTTCATATTCAAGTCTATCTCCTAGACCCGCTTGATAAAAAGGCATATGTGTTTCTAATAATTCAAAATCTAGAGGAATACAAAATCTATTTCCATAAGCTTTTGCAATGGCTTCATCTTGTGTATCTGAGGAAGCATTACCAGCTCCAACTCTATGTCTTAACATGTTTATTTTACCAATTCCTTGGTATGCCATATTTTCACGTTCTGTAGTAGACTTCCATAAATCTTGATAACAATAAAATATATCACTATCATCAATTGACATTACTTCATTTCCAGATATTTTTATTGTTGTTTTCCCTATATTTGGATATATTATTGCATTTACATCACTATCACTTTTGATTTCAATTTCAAATGCTAATCTTGTTGTTCCAGGAACAATAACATCATTACCACTTAGATTAGGAAATCTTACTAACAATTGTTGATTTTGATCAATAGTTGAAGGATTATTGCTTATTACAACACTTTGACGAATACCTCTAATACCTCTAGGTTCTCTTATTCTTCTGTATGGGTTTAGTTTTTCTCCGTAAGCTGCCATTTTTTAGAGGGAAAAATGGAACAAAGTTCCAGCTGTGAAACATTTTTTTAATGTTTAAAATGGCAGAAGGAGGATATGATTTTGAAAATCCTGTATATGATGAAGATGATTATGATTATGATGAAGATGATGATGAAGATGAGGAAACTCCTATTTTAGATGATAGGTATTCAGATGAAACTATTAATAGACGTTGGTTAGATTTACGCAACCCTAATGTTGGTAAAGAAAATTAAAAATATTTTAAATTTTTAGGAGAAGAATCAGAATATGTTGATTATTTAAACTTTAAAGTTAAAGATAAAATACTATATTTAAAAGTTCCAGGTAAAGATGATGTTAGACTTACTAAAAAACGTGGTGTTGGTTTTATAGCTTTGAACACTTTAGAGAGAGAAATTGGTATAGGTGGAATTAGAGACTTGTTGAATTTTCCTAATTATAAAGTATTATCAGTAGAGGATAGAAAAAAATTACAAAATGCAGAAAGAAACATTCCAAATGTTGATAATATAGAAATGACTGATTTACCTAATACAGCTGAAGAGGCTGAAACTTTGGTAAAAGAAATAGCAGAAACATCGTTTATTGAACTTAATAATGAACAAGGAACACAAACAATTATAGATAAAAGAGATATTGATGGAGTCCTTAAAGCAATGACCACTGTAAAAGAAGCGCTTGCAAATAATTTTCTGAAACAAATAAAAAAAAAAAAATAAATTAGAAAGAGAAATAATGATGAATTCCAAATAAAAAGAATTACTGAAAGAATAAAAGATTTAGAGATAGAGAGAACTTCAAGATTAGAAGTACTTGAAACAAATAGAGATAAACTAAGAACTCAAATAAATAGAATAAAAGAGACAATACATAAAGTATTAAATGAAGATACAACATTAGCAGAAAGAATAAAAACTTTATTTAGAGAACAAGGGATTACAATTGTTAGTATTTTAACTGCTTTTGGAATGATTATTGGTGTTATTGTTGAGACTTTTATTCCTGGTGGTGGTGGAACTGTAACACCCAAACCTCCTGGGAAAGGAGGAAATGTAAGAGATTGGATAAAAAAACAATTATCAAATATTGCTAAACTATTAGCAAAACTTGCAGGAAAAGCGGTAGAAGCATTACCTGGAATTATTGGAGCTATTGTAGGATGGTTATTAAAAACAACAGGAAACGTTGTTGCATGGTTTGGTAGTAATTTATGGGCTTTATTAATTTTAGTTGTGGGAATGATTTATACATCCGTTAGAGAACATACTCGTAAATAAATAAAGCTAAAAGTCCTGCTGTAATACTTCCTATTATAATAGATATTTTATCATCTTCATGTTCATCCGTTGTTTCAATGAGATCACTAGGTTTTATTGGTTTTATTGGTTTACTTATTTCTGGTAAAGATTTTTTTGTTGGTGTACCACTTATATCTGTGGGTTGTGTAGTAGTAGGGACAGGTTGACTATTTATTTCATTATTTATTCCAAGTGTTTGAATTTTTTCTTCTTCTGCAACTACAATTTCATTATTATAATCTTGGAATGTATCAATTTGTAATTCCATATCACTAGGAGACATATATAACCCAATACCATAAACATAATCAACTTTACTTCTTGCATATTTTAATACATTTTCATATTTTGATATTTGAGTAGGTATATCAATTGGACTGTCAACTGCATCTTGAACATTTGCTAAAAATTGTTTTTGAGCATCAAATGCCATTCCTGTTCCTAAAATATCTGTTTTAGTTTGAGATTGTGCTCCAAGAATAGCCCAACAATATATTCTTATAGACTCATTAATTCTTTCAACTCCTGCTCTTGTAAAACCTTTTGACTCATCAAGAATAAAAGTTGTCCATATGTTTTTAATTTCATCTCAACATTTCATCTGGTTGTTGGAGATAATCAATATGAACTTTTTAGGTGGGAGATATTCACATTTTGAAATACCACAATGTCTTCCTCCAGGTACTTCAGGACCAAATGTCATTTTTGATAAATCTAAAGTTTGAGAAGTGCTGCTTTTTATATGTTGTAAAGAATTATCTCTTCTAAAATCTGTTCTTTCCCAAGCTGTATGACTTGTTGTATATACAATTCCAAGACCTTCTTTATGTCTCCAATCTGTATTAGGATTTACATTAAACTCACTACAAATTTTTTCATAAGCTTCTCTATCATAATTATTATTAAAAGCATTCCAACTTTTATTTTGTGGAAGAGAAATAGATAATTCTTTTAATATTCTTCTTGTTTGATAATAAATATGGAATAAGAATAAAGAACCTGTTAATCCTCGGACTTTGTGCAGAGCAGCGGTTCCCTTGTCCGGCTGTGAAACACTACCCGCATTTATATGATTTTTTATGTCAACTCCACAACCTGTAGTTGAACACCAAATAGCAAAGTTTAATTGATTCTGCCAAAATAACATCCAATCACTTTTCCACCTTTTTACTATTTCTTCTGATGTAACTTTAGGTAATAAATATTTTTCAAATATATTAGGGAAATTTGCATTAAAACTTTTTCCATCTGATGAAATTATTATTTCTTGTTTTATAATGTTAATATTCTTTTTTTTAAACACTCCTCCATGTAAATAATTAACATCCTCATTATATTTAAAAGCTTCAGGGATCATTTTTTATCGGTAAAAAATGTACCATATAATTTCCAATATTGATAAACCTATAAACCTACAACAATATATAGATAATAAACATGGAGATAAGAAAATTAGATTAAGAAGTTTTAATTATACTATAGGATGGTATAATATAGAAAATATTCAAATAATGGGTTTTTCAAATTCTCCACTCAAACATTTAAAAAAAAGAGATGTAGGTGATTTAGAATTATTAATAGAAACATTTAAAAATTATATAGAATTGCATGAAGAAAATTTAAAACTAACAGAGGATGAGGAAATGAGAAAGAGAATAAGAGAGGAAATAAAAAGAAAATAAGGAAGAAAAGAAGTTAGAAGAAAAGAAAAAAAAAGAAGAGATTGAAAGAGAAAGAGATAGAGAAATATTAGAAGAGTTTGAAAGAGAAATAGAAAGAGAAAGAATAGAAAGAGAAAAAGAAAGAATAGAAAGAGAAAGAATAGAAAGAGAAAAAGAAAGAATAGAAGAAGAGAAAATAAAAGCTAATATTATTAGTAATTATAAACAATTATATATTCACCTTGAACAAATAAATAGTTCTTATAATTTTCATAATGGAGCACCTAGTAAAATCTTAGGAGTTATTCCTGTTGAGAGTAATCAATTTGGAGATATTGTTAATATTATTTTTAATAATTCAGAGTATAAAAAATTAACTATAGGAAATATTTCTGAATTAACTATAAGTGTTTGTGATGAATGGGGGAAAAAAATAAATAATCATGGATTACCAATGAGTTGTGTTTTAGAAATCATCTAAAAAGTGTTTTAGAGATCATCTAGAGAACTTCTGGAACTTTGTTCCACTAAATTATATAAAATTTATTTTTTATCAATAAAAATGAATCATATAATTTCCAATATTAATGAACCTATAAACCTACAACAATATATAGATAATAAACATGGAGATAAGAAAATTGGATTGAGAGGTTTTACTTATACTATGGGTTGGTATAATTTAATTGGACAATGGATTGATACTAACATTCGTAAATCCCCACCACCCAAAAAAATAATTTCAGATGGTTTTTATAATTTTCAACAAATAGTTGATGTATTTAAAAATTTTGACAACAGAATAACATTAACTGTTGATGAAAAAAATGGTATTGCTTGTTTAAAAGCAGAAGAATACCCAACAATAAGTTCAGTTAGTGATATAACCTATGGATTAATAATAACCAAAGAATTAAGAAAAATGTTAGGATTTAAAGAGAGTCATTATTTGGAAAATTCACCTCTTCTTAACCTCCCATGCTATGGTGAACAATCAATAGATTTAGTTCCTTATAAACAATTATATGTTCACCTTGAACAAATAAATAGTTCTTATAATTTTTTTAATGGTACACCTAGTAATATTCTTGGTGTTATTCCTGTTGAGAGTAATCAATTTGGAGATATTGTTAATATAAACTTTAGTAATCCAGAGTATAAAAAATTAACTATGGAACATATTTCTGAATTAAATATATGTGTTTGTGATAAAAAAGGACAAAAAATAGATAATCATGAATTCCCAATGCATTGTGTTTTAGAGATCATATAGGGAACTGCTGGAACTTTGTTCCACTAAATTATATAAAATTTATTTTTTATCAATAAAAATGAATATATTCGGTTCTAAAAAGTATATACTAGATAATAGTAAGATAGATTCATATTTTAATAATTTAAACTCAAATTTAGAAAGTAAATTATTTAATAATTTAAAGTCAAATTTAGATAGAGAATTACTTAACACTTTAACAAAATTAGACCTTGTGGTAAAAAGAATAGAGGAATCCTTAAAAAACATTACAATAAGTGCTGAAATAAAAGGTTCTTTATATAAAAGTAAGGTGTTTTCATTTGGAAATGCCGGTAGAGAAAAAGATGTTGGTTATGTTGTGATAAGACGTGGTTATATTACTGGTATTGGTCTGTCGAGTAAAAGGACAAGTGGTGAAGTGCGAGTTGGTGTGTTGGTTGATGGAGAGCGTTTAAGTGGGTGTGATATTACTTTACAAACAACAACAGCAAAACATGATAATTTTGAACGCCCTTTTTTAGTTGAGGCTGGAAGTGTTATTAATTTTGTTAGTCTGGTAGATAATACAACTGTAGTTAATACTGTTGCCTCGTTATTGTTTGAATTCAAATAATATACTTAAAAATGAAGCAACCAACGGCCCCAAATTTATACCCTGATTTAAATAGTAAAATACTAGATTCACAGCCAGACTATGGAACAGCTGCAGAGCAGTCGGAAGTAGAACTTCATGAACCAAGTCAAAATTATAGATTACAAAAAATCTCAGAGATTGAGAAAACATTAATTAATGAGAGAGATACTCGTAAAGCATTATATAAAAAATATAAAAGAGGAATAAATATAACAGATGGAGTAGACACAGCTTTTATGTCTGCTAGTATAATTATAGGAACTATTGGTTTAATTGTTCCTATTCTATTTCCATTAGAAATTGTAGCTCTTGTATGTGGAGGAGTTGGAGCCTCTGTAAAAATTGTTAGACGTAAATTTATGAATAAAATTAAAAAACATGATAATATTAAAACTATTGCTAACAGTAAATTAAATAGTATAAAAAATTTAATCTCTAAAGCTTTAACAGATGGAGAGATATCTGAACAAGAATTTAAACTTATATTAGATGAATTAGAAAAAACAGATGGAGAGATATCTGAACAAGATAATATAATTAATGAATTAGAAAAATATAATGAGCTTAAACAATTAACAAAAACTCTGCGGTTCCAAAAAACTATTCAGAAGAAGAAAGGCAAAAATTAATAGAACAGGGGAGAAAAGAGGCAATGGAGATAATATCCAAAAATATAAAAACTGTATAATATTGAATTTTTATAATACGTTAGAAAACCCTCCTCCTCCATATTCAGAGTGGTAAAAAATGGTTCAGGAAAAAACATAATTTTCTTTATTTTTTTCATTGTTGTTTTTTTAAATTTTACATTAATGTGATTTTTTTAAATTTTTTATTATAAATATAGAGTAGTAGTATAGGTATTGGAAGTTTCTAGGGCACTGGGTCTAACACACTCCCGAGTTGAGAAAACGAGGGAGTGTGTTAGACCCAGTGGCCTGGACACGTTCAATACCTATACTACTAAGGACGTCGAATTTCAAATCCATATAAAATCGATTCTAGATGAGATAGAAAGTTTATATTTGGCGAGATTATATGTCTCTGTGTTTCCTTTGCATTTTGTAAAGATGAACGTCATATGACGTCATATGACGTCATCAAGTTGTATAGAATTTCCGATTTCTTGATGTCAATTTACTCATGTTGCAAAGGCTCATAGGCAATGAAAATTTAATGTCCTATGTAGGTAATCATGACCATTTAGATTCAATGTTTAAAATTTTTATATGACGTCACATGACGTCAGAACTAAAAATAGCTACCAAAGTTTGTACGCGCTGTACAGCCGTCATTTATGGACGGATTGGCATGGAATTTTCACAGAAGTTATATATTACGACCTCATTGTGCAGGATTATATAGGTTTGCCAAGATTCAAAAGAACTAAGGTTCTATGGCGAATCCAAGATTCGAACCAAGGACGTCAAATTTCAAATCCATATAAAAACGTTTCTAGATGAGATAGAAAGTTGATATTTGGCGAGATTATACGTCTCTGTGTTTCCTTTGCATTATATAAAGATGAACGTCATATGACGTCATATGACGTCATCAAGTTGTATAGAATTTCCGATTTCTTGATATCAATTTTCCTCATGTTGCAAGGGTTCATAAACAATGGAAATTGAAAGCCCTTTGTAGGTGATCATGTTCATTTTGATCCAATGTTTAAAATTTTCATATGACGTCACATGACGTCAGAACTAAAAATAGCTACCAAAGTTTGTACGCGCTGTACAGCCGTCATTTATGGACGGATTGGCATGGAATTTTCACAGAAGTTATATATTACGATCTCATTGTGCAGGATTATATAGGTTTGCCAAGATTCGAAAAAGCAAAGGTTCTATGGCGAATCCAAGATTCGAACCAAGGACGCCAAATTTCAAATAAGTATAAAATCGTTTCTAGATGAGATAGAAAGTTGATATTTGGCGAGATTATATATCTCTGTGTTTCCTTTGCATTTTGTAAAGATGAACGTCATATGACGTCATCAAGTTGTATAGAATTTCCGATTTCTTGATGTCAATTTTCCTCATGTTGCAAATCTTCATAGACAATGCAAATTAAATGTCCTATGTACATAATCAGGAACATTTAGATTCAATGTTTAAAATTTTCATATGATGTCACATGACGTCAGAACTATAAATAACTACCAAAGTTTGTCCGCTCTGTACAGCCGTCATTTATTGATAGATTGGCATGGAATCTTCACAGAAGTTATATATTACGACCTCATTGTGCAGGATTCTATAGGTTTCCCAAGATTCGAAAGAACTAAGGTTCTTTGACGAATTCAAGATTCGACCCAAGGACGTCAAATTTTAAATACGTATAAAATCGTTTCTAGATGAGATAAAAATTTGATATTTAGCGAGCTTATACGTCTCTGTGTTTCCTTTGCATTTTGTAAAGATGAACGTCATATGACGTCATCAAATTGAAGAGAATTTCCGATTCCTGAATGTCAATTTACTCATGTTGCAAAGGTTCATAGACAATGAAAATTTAATGTCCTATGTAGGTAATCATGAACATTAAGATTTAATGAGTAAAATTTTCATATGACATTACATGACATCAAAACTTAAAAAAGCTACCAAAGTTCATCCGCGCTGCACAGCCGTCATTTATGGACGGATTGGCATGGAATTTTCACAGAAGTTATATATTACGACTTCATTGTGCAGGATTATATAGGTTTGCCAAAATTCGAAAAACACCAGGTTTGTCATGGCTTGCAGTGCAGAAAGCCCTATCTTTTGTTCAAAACAAAAGAAGTCTAGTTATTATTATTATTATTCTTTTTTTCTTCCTAACTAAACGCTTATTTTTCTATGTTGCAATACTCCTAGGACGATGAAATTTTTATAACTTATTAGTCACGTGAGAAAATTTTGATTTCTATGATTTTCATATGCCTATGACGTCATATGACGTCACATTTGAAATATGCTACAAAAGATTGTACGCGGTCTACAGCCATTGTTTGTGAACCGATTTTCATCAAATGTTCACAGATTGTGTATATTAAGTTCTAGTTGTGCATCCCGGTGTCTGTTTTTCAAAATTCAAAAAGTCCATAGTTCGAAAGCGAATCCAAGTTTCGAACCAAGGTCGTAATTTTTTAAATGCTTATAAAATCTGTCCTATTTAAGATAGAAAGTTGATATTTAATCAATATATAGGTCTCTAGAAGTTTTACACATTTTGTGAAAATAAATGTCATATGACGTCACGTGACGTCATTATATGATAATGTATTTCTAATATTAACAAGAATATTTCTATATGTAGAAATTGTCGAAGGGCAATGAAAATTTAATGACACATGCTTCAAACGCTGAAATTTTGATTTCTATGATTTTCATATCTCTATGACGTCATATGACGTCACACGTGAAATAAGCTACAAAAGTTTGTACGCGGTCCAGAGCCATTATTGATGAACCGATTTTCATCAAATTTTCACAGAATGTGTATATTAAGTTCTAGTTGTGCATCCCGGTGTCCGTTTCTCAAAATTCGAAATTCCCAAGGTTCTATAGCGAATCCAAGATTCGAACCAAGGTCGTAAATTTTCAAATGCTCATAAAATCAGTCCTATTTGAGATAAAAAGTTGATATTTGGTCAGTATGTAGGTCTCTCGGAGTCTTAAAAATGTTTTGAAAATTTGCATCATATGACGTCACGTAACGTCATTATTTGAAAAGATATTACTAATATTAACCAGATTATTTCTATATGTTGAAATGGTCGAAGAGCAATAAAAATTTAATGGCATATGTTTCACACGATATAATTTCTATTTCATTAATTTTATAGGCATATGACGTCATATGACCTCACACTTGAAATATGCAACAAAAGTTTGTACGCTGTCTACAGCCATTACTTATGAACCGATGTTCATCAAATTTTCACAGAATGTGTATATTAAGATCTAGTTGTACATCCTGCTATCCGTTCTTCAAAATTCTAAAAGACCATGGTTATTGAGAATCCAAGATTCGAACCGAGGTCGTTAATTTTCAAATGCTTATAAAATCGGTCCCATATGAGATAGAAAGTTGATATTTAAACAGTATGTAGGTTTATGGATGACTAAACGATTTTGTGAAAATGAACGTCATGTATATACATGAAAATCTATTTCTAATATTTACAAGAAAATTTCTATATGTTAAAATGGTCCATGGAAATGGAAATTATATGACATTTTGCTTCAAACGTGGATATTTTTAATTCTACAGTTTTTATATGCCTATGACGTCATATGACGTTACACTTGCCATATGCTACAAAAGTTTGTACGCGGTCTACAGCCATTGTTTATGAACCGATTTTCATAAAAATTTCACAGAAAGTGTATATTAGGTTATAGTTGAGCATCCCGGTGTCCGTTCTTCTAAATTCAAAAATGCAAAGGTTTTATGGCGGGTCCAATATTCGAACTATTGACGTCAAATATTAAATACGTATAAAATCGTTTCCAGATGAGTTAGAAATCTAATATTTGGAAAGTAAATAAGTCTCCAAGAGTGCTTTATATTCTATGAAGATGAACGTCATTTGACGTCATAAGGTCAAAAATTATTTCTGATATATACGCGTAAATTTAATATGTTGTTAACTTCCCAGGACCATGAAATCTTATGGTATATACTTTAGAAATGCTTTAGAATGCAATGTAATTCATATTAATTTGACGTTATATCACATCAGATTTGACGTCAGGACAAAAAGGTTTTACGCGGTGTACAGCCATTATTTTTGGACCAATTTTCAGCAAATTTCAAAGAATGTATATGTAACGCTCTAGTTGTGTATCCCGGGTCCTGTTTTACAAATTCGAAAAGACGAAAAGGCAATGGTTCTATGGCGAATCCAAGTTTCGAAACATTGACGTCAAATTTCAAAAACATATAAAATCGCTTCGAGATGATTAAGAAAGTTGATATTTGGACTGAATATTAGTCTTTAAGACTTATTTATATTCTGTGATGATTAACGTTATTTGACGTCATAAGGTCAAAAAGAATGTTAATATATCTACGCGTTAATTTCTATATGTTGCAAAGTTGCAAGGAGCATGAACAAATTACTTGATATATTTAAGATACTTAATATTTCATTTCATTGATTTTCTTATGCTTATGATGTCATGTGACATCAAACTTGACGTTGTCTACACACTCTTGTACGCGGTCTACAGCCATTATTACAGGATGGAATTCGAATTGTAAGCGTTTTAAATAAATTTGATTTGTAACATAGATTATAAAAATAGTCCAAGTTAAATAAATCGATATAACAAAATGATTTTCAGTTACTTTTGCCATTTCCTCCATGTTAAACGGTTTATTTTTCAAAGTTCATTTAAGTTATGGCCATACAAAAGCAAGTTAAAGGCTGCATTTTCATATCCTCTTACTTTTTTTGCTTTTAAGTATTTGACAAATGTAGCAGAAAGTCCTATCATTCGTATCAACGAATGAAATCTAGTTATTATTATTCTTCTTTTCTTCCTCACGGATTTTCATATGTTGCAATCGTCCTAGGAGAATGAAATTTCGATGGCATATTATTCATATGCGTAATTAAAATATTCTATAATTTTCATATGCCTATGACGTCATATGACGTCACACTTGGCAATTTGCTACAAAAGTTTGTACGCGGTCCAGAGCGATAATTAATGAACCGATTTTTATCAAATTTTCACAGAATGTGTATATCAAGTGTTAGTTGTGCATCTCGTTGTCCGTTTTTCAAAATTCGAAAAGCACAAGGTTCTATGGCGAATGCAAGATTCAAACCAAGGACGGCAAATTGACAAATGCTCATAAAATCGTCCCTAAATGAGACAGAAGGTTGATATTTTGTCAGTATATAGATCTCCGATAGATTTAAATATTTTGTGAAAATGGACGTCATATGACGTCATCAAATTTCTAATTTTTAAACACATAATTATATATGTTAATATAGTCCAAGGACAATGAAATTTTGATGTCATATTCTCCAAGAAATGTTATTTTGATTTCTATGATTTTCATATCTCTATGACGTCATATGACGTCACACTTGAAATAAGCTACACAAGTTTGTACGCGGTCAAGAGCCATTATTAATGAACCGATTTTCATCACATTTTCACAGAATGTGTATATTAAGTTCTAGTTGTGCATCCCTGTGTCCGTTTTTCAAAATTCGAAAAGTCCAAGGTTCTATAGCGATTCCAAGATTCGAACCAAGGTCGTAAATATTCAAATTCTTATAAAATCGGTCCTATTTGAGATAGAAAGATGACATTGGGTCAGTATATAGGTCTCCGGGAGTCTTAAACATTTTGTGAAAATAAATGTCGTATGACGTCACGTGACGTCTATAAATGAAAATGTATTTCTAATATTAACAAGAGTATTTCTATATGTTGAAATTATCGAAGGACAATGAAAATTTAATGACAATTGAATCAGACGCTGAAATTTTGATTTCAATGATTTTCAGAAGCCTATGACGTCATATGACGTCACATTTGAAATTGACTACGAAAGTTTGTACACGGTCCAGAGCCATTATTAATGGGCCGATTTTTATCAAATTGTCACAATGTGTATTTTACGTTCTTATTGTGTATACCGGTGTCCGTTTTTCAAAATTCGAAAAGTCCAAGCATCTATGGCGAATTCAAGATTCGAACCAAGGACGTCAATTTTTAAATGCTTATTAAAACTGTCCTATCTGAGATAGAAAGTTGAAATTTTGTCAGTTAGTAGGTCTCTGGGTGACTTAACAAATATGTAAAAATAAACGTCATATGATGTCATTTGTTTATTATTATTATTCTTTTCTTCTTCCTAACTAAACGCTTATTTTAATATGTTGCAATTATCCTAGGACGATGAAATTTTTATGGGTTATTAGTCACGTGAGGAAATTCTGATTCCAATGATTGTCAGCAGCCTATGACGTCACATGACGTCACAGCTAAAAATAGTGAAAAATGGTTTTCGCGCTCTAGAGCCGTAATTTATGGTCGGATTTTCTTCATATTTTCACAGATGGTACATCTTGAAACTAAGGTGTGAATATCCTGTCAGCTAAGCGAAATTCCGACAGACCGAAGTTCTGTGGCTGAAATAAGATTCGAACATAGGACCGAAAATTTCATTTTAGGATTAAAGAGCTTCAGGACGAGATAGAAAGTTGAAACTTACACAGTTTGCAGTTCTGCAGAATTTCTACATAAGTTTTGAGTTGTGACGTCATATGACGTCATGTGACGTCATAAGCATACTTCGTAATTTTCATTTTAGGGCAATGATTTTGACATGATGCCAGCTGTTCAAAATAATGAAAATTTCAGAGTTATGAAAAAAAGTATCCGCTTTTGAACAAAAGCATCTTCAGCACCCTATGACGTCATGTGACGTCAGAGCTAAAAATAGTGAAAATTGGTTTTCGCGCTCTAAAGCCGCCATTTATGGTCGGATTTTCTTCAAATTTTCACAGATGGTACATCTTAAAACTATGGTGTGCATATCTTGTCAGCTAACCGAAATTCCGAAAGACCGAAGTTCTGTGGCTGAAATAAGATTCGGACATAGGACCGAAAATTTCATTTTAGGATTAAAGAGCTTCAGGATGAGATAGAAAGTTGAAACTTACACAATTTGCAGTTCTGCAGAATTCCTACATATGTCTTGAGCACTGACGTCATATGACGTCATGTCACGTCATAAGCATACTTCGTAATTTTAATTTTAGGGCAATGATTTTGACATGATGCCAGTTGTTCAGAATAATGAAAATTTCAGAGTTATGACAATGAAGTATGCGCTTTTGAACAAAAGCAGCTTCAGCACCCTATGACGTCATGTGACGTCACAGCTAAAAATAGTGAAAAATGGTGTTCACGCTCTACAGCCGCCATTTATGGTCGAATTTTCTTCAAATTTTCACAGATGGTACATCTTGAAACTAAGGTTTGAATATTTTGTCAGATTACCGAATTTCCGAAAGACCGAAGTTCTGTTGCTGAAATAAGATTCGAACATAGGACCGAAAATTTCATTTTAGGATTAAAGAGCTTCAGAATGAGATAGAAAGTTGAAACTTACACAGTTTGCAGTTCTGCAGTATTTCTACACATAAGTTCAGTCGTGACGTCATAAGACGTCATTAGGATACCACTTAATCTTAATTTGGGGCAATGATTTCGACATGATGCCAGTTGTTCAGAATAATGAAAATTTCAGAGTTATTGCAGTAAAGTATGCGCTTTTGAGCAACAGCATTTTCAGCCCCCTATGACGTCACCTGACGTCAGAGCTAAAAATAGTGAAAAATGGTGTTCGCGCTCTACAGTCGCCATTTATGGTCAGATTTTCTTCAAATTTTTACAGATGGTACATCTTGAAACTAAGGTGTGAATATTTTGTCAGCTAACCTTAATTCCGAAAAACCGAAGTATTGTGGTTGAAGTAAGATTCGAACATAGGACCTTTAAACTAGAAATCAAGTTTGCAGTCATGTCCTGACGTCATATGACATCATGTTATGTCACAGACTAATACTTAGTTCTCATCATTTGCACTAATTTCGGAATATAATGTCAATTGTTCAGCATGAACATGAAATACTACCAGAGGTGAGTCATTACATGAAACTTCTATCTCCTGCGTTTTGCATTAACACAGCTTGCAGAAAGTCCTATCATTCTTTTCACGAATGACATCTAGTTATCATGAAAATTAAATATACTATATTCTTTTCTTCCTCAAGGATTTTCATATGTTGCAATCGTCCTAGGAGAATGAAATTTCGATGGCATATCATTCATATGCGTAATTAAATAATTCTATAATTTTCATATGCCTATGACGTCATTATGACGTCACAATTGGCAAATTGCTACAAAAGTTTGTACGCGGTCCAGAGCGATAATTAATAAACCGATTTTTATCAAATTTTCACAGAATGTGTATATTACGTTCTAGTTGTGCATCTCGGTGTCCGTTTTTCAAAATTCGAAAAGCACAAGGTTCTATGGCGAATGCAAGATTCAAACCAAGGACGTCAAATTGATAAATGCTCATAAAATCGTCCCTAAATGAGACAGAAGGTTGATATTTTGTCAGTATATAGATCTCCGATAGATTTAAATATTTTGTGAAAATAGACGTCTTGTGACGTCATATGACGTCATAAATTCCTAATTTTAAAAAAAAAGTTTGCCAGTATTAAGAACCGATTTTCATCAAATTTTCACAGAATGTGTATATTAAGTTTTAGTTGTGCATCCCGGTGTCTGTTTCTCAAAATTCCAAAAATCCAAGGTTCTATAGCGATTCCAAGATTCGAACCAAGGTCGTAAATTTTCAAATTCTTATAAAATCGGTCCTATTTGAGATAGAAAGATGATATTGGGTCAGTATATAGGTCTCTGGGAGTCTTAAACATTTTGTGAAAATAAATGTCATATGACGTCACGTGACGTCATTATATGATAATGAATTTCTAATTCTAACAAGATTATTTCTATATGTTGAAATTTTTGAAGGGCAATGCAAATTTAATGCTGTATGCTTACGATGCTGAAAATTCGATTTCAATGATTTTCAGAAGCCTATGACGTCATATGACGTCACATTTGAAATTGACTAAGAAAGTTTGTACACGGTCCAGAGCCATTATTAATGGGCCGATTTTCATCAAATTTTCACAGAATGTGTATATTAAGTTCTTATTGTGTATACCGGTGTCCGTTTTTCAAAATTCGAAAAGTCCATGGTTCTATAGCGAATCCAAGATTCGAACTAAGGTCGTAAATTTTTAAATGCTTTTAAAATCTTTCCTATTTAAGATAGAAAGTTGATATTTAGTCAGTATATAGGTCTCTAGAAGTTTTAAACATTTTGTGAAAATAAATGTCATATGACGTCACTGACGTCATTATATGATAATGTATTTTTTATATTAAAAAGTATTTCTATATGTTGAAATTGTCGAAGGGCAATGAAAATTTAATGACGCATGCTTCAAAGGCTGATATTTCGATTTCAATGATTTTCAGAAGTCTATGACGTCAAATGACGTCACATTTGAAAATGACTATAAAAGTTTGTACACGGTCCAGAGCCATTATTAATATGCCGATTTTCATCAAATTTTCACAGAATGTGTATATTACGTTTTTATTGTGTATACCGGTGTCCGTTTTTCAAAATTCGAAAAGTCCAAGCATCTATGGCGGATCCAAGATTCGAACCAAGGTTGTCAATTTTTCAATGCTTATAAAAACTGTCCTATTTGAGATAGAACGTTGAAATTTTGTCAGTTAGTAGGTCTCTGGGTGTCTTAACAATTATGTGAAAAATAAACGTCATATGACGTCACGTGACGTCATTTTATTATTATTATTATTATTTTCTTCTTCCTAACTAAACGTTTATTTTAATATGTTGCAATAGTCCTAGGACGATGAAATTTTTATGGGTTATTAGGCACGTGAGGAAATTTTGATTTCAATTATTGTCAGCACCTATGACGTCACATGACGTCACAACTAAAAACAGTGAAAAATGGTGTTCGCGCTCTACTGCTGCCATTTATGATCAGATTTTCTTCAAATTTTTACAGATGGTACATCTTGAAACTAAGGTGTGAATATTTTGTCAGCTAACCATAATTCCGAAAAACCGAAGTATTGTGGCTGAAGTAAGATTCGAACATAGGACCAAAAATTTTATTTTAGGGTTAAAGAATTTCGGAATGAGATAGAAAGTTGAAACTTACACAGTTTGCAGTTTTGCATAATTTCTTAATATATTTTGAATGGTGACGTCATATGACGTCATAAACATACTACTACTACTTTTTTTTTTTCTTCGTAACTAAAGGCTTATTTTACGCGGAATATAATGTCAGTTGTTCAGCATGAACATGAAATATTACCAGAGGTGAGTCATTACATGAAACTTCTATCTCCTGCTTTTTGCATTAACGCAGGTTGCAGAAAGTCCTATCATTCGTTTAGACGAATGACATCTAGTTCTTATTCTTTTTTTTCTTCCTCTTGTATTTGTGTTGATTTCGATGTGTTGCCAATGGCCCAGAACAATGAAAATTTGAAGGCAATTATTTCAAACCATGAGCTTTCCAATGCAATGAATTTCATATTCATATGACGTCATATAACGTCAGATTTGACGTCAGGTGAAAAAGTTTGTACGCGGTCTACAGCAATTATTTCTGGACCGATTTTCATAAAAATTTCACAGAATGTGTATGTTAGGCTCTAGTTGTGCCTTACGGTGTCCTTTTTTCCAAATTCAAAAAGGCAATGGTTCTATGGCGAGTCAAAAATTCGAACCATTGACGTCAAATTTCAAATGCGTATAAAATCGCTTCCAGATGAGCTTGAAAGCTAATATTTCAATAGGATATAAGTCTCTAAGATTTCTTTGAATTCCAAAAGAATGATCTTCACATGACGTCATATGACGTCATGAGGTGAAAATAAATTTCTAATTTTTATGTGTTAAATTCTATAATTTTTTTTTTTCCTTTGTGTCTTGACGTAAATTGACGTTTAAAAGGAAGATTTTTATGCATTTCATAATAATTTCACAGAATTTGTATGTTACGCTCTAGTTGTGCATCCCGGTATCCGTTTTTCCAAATTCGCAAAGGCAAAGATTTTATGGCGAATCCAAGATTCGAACTTTTGACGTCAAATTTCAAATGCGTATAAAATCGCTTCCAGATGAGCTAGAAAGCTGA
The DNA here is from genome assembly GCA_021229015.1 of Solen grandis. NCBI lineage: Eukaryota > Metazoa > Mollusca > Bivalvia > Adapedonta > Solenidae > Solen > Solen grandis. The sequence continues at coordinate 6,455,805 of CM037779.1, forward strand.
TATTTAAATTAATTAAGTCAATTGACGTCAAATGACGTCATAAGGTCAAAAAGAATTTTTGATATCTAAGCGTTAATTTAAATATGTTGTAAAGTTCTCAAGACCATTAAAATTTAATGGCATATACATTAATCCATGTGCGTTTGAATGCAATGTATTTCATATTAATGTGGCGTCATATAACGTCAGATTTGATGTCAGTTCCAAAAGGTATTATGCAGTATATAGCCATTATTTCTGGACCGATTTACATCAAAATTTCACAAAATGTATATTTGACGCTCTAGTTGTGTATCCAGGGTCCCGTTTTACAAATTCGAAAAGGCAATGGTTCTATAGCAAATCCAAGTTTCGAATCATTGACGTCAAATTTCAAAAACGTATAAAATCGCTTCCAGATGACTTAGAATGCTGATATTTGGACTGAATTTTAGTATTTGACTTCCTTCTATTCTGTTAGGGCGAACGTCATTTGACTCATATGACGTCATAAGGTCAAAAATAATTTCTGATAACTAATAATTTCTATATATTGCTAAGGTCCCAGGGGCATGACATATTTTCTGCATATATTTCATTTTATTGATTTTCTTATGTCTATGACATCATATGACATTAGACTTGACGTCTACACAAATTTGTACGCGGTCTACAGACATTTTTTTCTGGACGGATTTTCATTAAAATTTCACAGAATGTGTATGTTACTCTCTAACCGGTGTCCATTTTTTTAATTCGAAAAGGCAAAGGTTTTATGGCTAATCCAATATTAGAGGCATTGACGTCAAATTTCAGTATAAGTCTCCAAGTCTTCTATATATTCAGAGAAGGTGAATGTCATATGACCTCATGTGATCTCATAAGGCCAAAGTGTTTTTTTTCTGTTGAAATTAAACGGTTTTAAGACCTGAAGGCCTTATTTCTTGTTTGATTTGCATGAATTCTTATTGAAGGTGTAGCATTTGATCCTGTGGAACAATGTCATTTCCATTTTGATAAAAATGTTAAGTTCAATCATTGTTTATATTTTGAAAACCTCTAAAGCTGAACCGAATTATTACAATTAAATTAAAATTAAAATAAATTTGTTTTTTAATAATTATAAAAAAGGACAATTAAATAAAATTTAAAAAAAAAAAAAAAAAAAAAAAAAAAATGATTTTCAGTTACTTTTAATCGGTTTATTTTTCAAAGTTTATGGAGTTATGGCCCTACAAAATCATGTTAAAAGTAGAAATTCGATATCCTTTTACTTTCTTAGCTTTTAATGTTTGACAAATGTAGCAGAAAGTCCTATCATTCGTATCTACGAATGAAATCTAGTTCTTCTTATTATTCTTTTTTTCTTCCTCTTATATTTGTGTTCATTTTGAGGTGTTGCCATTAAATCAGAACAATGAAAATTTTAAGGCATATATTTCAAACCATGAGCTTTCGAATGCAATGAATTTCATATTCATATGACGTCATATAACGCAAAGGTTTTATGGCGAATCCAAGATTCGAACTAATGACGTCAAATTTCAAATGCGTATAAAATCGCTTCCATAAGAGCTAGAAAGCCGATAATTGGACTGAATATTAGTCTCTAGGTCTTCTTTACATTCTGAAAAGATGAACGCCATATGACGTCACATGACGTCATAATGCTAATAAAACTTTCGTATTAAAACTTAACGTTTTTTAAGCCCTGTAGGCTTTATTTTTTGTATGATTTGCTTGAAATTTTGTCTGAAGATGCAGTATTAGATTCTATGGAGCCATGTCACTTCCGTTTCCAGAATATCCCAAAGGTCAAGGTCAAATATATCACTTATCGTGTTTTTCGTTATCCTTAAATATCTCAAAAACGGTAAATATTCTATCGAGACACTATGCGTATACTTTGTAGTGCTTAGAAAGACCTTTCAGATAATATTTAGTTTTTGATGATCGGGGTTGAATCGGTTGAGTTACGGCGGAAAAATGAAAATTTGGTAACCCCCAGTGTGTTTAACAGTTTATACCTCGAAAACCTTTGACTTTTGAAAATATGATGATGAATTTGTAGATCAATGTTTTGCCGTTCTTTTGATGCTTAAAGTTTAATGATTGGCCATAGATTCATGGAGTAATGGGAAAAAAACGAAATTCGTGCATATAGCTTTGGTGATTTTTTCATTTTACAGGAGGTGTAAGAGCTTGTATCTTAAAAAGTTTTGAAAATTTTCCTATACATAAAGTATGTGAAATGTAGAGAATTTTCAGACGATTATTTTGGTACCTTAAGTTATGAAATTGATCAAAGTATAAGGAAGTTACATCAAAAATAAGAATTTAAACATGTAGAATTTCAGCGATTCTGCCGTGTTGTCAAAGTTTTACGGCTAATATCTTAAAACTCTTCGAAATAAGGGCACACATTAAGTGTGTGAGATGTAGAGAATTTCAAGACGATTACTTTGGTATTTAGAGTTTTAAAATTGATTAAAGTATAAGGAAGTTACATCAAAAATACAAATTTAAACCCAATTGTAGAATTTTCGAAAAATATCCTACTTTCGCTTTCACCATAATTGAAGCATTTTCGGAAAATATAAGTTTACAGATATGTATTAGTCATATAAATTGCAGAATAAACTTTTTACTTATATCATATATATGATATTACTAGAAAAAAATTTAATGGTGTTTCAATTCTATTCTTTATCAATATAGTACAGTACATTACACTACACAGGGCAACCCAAAGATGTAAACAAAATGGTCGCCCTCGTGTAAAAGGGAGTTTGCAGATTAAAACTTTTAAAAATACAATGTTCTACCAATAATCAAACGGATTTACTTGGCATAAACCTTAATTATAACTTGTAAAAGTGAATCAAGCTGGAAATGACATCTAAACCAAACTGAATATCTAAATACAGACATTACACAAATGGATTACGTTCACATCGAGACCGATGGCAAATGTGACACGGAGGTGAAGAGAATAATCCTGGCGTAATGCATTAATTTGGCTAGTTTGCTGGCAGATAAGTCAGTCAACTGTCAAAATGTATGTGATTTGTCAGAGACGCTGCAAATCTGATACAAATAGCAGATACAAATTGATCCAACCCAAAACAAATACAAAGGTAAGAAAAATTAGTAATGCTTGGGCATTATTGTCTTTTTCAAAACCTGAATGCACTTTTTTCTTATATATTCTTATATGGTAAAATTCTTTTTTAAATTTATTTATTCTTGTTTATCAAAAAATAGGAAAAAAATGCTGAACAGATGTAGAAAAGATGGTATGTGTAGGCAATTTGAAATAATGTTTATTTTAACCCAAAACAGCATTGCTCTTTCTCTTTTTCATCTTGTAGGTTTTGATTTTGAACATATTCTGTCGTAATGCGACAACCATCAAATTACAGGTCATCTTTTTTTAAACAAATGTCTAATTATACTGCTAGTTCATTGGTGTTAAAATTTACATGAACTAAGTATACTCCAAAATGTAACGAAACAGTCATATCTCTTTTGAAATAGGGCTCCGTTAAGATTATATAATAGAGAAGGATTTCAATAATTAAAACAGGAGGACCCAAATTACAGACTAACAGACGTTAAGACAAAATAAATACACATTTTTGCTCTGGGAAGTAAATCAATTGTTTTATTTTCTTTATTTGCTGGCTACCTTTCGCGTTTGATATTCTTGTGATCATTCCGGGGCCAGCTAATTTTCGTCTTTTTTTAATGACTTCTATTTAAATCTTTCCCTTCAAATTTTACGGTTGTCTCTTGGACATTTTCTTTTTACATTAATGCTGTAATAAGTGCTATCACTCTTTTGGTAAAATTAATGCATAATAATTATCAACACTAACATGGCGTATCACGGTCAAGAATTAGTGATGCATGGATGCAGTGATAAAATTCAACACGCCCTTGGCTGATCTGTCAATCAAATGCATGTGACAGGTGATTTGGAGAATATATACACACGCGTGTGTATTTCAGTGCATGTAAACATGGGTCCCAGTAGGGATTATGATATGTCGGCAATTTTGACTGAAGATGCAGTATTAGATTCTATGGAGCCAGGTCACTTCCGTTTCCGGAAAATCCAAAGGTCAAGGTCATATATCAATTATCGGGTTTTTCTTCGGCCTTAAATATCTTAAAAACGGTAAATATTCTATCGAGACACTATGCGTATAATTTGTAGTGCTTAGAAAGACCTTTCAGATGATATTTAGTTTTTGATGATCGGTGTTGAATCGGTTGAGTTATGGCGGAAAAACGAAAATTTGGTAACCCTAAGTGTTTTTAACAGTTTATATCTCGAAAACCTTTGATTTTCGAAAATATGATGATAAATATTATTTGTAGAGCAATGTTTGGCCGTTCTATTGATGCTTAAAGTTAAATGATTGGCCTAAGATTTACGGAGTAATGGTAAAAAATGCGTGCATATAGCTTTGGTGATTTTTGCAGTTTTCTCGATGTTTAAGAGCTTGTATCTCAAGAAATTTCCCAATATATATGAGTGTGAAATGTAGAGAATTTTAAGACAATTATTTTGGTACCTAAAGTTTTGAAATTGATCAAAATATAAGGAAGTTACATCAAAAATAAGAATTTAAATATGTAAAATTTCAGCAATTTTACCGTTATGGCAAGTTTAACAGCTTATATAGTAAAACTCATTTTCAAATAAGTGCGCACATTAAGTGAGTGAGATGTAGAGAATTTTAAGACGATTATTTTGGTATCTAGAGTTTTGAAATTTGTTAAAGTATCAGGAAGTTACATAAAAAATATGAATTTAAACCCAATTGTAAGAATTTTCAGAAAATATCCTACTTTCGCTTTCACCATAATTGAAGCATTTTCGGAAAATGTAAGTTTACAAAAATTAATTAATTGTCAAATCTATTCCTTATCAATATAGTATAGTACAGTACAGGACAGAGGGCAACCCAGCACCAAAGCAAGAAACAAAATGGTCGCCCTCGTGGAAACAGACGTGTGCAGATTTAAACTTTTAAAAATACGATGTTTTACCAATAATCAAGCGGATTTACTTGGCATAAACCTTAATTATAACTTGTAAAAGTGAATCAAGCTGGAAATGACATCTAAACCACACTGAATTTCTAAAAACAGACATTACACAAATGGATTACATGTCATGTTTACATCGAGACCGAGTGCAAATGTGACACGTAGGTTTAGAGAAATTCCTGGCGTAATGCATTAATTTGTCTAGTTAATAAGTCAAATAAGTCAGTCAACTGTCAAAATTTACGTGATTTGTCAGAGAACGCTGCAAATCATCAAGAGCCAAGACAAATACAAAGATAAGTAAAATGAGTAATGCCTTGGCATTACATTGTCTTTTTAAAAACCTTTTTAAAAACCTGAATGCACTCTTTTCTTTTATGCCTGTGGTAAAATTCTTTTTTTCATCTTGTAGGTTTTGATTTTGAACATATTCTGTCGTAATGCGACAACCATCAAATTACAGGTCATCTTTACTTAACAAATGTCCAATTATACTGCTAGTTCATTGGTTTTAAAATTTACATGAACTAAGTATACTCCAAAATGTAATCTCTATTGAAATATAGCTCCGTTAAGATTATGTAATAGCAAAGGATTTCAATCATATAAACACGATGACCCAAATTACAGACGTTGAGACAAAAAAATACACATTTTTGCTCTGGGAAGTAAATCCATTGTTTTATTAAGGTTCAAATGTAA
>CM037779.1:6461643-6511643 GCA_021229015.1 Solen grandis
ATAAAGCAAATTAGCCCCGCCTATGTTTTTTACAGATCAGAATAATTTTAGCAGCTTTTGTGAAGCTTCACCAAATAATTCTTTATGCCAAATTTAATCAAAGTTTACCCAGCGGTTTCAGAGAAGATGTCGTTTAAAGATTTCCCTATATATACATATAAGGCATTTTAGCCCAGCCCCTGGCTGCCATGTTTTTTTATGGATCATAATAATTTTAGTAAAGCTCCACCCAAGGATCATCCCTGCCAAATTTAATCAAATTCTGTCAAGTGATTTCAGAGATGTCGTTTTAAGATTTCACTATATATATACATGTATAAGGCAAATTAGCCCCGCCCCTTGCAGCCATGTTTTTTTAACAGTTCGGAATAATTTTAGCAACTTTTGTGAAGCTTCACCCAAGGATCATCCCTGCAAAATATAATCAAATTCTGCCAGAAAGTTTCAGAGGAGAGACCATGTTTTTTACGGAACAGAATAAATTTAGCAACTTTTGTGAAGGTTCACCCAAGTATCATTCCTACCAAATTTAATCAAATTCTGTCCAGCGGTTTCAGAGGAGATGTCGTTTAAAGATTCTAATATATACTTATAAGGCAAATTAGGTCTGCCCCTGGCAGCCATGTGTTTTTCCTGATCAGAATAATTTTAGCAATCTTAGTAGAGAGTTACCCAAGGAACATCTGTACCAAATTATTTTGAAATCTGGCCAATAGTTTTGAAGGAGTTGATTTTTAAAGTTTTCATAATTTTTTTCTTTCTGTTGCCATGGCAACCAGAGTTCCACATGGATCAAGTTTATTTAGTGAAGGTTCACCCAAGGAACATCCCTGCCAAATTTAATCAAATTCTGCCTAGCGGTTTCAGAGACATGTTGTTTAAAGTAAATTGTTGACGACGCACGGCGGACACAGGGTGATCACAAAAGCTTACCTTGAGCACTTTGTGCTCAGGTTAGCTAACAAAATACATGTATAATTATACAAAGGAGTCAATCAGGATACTGTACAATCTGGATTTATCCATTAATATTAATCCTCAAGACAATTATTTATCTGGTAGACCTCAGGGTTCATATGTACCAACAAACTTCTGATTTACAGTACATGTATTTCCTTTTTTTTTTCATTTTTGAAACAAGGTCACACACAACAAATTTAACTCCCCCTGAAGTAAGATTAAAATCTAGATTTATCATCCAACATTCAGCAAAAATGAAGAAGAGGATGACTTTGGAAGAAGCTCTAAAATATGTAACACACCAAAAGCAATCACGGAACACAAACTATCAACAGAAGACCCTTTGAATGATTTATATTTATCATCATCAGAACCTCCAATAGAATCTACTAGCAGTACCTCCACCATTGTACAAAATGAAAATCAACCTTATAAAGATCCAGTCCAGATAGGAACACAACATGTCAATGGAATATTTAACTAATATTAACATTTGATAGATAAATTTTTCATAAACATCTATATATGTATACTCACCTCCTGTATATATGGAAATTCAGGATCTATTTTTAGACATAACATATGACTAATAGCATATCTTTTTCATTACTTCAGGGAGTGAAATTTGAACGAAAAATAAACCCTGACAAAGATCTATGTGACAAAACTAGTTGGTTCCAATAAATTGTTAATTATTCCATTTACTGTTGTTTGGAGTTTGCACTTCTTGACACCCTTACATATATAAGAATACAGCACATTGAAGTCATTGAGCTGTTATGATTAATACAACTACGTAAAATTCCCTCCATTACAGAATTGCATTGCACGGACACACAAATGAATGCGGAATGATAAAGTTAAATCAGCTGCGCTAGTCTGATGATGTCTGCTTTTTATTCCAAGCTACAAAAAATTGTGGCTTCCACCATTTCCTAAAATTAATGCGAACTAGATATTCTTTAAAGTTTTTAGGGATCAAAACATTTGGTCCTGTAATTCTACAAGATTCACGGGACTGAAATTAATTTTACAGGACCGAACTTAAACAACAAGATTTCATTCTTGTTTTTCATTTATTTATATTATACTACTCAAAGTTTGCTAAGCACCACCAGCTATTTTCCCATAGAGTCACATGAAAACACATGCTTAATGTAATGCTATGTAACTGAAAAGAAAGCGTTAGCTGACCATCATTTTTACGCATAGTTTTTGTCAAAATGATAGAAAAGAGACTCAAAAATGAGTTATAATGATTTAGCCAATTCCTGTCATTAGCTGGCAAATTCACAAAAGTGTGTTTTTTTGCAAGAAATGGCATTTTATAAATTGAAGTTAAATCTTGTGATCAATACAGAAAAAAATGACCATGAACAGGCCAACATCATCACAAATATCCTTAAAAGTATTCCATTTAGAAAACAGGAATATCTGATGATCAATGTTCTGAATTTAGCTGACTTTAAATTTTAAGGTGTTTTCTCAAAATTTCGCACTTTCTAATTATGATTAATTCCCAGTATTGAGGATCCGAAAGGCTTATTTTTTGTAACTGGTAGTAAGTTTGGTACATAAACAATACTTCTGCATAAAAGCAAGATTTGTTTTATTGTAAAATTTAATGTAGCATGCCTTTAAAGTCGCTTGTCTAAGCATGAAACGCTACGGGAAAATAGCGGATGGTGCTTAGCAAACTTTGAGTAGTATATTAAGTTATTAACACTTTTTTACCACATGTTTATAGATTGCTGAATTAATTAAATGCATTTTCAACACTTAGGTCAGTCATATGTGTATTTAGTAAATATTGCTGCTTGAAACTCTACTGGACATTCAGACAGACTGTATTGAAATATTCACAGGACCAAAAGAGAAATCACAAGTCAGGTCAGACAGACAGGCACTTTTCAGAATGTCTGGCAAACAGGCTTGGTGTCCAATATTTGTAGCATGTGCACTACACAAGAAAGGAAACGAAGGCACGTACCACAACGACAGGGTTGGATGACAGCTGCACCCCGTGGAATGTGAGGCTGTACTGGAGTGTCACCTCTCCAATGTTTGCCCACCATTTGGCCATACACAGCTCTACTGTCCGATCACCCTGCAAGAGTGAAATGCTCAAATTATTTTTTACCTTAACACACTATCACTAAAATACACCATTTTATATCATGACATACTGTAGAAAATATCAATTTACATAATTGCATACTTGATCAGTCTATGTAATACCTGCCAGCTGATCTGGGTTATGTCGGTTGTTGTTTGTTCTTTAGGTTTTACATCCCACTGATAGTATTTCAGTCATTTGCAGACAATGCCTACTTGAGACAGATACAGTGCTGCCACACTGCAGTATCACACCATAGACATGTAGCATGATACCACACCCAGTCCCATTATCCTGACAACTACCCTTATATACTGAGTGCCAAGCAAGGGAGCTATACCAATATCATATTTAATGACTTCGGTATGTGCAGACTGGGGATTGAACCCATGACCTTCTGCTCTAACAGCTCAGCCATCAAGGCATGTCTGTATTTATTGTTTGGCCCATTTCTTCATACCAGTTAAAGCAACCAGTTGCAATTGTAACAAATACAAAGATGATCAAATATTACTATTTCAATTAATACTGGTCTTCTAATAAGATCAAGTTACCAGCCAATCTGTCTGCTTTTATCATGATTTCTATCACATAGCATGGTCTACAAATTGCCAGGCCAAGCAACATTCCTCCACTTCTTTGAAAGCAAAAGTAAAGACGTACCAGGACTGGGAAGGCCTGAACAGTATCTCCAAGGTCGGACAGTGTGACAAACTTTTCAAACTCATACTTCTTGTACTGGTACTGCGGAAGAACCTGGATTGCATGCAGCAACATTCGACAGTTTTTCTCCTTGTCATCGGATTTGAGACGCAACACTGGAAAAACAATCAATCATTTTATAATACTTGGAATTAATTATTTTTATATTTAGTTGAAAGAAAAAACCTTTTTTTAAGACAGAGCACTGTTTATGAACACAGGTCAGGTAAACAATATGGCAAAGATGACCCTGAAATCACTCTAATGAGAAAAAATGCATTCATTGCCAGCACAAGTACTCTAGACCTTGAGGTCTCTGAAAAGAAAACATTTCAAGTTTTTCCTATATAAGTTTATATAGGAAATTAAGTGATCCCTGGGGCAATGTCAATTTTGACCCCAGGGTCATGAATTGTACAATCTTGGTAGAGGCCCACTAGATGATGCAACACAACAAATATCTAAGGTTTAGGCCTTGTGGTTTCTGACAAGAAGATTTTTCAAGTTTTCCTTATATAATTCTATCTAAAATGAAACTAGAGCTATCACTGAAGGTGATTAATACCCCCGCAAAATACTTTAATGCAGGAGAAGCCAAACTTCAGGCAGAGCATAGATAAGAACCTGCATACATAGTATATTGGTTGTGATAGTAATAAGTAAGTAAAGTTTTTATTTAAAGTTGATAGAGAGTCAATAATGGTTGTTTGTCACAGTAGTTTAAAAACATAAGGTTACAGTTCTTGGACACTGCACTTCTCCTAGTCGACATCTGTTTCAAGTATATACCATGTATAATATTCGAGTTATGTTCAGGACAAGAAAAACAAGGAAAAGTAAAAAAGGGAAATAACTCTGTAATTACTCTAGATAGAGTTATGGTTCTTGTGCACTGCACTTCCTCATATTGTGGTTGACCATTGTATGAAATTGTTTTGAAATCCAACCAGTAGTTTAATTATACTCGGACAAGGAAAATACAAAGGGAATAATTTGCACTGCACTTCCCTATTGTGCTTGACCATTGTATGAAATTGTTTTGAAATCCAATCAGTACTTTACAAGTTATACTCCGGACAAGGAAAAAATACAAAGGGCAATAACTCTGTAATTACTCTATATAGAGTTATGGTTCTTGTGCACTGCACTTCCACATATTGTGCTTGACCATTGTATGAAATTGTTTTGAAATCCAATAGTACTTTACAAGTTATACTCCGGACAAGGAAAAAAACAAAGGGCAATAACTCTGTAATATCAGAAGAGTTATGGTTCTTGTGCACTGCACTTCCTCATATTGTGGTTGACCATTGTATGAAATTGTTTTGAAATGAAACTTGTACTTTTCAAGTTATGCTCCGGACAAGGAAAAGTAACAAAGGGCAATAACTCTGTAATAAGTCAAGATGGAGTTATGGTTCTTGTGCACTGCACTTCCTCTCCATGTGCTTGATCATTGCATGAAGTTGTATTGAATTCCAACTCCGGACAAGGAAAATGCAACAGACTGCTGGACCGACCGACCAACCGACCGACCGACCACCAGGTGACTCCTATATACCCCCCCAAACTTTGTTTCGGGGGTATAATGACCCCTGGGGCGGAGCCAATTTTGACCCCAGGAACATGATGTGAATAATTTGGTAAAGGTCCACTAGATAATGCTATTCACCAAATACCTTAGCTCTAGGCCCAGCAGTTTTGGAGCAGAAGATTTTCAAGTCTTGCATTTTTTAAATATATTTTGACCTCCTTTTTCAACAAATCAAAACAATTTGAACAATTTTGATAACGTGCCTTATAAGGATCAATCCTGAGAAATTTGATCAAAAATCCATTTAGTAGTTTAGAAGATTTTGTTTAAAGGGAATTTTGGACAATGCATGCACTGATGCTGGACAATTGGCCATCCTAATAGATCACCAATAGAAAATTTAAATATTTTTATAAATTATCTAACAACACATTTTCTACACAAAAGCATTCCAAAATGATGCAAGAAGACATTTTTTTCCTTTTCTTGAACATGGAAGATAGACCATTAGCAGACAACAGATTGACAAAAGATGGACAGACAAGGTATTTAAACACTCACCAGCTACACTTGCACCATTAGGCACATGGATGAAATGGCGTCGAATCTGGCCTGGTTTGAAGGATATATTGCTAAATTTGACTTCATAATTGATGGTATCTACAACCCTGCAAAGAAAATAACACAAATAGTTGATAGGTGGTTGTACACATTAACCTTCAAGATATCAACATGCCTAATAAAGGTAGGACTATTACTATGGTATCTTTTCACCAGGAATTGTGTGCTACAATGTACAAATATTTATACAGAATATATATTATCTTACTGACCATTACAACAAACCTTCTCATGGTTTTGCAGTAAAAATGTATTCACCTCCTTCATCCATTGTTATGATATAATTTTCTATTCATGGCTATGGTCAACCGCTCACAAACAGAATCACAACCAAACCCATATATTTTGTATAAATCAGGTCAACCACAGACACTAATCAGCAGAAGTCACATGATATCCCAGTGCAGTTGACTGAATAATATGATAAATCTGAACACATTGGAAAGGTTCAAGAAAGGAAAACAAGTCAAATAAAGGTTCTGCCTGAAGTTTCTAGACATGTGTAAATATGGAATAACATTATTACTGCTTTGTATGAAAGAACAGTATACACATTCTACAATTCATACACTTTGTTTCTACTTACCACTTCTGTTCATTTGCAAAAATTTAAAGAATTCCATATATTTCTTACAAGATTATACAGTAACACCTCTCAGCAGCAACATCCCCAGAGTCACATGAATGTGTTGCTGTTGAGAGTTGTTACTGTTCAGTGGTATTGACTGTGCCCAGGTAAAATAAATGGGGGTAAGTAAAATTGTTGCAGCTAAGAGGCAGCCTTGCTTAGAGGTGCCAATTTTGGAGGTTTTACCATAGCAGGTAATGATTTCTCAAGGTCCTCTTAATGAACATCCCCACCAAGTTTGCAATTTCACAAACATAATAAAGCATTGTCCTGTAACACTTTTTGTCAAAATTAGTTACTGGTAAAACAAAAAGGCCTTGTTTTTCATATTTATCATGCAAATAAGAATTTTAAGGGCTTTTATTAAACAATAAGTGAACAGTACTTTTCAGATTTGCCAAAGAAGATATGTACATTTTTTCTATTAATGTTCTGATTTTATTGATTTTATCTTGTCAAGTCATTTAATAATATTTTTTTTAAATGATTTAAGTGTTTAAAGTTTGTTTTCTCTGAAAAGTTTTGAAATCTTAGTCATTTTCAGCAAGAAATATCCAAAATCCCAGTTTCATCATAAAATTGCGAATGGCACTAAATAGAGACCAGCATAGTACTTAAGTAGCAGGTTACTAAATTTTAGAAGGACACTTAGCCTTGATCTATTAAATTGTATGTTTAATATGCAAGCATCAGAAGCGCATAAAGAATATGCACAATCACCAAAGTACTTCAGGGATTGCTAGTAAATATACAATGAAGCTTACCAGACTTTGCCAAATGCTATTGTAAATACAGTAGAACCTCGCCAAACCGAACATCATTTAACCGAATTCCTCGCCATTTCGAAGTTTATTTTCGGTCCCGATTTCTTCCCTTCTTATTTTAACTAAAAAGTTTAATCCGAATTTCGCTATTTCGATTTTTTCGCTATTTCGAAGTAAAAATCCCGCTCCCGAGGTTGCAATTCATGTACATTTTTCAATTTTTATTTCGAAGGCAAATTTCATAAATTTTCGTGAACTAATTTTCATCTTTATTATCAATCGTATCCAGGTCAGTAACCAAGTTTATTTTGCGGAGGCACCTGGAGTGATGGCTCAGGCAAGTTTTTCACACCTTTTTTCGAGATTGGGTTGGGCAACGTTTGTCCCACCGGAAATGTTGATTATTGCTAATCAATGTCTGACAGGTTGCATAATATGCACGTGCCAGCAGATAAACCCAGGTGTCAGATCTTTAGTACATTTCATGCAACGCTACCTGAAGCAGCAGATCGACGGTAAAAATATGTATCATTGCTTGACATGGTAGAATGATTATGTTCATCAGAAGCATCTAAGTAGATCATGATATATTTTCATTACTTTTCATAACTTGCAAATAGTATACATGTACACCTAATAGGTGGTTTTCACGGCATAACGCTTTTCCACAAAATGCACCGGTAATGAAAACGCAGACACGCACGCTCACAAACTGAAATTTCCATCGGATTTTTAATCCGAATAATCATTATTTCGAAGTTTTCAGCTTGGTCCAAAGGACTTCAATTTAACGAGGTTCCACTGTATTTAAAGGAATACACTCGGCTGATAACAACTAGGTTTTAATTGAAAGATATCGATGTAAATAAACCAATTTAATTACTCATTTCATTGAATCAATCGTAATAAGAAAGAAATTGCAAGTTAAAGACGTCTATTTACACTAATTTGCTCCGAGACATGGGCGCAGACATTGTTTACGTCTCGTGGTCTCGCGAGACTTTTTTTTAAAACAATCGTGACGTCACAGACACACTTCCGGTTGCATATATACATTGAAATATAGAAGGGAATTACGCGTGTTGTGGAGAAATTTTACCCCCCAAAAAATATTTGTTTGAAAAATGTTTATTATTTGAATATGATGAAAATATATTATTAAAAGATTAAACTATGATCATTTTATTGTTTTCTTACTCGTGAGTGAGAGAGTCTGGAGCCCTCGTCCTATGACCTTAGTATGCCAGAATGGTAATGAATGCAACTTCTAAAACAGAATCATTCAGAACTAAGGTGTGAAAGTCCGTATGGTCCGTAATGCACGTAAGTTCATCTAAATTTCCAACAACCAAGTCACTCGATTTGCAACATACATTTTCCATATTGGATGGCATCATAACACAGTTATCACACAGACAAAAGTCCTCAGCACATAAATATTCCTCCTCCCGTACGTCATTGTCTTGAAGCAGTTGCAGCTCTTCCTCAATATATTCGGGCTCAAAGTCGTAAGGAACTATAAACTCCATTTTAAGAAATATCTCAAAAACTTTATTAAACTTCCTGCTATAGTGATCGAACCATAACTAAAGTCAATACCCCTTGTCACGCAATCATTTATGCACATTCTCACAAACATCGCTTTTTTAATTGCGCAAATCATTACAGCAATTATCAACAATTTTTAAACAGTTTTTTAATCAAACATATAAATATATAAAAGGGGCAGTATCATGTAAGTAGAAATCTAATTGCAATGACGGTAACTGTGAAATACTATAGAGACGAATCAAAGGGATATCGTGTTGTAATTATGATTAACACACCTAATTGCTCGCAATTTAGCAAAATAATGTAAATTATGCTAACTACATGTACTTTCTGTATATCACACTAACATGAGCTCATTGCGATACGATACTTTTACTTATATATATTTATTTAAACAGACTTTTTCCGTAAAATAGCATAATATAGATTATTATAATATAAAACGTGGATTCAACACTTTTCTTTCATATTTATATAATGCATTTAAAGTATGTTTGTGGTGATGATTATACTCTACATGTTCGTTTCAGTAAAACGTGCACATCAATTGTCTGTTGACATGGTGACTGGGTCGCACGCTTCGTTTTATGGCCGTGTTTTATGGCCCCGAGGTGCGATTTTATATGACGCTTATTCTGTTACAAAGGCTTGCCAGTGATTTCTTATCCAATCAGTTTAACACAAAACAACTTTTCAATAACCGCAGTTGCAAGCATTTCACGGTAAAAATGACAAAGATATATTATAGAAATAAAAAATATCGCGGAGCAAATTGGTTTAAATAGACGTCTTTAACTTACAATTTCTTTCTTATTACGATTGATTCAATGAAATGAGAAATTTAATTGGTTTATTTACATCAATATCTTTCAATTGAAACCTAGTTGTAATCAGCCGAGCGTATTCCTTTAATGCTTTTATCACAACCCCTATTAATCGCACTCATCGATCGGGATATGGTTCAATGGGTATTTGTGACGTCACAGAAAGGTAAACATGAACAAAGATGGCGGCGGCCATAGCCGATCAAAATCACAAACTTTAAACAGCTATATCTTCACAAATATAGCGTGTATAAAAATGAAAGTCATGTCAAAGTGATCTACACTAAAAGGTTTGTTGATGGTTAAATTTTCATTTCGGCCGAGCGTATTCCTTTAAGCATGATCTCAGGCTCAAATTTGAGTATTAAACTCAAATCCCTAATGTAACTAATGGGCATAACTTGAGTCTGTGTATAAAAATCATACTTGAGATCCATTTTTATTTTCAAAAACACAACAACTGACTGCACCTAAATTGGTTCACTCAGTCTTAGATATTACATAATTGAGACTTTAAAGGAATGATGGCACTATGAGTTAGTCTGGCCTGAATACTACAACTCACCTGGATGGTATAGTGACAGTAATGGGTATACGGAACACAGGGCCTTTCTCCACACACGTCACATCATACGCACACACCTCTGTATAATGTGCACCCTCTGACAGACCCCTGGGGTCTACCTTCACAGATATGGAGCGGGGAGTGTTCATCAGCTCTAAATGCTGGGGATGCTGAACATAAGGAGCATCACAGGTAAGGCTGAACTGCATACTGAATGCTATTTTCTCCTCTTTGTCCATTGTTTTATCAAAATGAACCGGTTCAATGGTGACTGCTGCCTCAGCAGGTTTCTGCAGTTGATAGGGCTCCCTGAGGTGGATGCCGCGTGCCCCACCTGGGCAGCATATATTAAACTGAGTCTTGCTCTCAGTCGTCCTGCAGTGAGCCAGAAGATACTCATATGCCCTCTCCACCTGCACCAACCCGTATCCCATTGCAAACACTTCAACACCTTCAACTGGCTTGGCTGTGTTCTCAAGAGCTCTCTTCACACTGTACGGGGTGTAGGGCAGACTGCAAGCCTTAAGGGCCGATAAAACAAGAGCTATAGAACCACAGGCATTAGGGGAACTCATGCTGGTTCCGTTCATCAGTTGGCATCCCTTAAGAGTCCAGTTTGGCACAGGCGCGATGGCTCCACCTGGGGCACTGATGCTCACTCCTAAGGCCCCATCGTGTCTAAATGAAACATATCATATGTTGTAAGAAAATGTTAATACTGATTTCTAATTACATCAAAACTATCTCTCTATAAGTCTAGATACAGTGCTATATTGGATGCCCATAAGCCCCAGTTGTGTTATAATGGAACATGTTATAATGGATCTGCACTGTTTACAAGTGCTTTATTCTACTCCATATTGCCTTTCCATGAGAGAAACTTTTAGTATGCTATGACTTTTGATCTCTATTAATCATTTACGTTAAAATAACCACACACAAAATACACAAAATAAATGGCATCTTTGATTATTGTTCCTCTTTATCAGGCATGTGGCATGATACCACACTCAGTCACTTTATCCTGACACTGGCTGGACCAACCAGTCCTAGTGCTACCCAGTATATATGCCGAGTGACATGCAAGGAACTATCAAGATCATTTTTTATCCTTTACTTTATAAAGACTCATTTTAATGCAATGGCAAAGAGAAAAGACCCAGATCAGACAGCTCCTTTGCTTTCTGATTTTCTGATCAGGGCCTCCTATGTTCACTCCTATAATTTCATAGCTTATATTCTACACAAGAATACATTTAGAATAGCGTTCACTGTAAACACAGGTATAAAGACAACTGAAATCACTGTGTTTCTATATATAAAGAAAAGTGGAAAGTTACGCACGCAGGCCCTCTTGATGACCAGGTGTAGTGCATTGCTGGAAGTTTTTCCCTGAGAGAGTATTCTGCCGCCATCATGGTAGGGGTCACATGCGCGCCCACGCCAATCAGGGCAGAGGTGGTGCCTCCGGGGGTGCCCACTGTAGAGAGTGCAGGGCCATTATTACCCGCACTTGATACAAATATCACACCATGCTCGTTCACAGCTTCACTGAGAATGTCACACACACGTCTGAAAATTACACAACAAATATCATTATTATCATTTCAAATGTTTTTCATATTAAAAAAAAAAAATTAATGAAAATAAGTGAAATATATATATATAGGGTATTTTGGCAATACATGTTTCTAGTGGTCTAATACTTAAAATGTAAGATAATATCAATACAGATTTTCCTAAAGCATGGAAATATTTTAAGCTTACAATATCTGATTTTGTAACTGAAAAAAAATAAAATAAATAAATAAATAAATGAAAAAAGTAAAATAAATACAGATACCCTGCCCCAAGATACAGCTATGGTTAATACACTGGCTTTACAGCCATACAATTACTGTTCTATCATAGATCACTCCAATGCTGTGCGTAAAAGGGCAATGTGTTGCCTGATTGGACAAGCAGATTTTTCTGGGTAGTCAGTTTCCTCCAAAATCAAGGCTGCTGGGAATATCACCCTGACAGTGCTATTAAGAAGATTTAAATAATTTTACAAAATCACTTTCTTTTGAATTGCAGGATAACTAAGTTTGAATTTTAAAAGTATATGTTAGTGTACTTACCCTGAGTTTGGCCAGTGAGACGCCTCCCCATAGCTGTAGTTCACTAAATCACACTTGTACTCTATCACTTTTATCATCTGTTGATAATAAAAGAATCTAGTCAAAAACTAGGCTAATTTTGTTTGCAGGGTATATATTTCTTTACATACAAAAGCAGGCCTTTTTCTCAGATAATAGGGAAGGAGCCCTAATACCGTTTTTAGGGGAAAAAGAATCATTTTCTTTATATATTAAGGAAAGAGTAATCCTGAAATAAATAGCAAATTTGGGGAAAACTGATCTTAAAGAAATTCTCAGAGTGGAAGTGGACGACGCCTATGAATTGCCCTGATAAAGAAGGGGGGTGGGGGGTGGAGGAAGCCCTGAAATAGTGCAATATACAGTGAAGATCCTCTCATACTGACCCCTCTCTGGGGTTCTTGGGTTGGACCAGTACTTTGCATCTGATATGGTCATGAAAAATCTCTGCACCCAAAAAGGATCAAACCCACAACCTTCAAATCCACAGTCATGTAGCTACCTTGTTATACCATATACTGGAATTCACATCATGAAAGAATGTAGATATCTACAAAGAGTATTTGGTTGATGGTACTTCTGGTTTTTCTCCTAGTTATCAATTCGATATGTTTCAACACGAGCATCATTATCTGTTGAAAGTAACATAATAACTAGCCATACCCCCCCCCACAATAAATATAAAACTACACTTCTATATAGACCAAGGCTCAAATCCACCAGTAGTACCTAGCCCTAAGTAAAATCCAAATTCTGTTGAGGGTCGGTCGAGAGACCAGAAATGGTACTATTTCTTTTTGGCCTAGCTAACACTATTCCTTAATACAAATTGAAAGATTTGGGGAATATTGAAATAGAAACAGGAATTTTGAAATATGATCCTAAATATTTAAATATCATTTAACTCTAAGGTCAGTTTTATTG
The DNA here is from genome assembly GCA_021229015.1 of Solen grandis. Taxonomy (NCBI): domain Eukaryota; kingdom Metazoa; phylum Mollusca; class Bivalvia; order Adapedonta; family Solenidae; genus Solen; species Solen grandis. The sequence continues at coordinate 6,474,974 of CM037779.1, forward strand.
ACTTAAAGCAAGTGCTTCCTCTGCATGTGCAGCCTACTGTTTAATTAAGAACTCATTTTTATAGATGGCTGTGGTCTCCAAACAGTATAATAACAAACAGTACATGATTACTATCATACATCAAGTTCTAGACATTATGCTTCATTTCACCAAACCCAGGTACTTACCGCCCGGACTAGAGCTGCCCCTGTCTCCATGGATCCCAGTCGGGTATCCCCGATCTTGATGCCCACAATCTGAGCCCCAGGGGCTATACCATTTCTCTCAGGGTTTTCTGGAAAGTTGCCTGCTGCTATACCAGCTACATGGGTACCGTGAGAGCCTGAAAATCATTTTTATATACATGATGTTCAGAGACTTTACAATTATCCCATTCTTTTTCCCAGTGCAGATCAACCTCACAGTATGTTCATTTCAGTAAAGAGATAAAGCTAAGAAGACACTATGTCACAAGCTGGAATGAAACTCAATGGTGCAAAATAATTCCATGTCCCAAATCCCAGATTTTATTGATAGGATGAAAAGACTAATGTCCCTCCAACAGTATTTCATTCACTTTTGGGACTTGTGTTTACATCTGAGCCATATTGCTGCCTTTCTGTGAAATGTCATGGTGTAGACATGTGGCATGATACCACACCAAATTACATTATCCTAACACCAGGGCAGCCAGTCTGGAAACTACTCTAATATGCTGAGTATTTTTATCAACTACTTTGTCACCAGGACTAGTTTGGGACAAAAGTAACTTGCATATGAAAATGTATATGTTGAAAAATGCCACACAAACCTGCATTTGTCACAATTTCAAGAACCGTTCCATCGTTATGTATATTTACACTGTAATTCAGCATATCTGCAAAAACACAAAAATTATCATGTTAAAATCACAACAATGTATAACTTGATAAAGCAACAGACATTCAAGTAGAAATCAAAAACATTATGGCTACTACAGAAGCACAAAATTGCAATCCAGGGGTGTAAAATTTAACTCAAGAACTAGCCCTGACCAGTGAAAATTAGTGCAGGCAAGTGTAAAATCGGAACATTGCTTTGTTATTTTCCTGATTTTACTATCTCGAAATTTAGGAAGGGATATGCAGGATGAGAGATCATTTGATCTTTTACATGAATCCTCATTTAACCATTCAGAAATCCCATGAGCCATTGAGTCACAGGCCATTTGGTCCATTAAGAAGTTTCATAGGACCTCATAGAGTTATACAAAGTGAAGCAAGGGTACAATAAGAGAAATATATACCATCTTTAGTGAGCCTGGCAAACTGCCTTTCTTCTCTGAAGCTGGCCAGCAAGGTACCCTGGGATAGATCCCCCTCCTCGCTGGTGTCTATACACGCCCTGTAACATGATACATACATTTTAATGAATAACACAAAATTCATGTTGTCCCTTACTTTTTAAATATTAAACTTCAAAAAAATGAAACCATAGAAATGGCAGACAAGATTGTAAGACTATCAATCTTGATGAGACTAGAATATCAATCATCCCAATGTCATTGATGGGTGTGTACCAGTACTTCTTAGTTTGCCTTTGTTTAATCCTTTACCTCATGAATATTCATGTACAAGTTTATTACATGACGAATATTAATTATCTTAACTTTGAATAGTATATGAAACAGTGAATTTTTATTTGCCATGCAGACTGTGTAGTATTTGAGATAAACTATTGTATGAGCAAACACAGGAGATCCTGATTAGATAGCTCCTATAGGAGCTGTCTGATCTGGGTCAGCTCTGTTTGCCAATGTGTCAAATTGAGTCTATATGGAGTAAAGGGTTAAGGAGCCTTTTGTGAAAGACATTCCATGCGGTCATGTAAATGTGTTTTCAGAAAGTTATGATGTAATTTTCCTTTTTATTAAGGTAGCGACATTGGGTAATAATGGTAAAATGCTTCAAAATGGGTTTTTAACGGAATAAAATACTTCACACCTTCTTCTAATGATCTGTGAAAACAAAAATCCAATATCTCACTTTAAAATATGCGATTTATGGCCCTGAATAACCAGACCCCATATAGCCGAAAAAGCAGTCCGCTATTTCGATCACGTGACGTCGAGTAGGCGGGGCTTTCAGAGGCGCCGTGTAGGGAAATCAGTTTATACGCTAGGAAGATATTAGTTTGTCGTTTGTCAAATAACTATCAGTTACTATAGCAGCAGGTTAATGTTTATTATCACCTGAAGTAAATATGGGAAATAAAAGAAATCTTTTCAATAGTATTTAATATACTCAACATCTTAAAGTATTTGTCCTTTTATTTGAATATCGAAATGAACTTCATTTTTTTCATTACACTTTATCAGTACAATTGTTTCCACGCGGTCTCTTAGAGACCCAAATAGTAACAAATTAGAGGCCCGTTAGTTGTCAACATGTAGCCAGTTACACTGGGGACAGGAAGTCTATTACGTAATATACTAGGTGACAGCTCGGGCCCCGAGTCCAGTAAACTGTGTAATATATGACCAAACGGCACACGGTAATAAAAGCACACGTGCAGTACACACAGGAAACCAGTTTTCAGGGGACACTGATTAACCCGACCCAGACAAATCAAAAAAAAAAAAAAACTTTATATATGCCAATACGTTTCAATAAGGTTATTTTCAGTTAAAAGTATTCCCTAGCAATGGCTTTATTTTTATAAGCTTTTATTTGCAATTATATTTACACATACAATTAATAAAAAAAAACAACATTATAATTACTAATTTTAAGAAATCAATCTATTGTTATAAAAGTTTACAGATTTGGTATATTGGGGTTCGTATATTGCATGTTAGCAGGATAAGAAACCGTTTATATGTAAGAAATGATGAGACAGTGTTGATAAATAAGCAAACCAATCAAAAGTCCGATAAAACCCATACTTTTTTGTCGTGAAGATTTCAGTTAAGAATCAATAAAACGACAAAAGAGAAAATTTGCTTATTATTCAAAGACAGGCGTGACGTCGATTTTATGACGTGCGCTATGTATACGACGTCTGTGCATTGAGCATAAATAATGGTTATTTTCTTATAATCGATTATTTCTATTAATTTTGGAGATCTGTACCAGAATGAAGATACAGACTGATGAAACAAAATGTGTCCTTTAATTTTATTTTCATAGACATTTTGATGCATTTTACCGTTATTACCCAATGTCGCTACCTTAACCAAAACCCTAATTATGTATCATATTCAAACAGGCATAATATCAAATAATAAAATACGGTATATGTAATTAATAAATGCAAAAAACACATTTCAATCATACCCTGCCCCTACGACTGCTCGGCTTAGTGCGGCTTCGGTATCCATTATTTCCCTGTGTGGGGCCCCTTATCTCGACGCTTGAAGATAGTCACGTGACTTTTTATGTGTTATATGCCGTGTGCACTATGACTCTAGATGACTTTATGGGATGTAAACCAAAAGTTTAGGTACTTATATGTTCGGAAAGTGTGAATAATGGACGATGTATCAAACAGCTAAACTACTGAGCAAAAAGAATTTAATTAAGGCTGAACAGTTATGCGATAATCCCATTTAATTAGCACATTTTGATCGTTTTATCTTTCAAGCTAATTTTCCACACACTGGAATTAGCTTGTAGTGGGGGTGTTTGGACAGTGATTACAAAGTTGATTGTGGTCCGATTTCAAAGCGGTTTTCGTCTGTCGGAAGGTCTTTGATCCGTCTAGTGATCCGTGTCTCAGTTTTTCGATAATTGTTTTAGTTTTGTTACAATGGCTAATTAATTGACGAGCGGCGTGTTTCGAAGCGAAAATAAAAAGTTAAGTTAAATAACTTTTGAACAGAAAATTTTAAAAGAAATTTGAGACACGGATCACTAGTTCATTTGTATAGATACATTTTAATACAAAAACGAAGTTATTTAGTGAAAAAATGACTTAGATATCGCTGTCCGAAATTTTCGAAAAATGTGTGCAATATGGGGAATAACAAAGGTACTAATTATATTTTGTCGACTCTGAGAACAGATATCTTGACATAAGATAGGGGTATAACTTTTGTACTAACTATGTTTATACTCGGGTTATTCAAAACCAGTAAATTTGATAGTTGTCCATTACCCAGTGTCGCTACCTTAAGGGCCATTGAAATGAATCTTCTCCTAATAAAAGTCGCCATTAATTACTGTGTTTTCTCTCCCTTAACAGGTGCTTTTACTCCCCAAAATATGGTATGAAGGCCCTGTTGCTGTCATCAGATAAAATGGCCCAAGCTACACAGTTTATAACAAAACAGCTAGATAGACGGACATATTTTAACTATAAGCATACCTCTAATGAAAGGTCCAGGTGTGGCATAGAAGATTGCAGATCTTAAAGTTGTGGGTTCAAACCCTGTTGGGTGCAAGAATCTTTTATGCCCTTCCCTGATACAAAGTACTGGTCTAACCTAGTAACCAATGAGAAGGTTTATCAATTGTTTCCCAAATGACATCGAAAGAAACTTTAACAAACATACCTCCAAGTTTCTCCATCATGAAAGACCACACAATCATAGACGGGTCCTGAATCATTGTACTTCTTGTCTTGATCCGAGAGAATGTCTTGCCTGGCCTGCAGGTCTTCTCTTTGTATTTTCTCCTCCTGTCAAAACAAATTGCATTTGCCATGAATGTGTACACAGCAAATATATTTCAAAATTACATGGTCTTTTAAGCACAAAATCAGCATTCACTCACAGCTTGATATAAAAATGTTGATGTGCAATTTAACAGTTACAAAGCAGTCCAATACAATACAGAACCTAAACTCGGATCCCAAATATAGCATTTGCAATAGAGCTACACTGAAATAACAATATTTTATCATCATATTAATATTTTTTCTTTAAAGTCAATATCAAGCAATACAGTTCAAATTATTTTAGTTCCAATATAATTGTATTACATATTCTTGTTTCTTGATAAGAGTTTGCCATTGAAATGAAAATACAATATGAAGGCTTGGTACAACTGATTTGCAAGGGTGTAAAGCTCCTAAAATCATCATTTGCTCTCTCAAATTTGAGACAGTAAACTGAAGAAAAATGCAAAAAGAAATATTTTTTATTTTTACTTGCCCTGCTCTAAGCTCAAGCGAGTAGAATTTCACCCACTTACAATAGATATAAAGCCAACAATTGATAACATTTCCTACTTCTATTTTCAATCTCTACCTGGTTGGGGTTAGGATGAGCTAAATCAAAGTCTTCCAGCAGCTTGACAGCTGCAGCTATAGCCTGCCGACTGTCTGGATCCCAGCTTTTCTCTCTCCTCTCCTTCTGTATCCTCTCTTTCAAAAGACGGGGATACAGCTCAAAAGCACACTTGGTGCCAATGTTAAACTTTCCCGAAACACAATTCCAGGACTCTGGAATCTGAAACAAACATAAGCTCATCTATACTAGAAGACAAAGATAAGTACATGTAGCTCATACTTCAACAAGCATTTTTTACTTTATATTCCAAATTAGGGATTCTAGATACTGACGGTCCATTGAAATTTCGGTCATACTTCGAAAAATTATGATTTATTATTCATTCACCTAGTTACCATAAATGTAATTCATTCCAGAGAAATGTTTAGGTTGAGCAGACAGAACATGTGGCATGTAAAAATAATGGCACATGTCACAGTACTGAAAAACTCACAGCAAAAAGTGTGTGTGTAAACAACCAGGTGGCTCAGTTGGTAGAGCAATCGCATTGTAAGTGAAAAGTCCTGGGTTCAAGTCCCAGTAAGGCTGCAATGTGACTCATATGAATACTTGTGATCTGACTGTAAATCAGGCAGATCTGTCCTTACTGCAGTACACCGTCACCCCATTGTAAAATAGCATACCTGAGTAAGTAATGAGTAAAGTATGAAAGATATAAAGTTTATTTACCTTCAAAGTTCTGCCTGTGAGACCTTTGATACAGCCATCTTCAGCAGTGACAACTGTTGATGTATCCACATCCCCAGACCCTGAGGCATCTATCAGATCTATAATCTTCGGTTCACCAGTTGTTGTTACCTAAATCATTACAAATTGAAAAGAAATGCCATTTAAGATATGTGTAACATAGTATGTCACTACACAATGTACAGGTCTATATACCAGTAGTTACTTATGTCCCAGCACCTGTGAAATGTCTGGAAATGTTTCTGATAATGATACAAACAAAATGAGAAAGAGTCCATAATTTAATATGCTGCTCACCTTGAAGAGATTTAATCTGCTGCATGTGACCAAGGTTCAAGGTTTCCCATCATTTAAATAGGGAGAACATATTTTGAGAAATGTTTTCTATCAAGGGTTACTCCGTTCTTTGGAACAAACAACCGCATTTAAATAGGAAACAGTACATAACTGTGACTTATTTAAAATTGTGGTCAAAAAGTTAGAATTAGAGTCTAGCAAAATGTGAAGAATAGCACTTGTATTAAAAGCATTAATGTTTAAGAAAACCAAGGTTCCAAAAAGCGCTGAAACTTCCCAGTTAAAAAGAGTTAACCAAATAGAGATTGTTGCACCTCACAGGTTTATAGACCTATGGCTGCTAAGACATTTAAGCCAAATAATTTGCATTCAGACCAATGCTTTTGATATACGGAATATGGTCACATAGTTAAATACTGTCCAAACTCTAACATGAAGGGTAAATTTACCCCATGGGTTGAAAATATGTGCATAAATTTTAATTTTAGGGGGTATGAAAACTCGAGTTTTTCACATTGTATTTTTATTCACTGCATCTTCCTCTTTGCTATGTCAAATTTAAGCCATGAAAATCGGACAACCATTTGTTTTGGAAATGTTTCGGATATTTTTGGCGTGTAATTTTTCTGACTAGATACTGTTGAGGATTCTTTGAGGCACCTGTCATGACATAAATCATTCCTTTTGCCGATCAATCCAAATTGTGCAAGCAAAGATTGTGCCATGTTTTACATAGAGGGATTCACATGAAGATGGAAATTACCCGACTGGAGGTTGGTAATCTCACATTTACACTTCATTTTGATGCTTACAATAAAATATTGTAAACCATGTCTATGTACATTCCAATAGCCAATCAAAACACATTTATACTGTGTATAAATTTTCCAAATATATTTTTGGCCAATGACAAACAAGTTTTTTGTCACTGGAAATTTCGTGTGTGCCGTCTTGCATACAAAATTTAAAACTTGTGTGAAAGATAATTTGTGTATGTGAATTATGCAACATTTTATGTGATTGGGAAAACTGAAATGTTTTCCTTGTAATAAATTTGGACATCAAGTACATAAATTTCTCCAGGTAAACTACAGGCCGTAAACTACTGAATGCTTGTAGGTATTAGGGGTCAATTAGCAGGCACTACTCACATGAAGGACCCATTTGTTATTTGTCCGATTTTGAAAATAAATTTTACTTGACTTGACATTTTGTATTGGCCTCCAGGAAGGTCAATACGAATAAAAAAAATAACCAAAGTGGATTTCACTAAGAGATAATGTAGGAAAAGGATACAAGTCAAGAATGATACGTAAATGCTAGGGTCACTCCCTTGGTAGGTAATTGCAATATTGTGTTATTTTTTCTTTATTTCAACCGAAACGGTTCGTTTATATAAGTAAAGGACCGGCAGCACGATATACCCAAATACACCGAAATATACCCAAATACTCCTGAATTACCCAAATACTGCCCAAATACTCCCAAATACAGTGTTAAACAGCAAAATATTGATTATTCATTGTATTATATAATTAAATCAAAAGGTGTCATATACAGAACAGATAGTAATTCCGTTATATGGAAATCGCATCATCGAAAGCTCTTCAAAATGAAAGAAGGAAAATTAGGAATAAACTAAATAATATAGGTAATGTTATCCGATATTACTTTCAAAAATATCTAAGAATTTGTTTCTCAATCGACGTAAAATAAATAAGTTTAAACTAAACTAAAAATATCTGATAAACTATCCATATGTTTGACGCACAACTTAACTTCTTGATAAATTGAATGAATATAAAATAAATGACATAAAATAATTAATTTGTTCGTTATTTTGTAATTGATGTGCTTTGTCAGGTATATACAATATACAACACGGGTGATTATGTAAGACTATTGTTTTTTTTCTGTCATTATGTTTTGTTCGTTATGCAATAAGTTTTTCTTTTGTAATTAATGTGCTTTGTATACTGTAAATGTGCTTACTACTAATGTATGTATATTATGCCAAAATTGCCGATTTGACCATTGTACATGTACGTTATCGATTGTTTGAAATAATAATTATTTCAATAAATTAACTTAAATTATTATCTATCGTGTTACTTGTCTTTGAAGTAGGGAATATACAGAAGCTTGGGTGAATTTAGAGATTATTTGTGTAACCGTTTCCTACAAATGGTCCGTATTATTTTAGTAATTAATACATTCTATTTAATTATATCTCAATAAAAATGTGTATACTTCATAATTTATTAATACATGGGCTATTTGAGCTAGTAAAGAAGTTAAACATTAACTGTATTTGGGCACATCAGGGGTATTTGGGAAACCGATTTGTCCGTTAATATATCTATTATGAAATAATAAATAAAACAATATTAAATATTATTTAATTAAATTATTTATTTTAATCACCTAACAGACACATGTGTACACCAAAGATAACAATAACTACTAATTTGGAGCTACAAATGCTTAAATAAGACAGTATTTGGGTAATTCAGGAGTATTTGGGTGTATTTGGGTAAATCGTGCCACCCGTAAAGGACACAGCACAGATGACTTGAAGACCGATATAGAAAAAGAAAAAGTCCCTTCCTTTGTAATCTCTACTGAGATTCGCTCAGGTTATTTTTTTCGTAATGGCCTCCGCTGGATCTCTACCTAGCTCTACTCTTTCCGTCGCCGTATTTCATGAAATCGGTAAGCTAAGACAATGATGTTGAATGAAATGTGAACAAAAATATGTCTTCTATCTATCTATCTTCCTTGAATTCAAACCCCTGATGGGGACTTCTTACTATATCTGCGTGGAATTTTTAGCTGTGCATCCTAAAACAATCGATTTGAACGGCCGAAACGAGGTAGGGGTATCGGTGTAAATTTCCCGAAGCTTTTATATAAGGTCTGGGTAGAGCCGACACGACCTGTATCAATCGAATTTTACCTGAAGACCTGGGGCTCCAGGATCAACACCAGTATCTAATACGGCTATAATAGTATCTCTGCCGTCATAGTCTGGATATTTGTTTATAAATCCTGATGCGCCAGTTTCCTTCTTTGGCAAAATACCGTCAAACGGAAAGTCCATATCAACCGAGGACGCCATCTTTCACTCAGAGTAAATAATAAAGGCACTAATCCAGAAGGCATTTATGTCGACATCGTCATCGCTGAAAAAGAAACAAAGAAGGAGAGGGGAAATGACATTAATATGTGACGGGGAAAAAAATGGATATCAGTCAATCAAAACGAATTATCAATGATCAACGATCCGCCTCCCTAATTAGTTGTTTGGTGAAAAAAAATCATTTTCTCTTTAGATGAGTGTACTTGAGACGATGACGATAAAAGAAATGAAACTTATGCGATAATTTCATTTTATACAACAAGCACCTAGAAGAATGTGATCAAATATTAAAAGAGAAGTTTTCTACTAATAATTTTAATTAACAATCAAAATGGCCACAAATATGGAGGTAGATAGTGTTAAGTCAGGTGTAATGGCATCAGCAGGAACGTCCGGCAGCGTTTCCGTCTCACTTCATCCTCTTGTCATCATGAACATATCCGAGCACTGGACAAGGATTCGAGCCCAAGAAGGAAAATCACAGCAAGGTAGACTATCCTAAATACATTTACACTTTAATGTCTTTATACAAGGAACCCCGGGATTATGTCTGATTTGAACGTGTGACTTTCGTATTTTGTATCTGGTTACTCTGCTGTTTGACACATTCTAGCAAGTGGTGCTAGATATAGATAAAAGTCGAACTTAATTCTGTAATGCCTTCAGTTTCCAGTAAAAGTCCCTAATGTTAGGGTTTGTATCCCTGTTGTGTCCTAGCTTATATAATATAGTAGCAGGGAACCAACTACCTAGTTACGAACAGTTGCAAGCCATCCATAACGTAACTGTCATCCTATTCCCCAATTCTGATTTTTCAGTAGAGTTTATCAAAGTTTCTACTTCTGGTTTCCCGATTAGATGCTTTAACTGCCGGCATTCTATTATTTCCATTTATTTAATACAAGAAAATATCACAGCATAAGTTTTAATAGCAAGGAAGCTGCATAATTTGTCACAATTCATATTTCATTAATTTGGTTAAAATGCTTGAATCACGGCCATTTATTTTTTTATATAAGCTGACACCCCTTTGGCTGTTCTTCTGTAACGGAAACGGTTTCTTCCTGGAAGATTCTATGTTTTATAGTCACATGACTTGTATAAAAGTATATATAGCAAGTTCGCTCAGTTTTTCAGACAGTCTCTGTTCAACTGTCCTCAGGGTATAATCTCAGAAGACAAATAGCAAAAGTATATCGTTGTTGATTGTTAGGCTTTGATATCTTGATACAAGTTCTGTCTCACAAGTAGTCACCTAGCATTGTTAGTGGTGAAAAGATTCAGAACACTCTTGATACCAAGGTTCTGATACATCCTGTAACTTGGGTTTGGGAGCTCATATAGCATTAATTTTGTTTGCTTGTCTGTCGGTACAGAGATTGTCATACACCTAGGGTTTAATCATCCTAGGATATTTTCATTCATCGGCTATTAATTTTAAGGTGGACCGGGAGGTCCCGGGATATTAATTTAAGGTGGTTTTTGTCTCTTATACTTATCATAGCCCAGACAGGGTTAATTGTAGGGTTTCATGACGAGATAATTTTGTGTTTTATATTTAATTGTAACCAATATTTGTTGATAATATTGTTTGATCCCTGTGATTAGTGTCATCATAACCATTTTTAACGAATCATTGGTCTCTAATCACCGGCTAGACAAGCCTAAGAAAATTTAAGTATATGTATATATTTTTGAGAGTTTACACATAGATCGCCCCGATAAACATTACATAATTATGTGCAGCAAAAAATTGCCTAAAATTGGCTCTAAAAGGGGAACCAAAATGAAAATCCCCCCCCCCCCCCCTAGAAAGTTGAGGTATTATTTCCTTAAAACAGCAAGAGAGTCTTACAATTAAGTCTGGGGCCGCCGTGGCCGAGCGGTTACAGTCGTGGACTACAAATCTCTCAGCCCCTCATCGCTGTGGGTCGATCCCGTAAGGACTTCGATTTCATGTGAGGAAGCTTTCAGCTGGCTTGCGTAAAGTCGTGGTTCTAACCCGGGTACCTCTGTGTACCTGGTCTTCCTCACCTGTAATTAGCTGGACGTTGCTATATGATTGAAATACTATCGCAGCGACGGTAAACCCCAATACAACAACAACAACAATTAAGTCTCAGAATTGAATATTCTTGGGATATGGAAATTATAGCTTATATGTATAGGTTGTAAATGACTGTGCCACAGCTACTTTTATTACTCAGCCATAGAGGTACCCCTTGTACCCTAGTATAAGCCTTAATCCATGTAGCAAAATTTGTGTTTTTGGCTGTGTCTTATCATATTTTAGGGAAAATCCGACTATTTCACATACAATCTTGCTTTTCTATCTGTCTTTTAGTTCTTGGAGCTTTAATTGGGAAGCAGAAAGGCAGAAACATAGAAGTTATGAACTCCTTTGAACTTTATTTTGATGTTATTGATGGGCAGATTGTAATTGACATGGAATATTATAACACAAAAGAAGAACAGTGTAAGTACACAAGTATATTTTTTTTCTCTTAAAAACTTTCAGGATTTTATATTAAATTTGTATTTACTGATAATTATAGTGTATTGATAAAGATAAATATTATTGTAAAAAGTGCAATCAGCAACATGGTTCTTTTTCCAGACTGCAGTCATTCACGAAGTGTAATTAACTAGTGTCTTATAATATGTGACTTTCTTCACCAGGGCTTTTGAATGAATAAACCAAACTCTTTTTCCTTTACCTCTTGAATATTATGTAAAGATTTATGACAGACCTGATGAGTATTAATTCACTAAATTTGAAATGGTATATGAAACTGTCAAACAATAGATTTTCTTTTCCATCCCGTGTAGACTGTTCAGAATCAGAGCTACATTATTTTTAAGCTTACAGAGAAGACTCTGAAAGAAGCTGTCTGATATGGGTCTTCTCAGTTTGCCAATGTGTCTGTGTGAGGTAAAGTTAGGATATATATGTTTATATTATAAGGCAAAAAATTCAATAGCTGTTGTATATGGGCATTAGAAGTTTTGCCTTGAATAAAAAAAAAAAAAAAAACTTGAAACAAATCTGCAAACAAACTTGAAAAGCATTTAAGAAGTTTTGACTGTTTTTGACGACAGCAGTTTTAGGCAATATTAACCTGATAGCTCTGACATCCATTGAAGTATAATAGTAGTACCAGTAATGATGACTTACCTCCCTTGCTTACAGTCAAGCAGGTGTTCAGTGAGATGGATTTCCTGGGATGGTACACAACAGGGGACAGTCCGACAGACTCAGACATACATGTACATAAACAGGTCAGTGGAGTCATAATGTGGAGAGACATTGATTTTGGCTCTACCACCTATCTGTCTGTATAAAAATAAATTACATCTAGTTTGCTTTATCTTTTAACCCTTTCCCTCATAGAGGATACCATGAAAAGACCTATGCGAACAGCATAAAACCAGATCAGCCTGCGAGTAACTCGCAGGCTGATCAGGTTTTATGCTGTTCGCTGCTCCCCAGTGGTCTGGTAATGAGGATTTTACAATTAAATTTGGTAAAGTTTGAGTTTGGCTTTCTGCAGATCAGGCTTTATGTGGTACCTATTGAGTGCGTCAATATGTGTCTATATGAGGGAAAGGGTTAAAGCTATGGTCAGATTCAAAGATTAAAAAAAAAAAATGTTTTAAGGCCCATTATTCTTCCAAAAGCAGCGTATATTCTTCAAGAAGAAAAGCGAAATGTATGCTACAGATTTGTTTAGAGATGCAATCTGTTTAAACTCGATGATGGCAACATTACTATAATGCATAAATAAGAAAGAATATTTCCCTTATTAAGATCATTTATTTGTTTACAAAAATGCCTAATTTGCATATTCTGCATATTTTTGTCAGTTTTCTAATGTTTCTCATAGACCTTCTGTATGTCTCTGTTAACAAATCATGAGTGCATTAACTGATGACGTAGCAGATAAACAAATTGTGGTTTAGCAACCACTTTCAAAATTAAAATAATTTCTGATTTTAGATCATCTTCAGGAATACTCGCCAATGCAAAATGTAAACAATGAGAGTATTTTAACTCCAAAATACTAAACTTATTTGATAAACATTTTCAGTGTGTTAAAATGCTATTTTACAGCAGATATTTGTACATTAATGATTATGTATCATTCATGTTAGTCTATAAATACTATGTTATTTTATTTTTTTTTCATGAAAATTGTATCATTATGAAATATAATGGGCCTTTAATGACAAAAAATCCTATTAGGTCAGTGATTGCATGCTGCCTGAAAAGCTCAATTTCAGCAGGATTTTTTTTGTTTTTTTGTAGAGGATTTTTTTTTCTTCATTTGTTTCTTTGATAATAATCATAAAACATCCTGAGTTATATACCTTATACCAGGGCTTCCTCTCTCTGTTTTTATTAAGGGACATTCACATGCATCTTCCCCTATTAAAATTACGTAGAATTCATGCAAGTTTTCCCAAATTGCTGTTTAACCAGTGACTTTTGTCTCTGCCAAATCATAAAATGAGAAAGGCAAGTGAACTTCTTGGTATTGCCAGTTTGACTAGTGTTTTACAATCCTTAATCAATATCACTATATTTATAATTATAGGATTTGTGAATATTAAAACATTAAATTTCTTTTTTCATTCTAACAAAAAATTAATGCAGGAAGACAAACGGTATACATTTATTTATTAACAAGCTGTTTAAGGGTTTTGGGTCATTATTTTGTATCCAGTTGGTAGCATTTTTCTTATATCTAAATAAGGACTGTAATACACAGGCTAAATTCCATGTATAACATTAAGCAGTGATTAAATAGCTAGTTCTGAACATTTTTATATGTGTTAACTGAATGTTTGTCTTTGTGTTAATCCAGATCTGCATCATCAATGAGAGTCCAATCATGTTCAAGATGAATCCAATGGCCAAGCATCAAGATGCAAGTGACTTTACCCTTTACATTTGTACCTCATACAAGCTTATTTTTATGCATGATTGACAAATAGAGCAGACCCAATAAGACAGCTCCTTCCAGGACATGCCAATATGTTCAGCTATAATTATTGTGGTTATACTGCTTGGAGCAGCACTTAACTTAGAACAGTTTTGCCATTTATATACAAGTAAAGTATAAATATTTGCATGAGTTTTTATGTCTCACGGACAGTTCATAAGTAATTTGGGGACTTTGTCTACCTGAGACAGATATTTTGCTACCATAGGCAAGTGACATGATACCACACCCAGTCACATTACTGGTATACCTAAACCAGGCCAACCATTCCTGGAACAACCCTTATATGCTTAGTACCAAGCAAGGGAAGTCTCCCAGTGCCATATTTAAGGATGTGTCACTGCTAGTTATTGAAGCCATAAAGTCCTAGTTGGTGGGGGGAGAGACATTTTAGCGTACAGGCTACTGAGACAGGTGAGGTAAAGTTAATGTATGTTTCTGTTTTCTTCTATACAGCTGCCAGTATCAGTTTATGAATCTGTGATAGACCTTATCAATGGGGAGGTAAGTTGTTTGTTCTTTGTTTGTTTGTTTGTTTTTTTTTTTTTTAGGAGATTTTCCTTTATTTCATTTGTTTATGTCTTTATATGACATGGATTCATTGGGTTGGGGATCCCATGCAATATGCATTTATTGAGTGAAAAAAAATGACTGCAATCAAAAAATATAATTGTAACAAAGTTCATTTCTCTGGATATTGGATGATGAATAGACAAGTAGTCAAGAATTTATTGAATAAATAATATATTTTGCATTTATATATTTACATATAAAAAACCAAAGAACACTTATTTACAAATCTAAATAAATTAAAAGATAATACCGCCTTAAGAATTTCAGCAGTTCTGGTTTTCTACCATTGAAATAGGAGAGTAAGTAATTCCCTTTGAATAATGTATGTTTGCACTGTGTTTTTGTTACCCAGGCGACGATGCTGTTTGTGGAGCTTCAGTACACCCTGGCGACAGAGGAGGCTGAGCGGATCGGAGTGGACCATGTGGCTCGGATGTCTACTGCTGACACGGGCGAGAGTTCAAGTGGTAGGTAGACATCTTTAAGTTGTATCACCTTGTTGTTAATCAACGGGTATTTTATGCAAAACTTTTAACAAACAATTCAGTAAGTGCCTGTTTGTCTGACTGTACTAATGATTTCTTGGACAGTCATGTGAAATTTCAGTTTGTCCAAATGGCAGGTAAAATGTTTGCCAGTAATGTAGAGAACAGCATATCTGCCTGACTTGAGTCCTGAAAATCCATTATTGTTTAAGTCTGTAATCTCCAAAAGATATGGTCATTTAGTATTTAAAAACTTTTCATAAAAGGAATGACAAATAACAAGTATAAATAAAAGTATGTTGTTCAAGTTTAGTCCTGTGGAAATTGATCTTGGTCTTGTGATTCCTATAAAATTACTGCAACAAATGTCCTTAAAAACCTTTTTGAATGTCTGTAATATTATTAAGTCCAGACCAAGTAAATAGAGTGAGTGTTATCTACGGTGATGCCACAGTGATTTATTTGGTTTTCAGAATTGAATGATGCATTTAGTAGAGACACTCTTACGGTGTCATATTCAAATAATATAATTTATGGTGCATGACTCATGGCTCACAACTGAATAAAGCCCAGACTAAAGTGTTGTTAATGGGTCCAGACATAGGTATCACACAAAGTGGGCAGTGTTATAGCTTCTTCTCATGGTAAACTTTTGTGTTGAAGGAATGTATCGGACATCATATGAACTCAGTTGATCAGGATACAGATACAAACAATTATTTAAACAAGGATCAATAACCTGGCTTGCTGGAGTTGAAGCTAGCCATGTGTGATTAACAACATAATAAAAATAAGATGGTCAAATTATGAAACTGGTTGCTGAGGTTCACTCTTATACAAAAGAATTCTCCCCCCCCCCCCTTGTGTTTCATTTTCCAGTACATTATGTATATATGATGACAGTTAAATAATTAGGCTTATTTGGGTCCAGACTTTGAATTTTTTGCTTAATGTGTTATTTATTTGGAATGTGTAGTCAGACTTGTTTTAAGAGACTTCCCATTGGATGTTGTAAAAGCGAGTTCTTAATGAAGCGGTCTTTAAAAAAATTTTTTTTTTTTTTCTTCATAGCATCTTAATGAAACAGCCTTTGAATATATTTTAAATGTCACCTATTTTAGTTTGCCTGCAGTTAAATTTTAAAATAAGCTGTTGCTAAAGAATAAAGAAAAAGTAGTTTAATATATCAAAGATATAGAGTAAATACTTTTGGGGGAAAATTGAATGGTTGTTTAAGACAAAAAGTTAAAAGAAGCCGTTGTTTGGGCAAGTTTGACTAACTCCTTTTTCTGACATTTACATAATACAGTGTATCGTTTATTGGTATGAAAAAACTTCTTTATAGCTCACCTGAGCATTGGTGCTCAAGGTGAGCTTTTCTGATCGCCTTTTGTCCGGCGTCCGTGCGTGCGTCCGTCCGTGTGTCCGGCGTCAACAATTGCTTCAAACAACATCTCCTCCTAAACGGTTTGGCCAATTTGAAAAATATTTTGCAGGAATGTTCCTTGGATGAAGCTCTACTAAAGTTGTATAAATGGTTCTGGTCCATTGCATAATTAGGTCACAGGAGCTAAAAATAGATTTTAAAAATGCAAACTTTGAAAATCTTCTTCTGCAAAACTGCAAGGCCTAGAGCTTAAATATTTGGTATGTAGCATCATCTTATGGGCCATTACCAAGATTGTACAAATCATAGCCCTAGGTAAAGCACCGGGGTAGAGTTATATAGGAAAATCTTTAAAAATCTTCTTCTATGAATCCATTAGGCCTAGAGCTTAGATATTTGGTATGTAGCATCATCTTATGGTTCATTACCAAGATTGTTCAAATATAGCCCTAGGTGATAAATGCCCCCACACCAGGGGTCACTTGTTTTACATAGAGTTATATAGGAAAATCTTTAAAAATCTTCTTCTATGAATCCATTAGGCCTAGAGCTTAGATATTTGGTATGTAGCATCATCTTATGGTTCATTACCAAGATTGTTCAAATCATAGCCCTACGGTGATAAATGCCCCCACACCAGGGGTCACTTGTTTTACATAGAGTTATATAGGAAAATCTTTAAAAATCTTCTTCTATGAATCCATAAGGCCTAGAGATTAGATATTTGGTATGTAGCATCATCTTATGGTTCATTACCAAGATTGTACAAATCATGACCCTATGGTGATAAATGCCCCCGCACCATGGGTCACTTGTTTTACATAGAGTTATATAGGAAAATCTTTAAAAATCTTCTCCTATGATTCCATTAGGCCTATAGCTTAGATATTTGGTATGTAGCATCATCTTATGGTTCATTACCAAGATTGTTCAAATCATAGCCCTATGGTGATAAATGCCCCCGCACCAGGGGTCACTTGTTTTACATAGAGTTATATAGGAAAATCTCTAAAAATCTTCTTCTATAAATCCATTAGGCCTAGAGCTTAGATATTTGGTATGTAGCATCATCTAATGGTTCATTATCAAGATTTTCAAAATGGTGGCCCTTTGGAGATAAATGACCCCGCACTAAGACTTCTCCTCTGAAACCATAAGGCCCAGTGCTTATATATTTTCTGTGTAGTATTGTCAGGGCTAAAATGTTTAAGATTGAGTTATTTCAGAATTCTTGTCTGTTTAAAAACCTTGTAATCAGTTGTAGCAATGGTACTCAGGTGAGCGTTTCAGGGCCATCATGGCCCTCTTGTTTTTTGTTGGTTTTGAGACATGTTGTTAATATGTGGCCAAGCCTCGCAACTTCTATATGGACTTGTGCTCAATTCTAATAAAGATATATGATAACTAGGTTATATGCCGACTTATCAGTGCATTAATACCTGTCAAGATTTAAGTTTTGACTTTTTTGTTTCTGTATTTTTGTTACAGTTGCTGAACAGCTAATTGCACAACATAGTGCCATCAAAATGCTGCACAGTCGTGTCCGACTTATACTGGAGTATATAAAGGCAGTAGAGCGAGGTAAGGAATTTACAAAATCCAGTGGTATTTTGTGTCAGTGCCTTTGTATAAAAAAACTTAATACAGTCATTGAAATATTTATAATGTAGTAAAATATCACATGTGCTTTTCTTACATCTGAGTTTAAAATATAGATCAAGGAGATTTATGAATAAGGGCTCAGATTATTGTAAAATCTTGTAGAAACTTGATGTTCAAAGATAGGTTGATGTGCATGTGGTAATACATAGGAAGTTTTGTACTTTTATGTAGAATAAGAAAAGGTTACCATATAAGTGCATTACGGCTGTTTGGATGTTGAAATCAAGCAAACTTTTTTTTGTCAGTTTCATGTTTTTAACATTTTAATGTTGATATTTCTGGTGATGTTATTTATGCATGGGTAAAAGTTTTCAGAAATTTCTCTGAATTTCAGGATTTTCAGATTGCCAAATGATTTCTTATGCTATATAAAACTATATATAAAATTACTAAAATCAGGAATTTCAGGTCTTTGTTAAAGTTTCAAATGTTACCCGTGTTTGTTTGGGTGTTTTAGATGATGTTTTTTTTTTTCACTCATTTTAATGATATCTTATGCACATTTTACAGGTGAAGTACCCAAAAATTTGGACATCTTGAGAGAAGCTTACAGTTTATGTTACAGACTCCCTGTCCTTAATACTGACACGTTTAAAGGCGATTTCTTCAATGTAAGTGAATTAATTGTACTTTTGGAACTTCACCTTTATGACTGTGTTTTTGTATATTAGATTTCTAGCTTATGTTACTGCTACCTTTGTAGTCCATCTTTGTAAAACATTTGTAATGAAAGCCAAACTATAGAAAATCTGAGACACTGGAAATAGATTTTTGTGTCAATTTGGAAACAAGTTCTCACATTCTTTTTAATGGTTTCTTAGTGAGGCCAGTAGTTTTAGCCTTGGAAGGTCATGAAAGCTTCTTGCCCTAACCATTAGTAATTTTTTTATGAAAACCTTTTGTATTTTGAGCTCCTTGATACTTGAAAAATAACAGTTGTTGTAGATTATTACAATTTTTGAAAATTCATTCTGAAATTGAAAAGGGTTAATTTATATGAAATAAAAAGCAGAGATGAAATAAGGCAAGCATCAAGCACCAACAGGCATTGCTCTTGATTTTGACTTCCAGAGGCTGACATACCGTCTTATTACGCTACTAGTATTAGACTGCTGGATTTATGGATAGCCTACTTAATGGTGCACTTTTATTTGAAGGTATACAACCCTGAATTAATACATGATTGTGTATTTCAGCAATGTAATGACGTCTGTCTGATGGCTTACCTTGGAACAATAACAAAAGGATGTAACACAATCAATCAGGTACCGTCACTTTTATAATAGAGCACTGACAAACAAAAGTGATCCCAGTCGTAAAATTTCAATAAAACTCTGAGGAATAGATAGACTGCATACTTGTGTAATTACTCATAAGGTCTGTCAAATACTCTTATTTTCATATAAACGTGAAATAAATCTCTATAACAATATGGGATGCTCAAATGGTTTTAAATGGTTGATAACTTGCATTAATCCTTTCCCTCATAGAGGAAACCATGAAAAGACCTATGCGGAACAGCATAAAACCAGATCAGCCTGCGAGTAACTCGCAGGCTGATCAGGTTTTATGCTGTTCGCTGCTCCTCAGTGGTCTGGAAATGAGGACTTTATAATTAAATTTGGTAAGGTTTAACTGTGGTTTTCTGCAGATCAGGCTTTTTGTGGTACCTATTGAATGCGTCAAAATGAGTCTATATGAGGGAAAGGGTTATTGGCCCTGGACATATTTAATTTAGTTTAGGTTGCATGGTCATCTGTCCTGTAGTTTTATTTTATGTTGAGCACTCAATTTAACAGGAAAAGAAAGTAAAAGGATAAGGTAAGAAGTCTTGAAATGTACAATTAAAATATACACATATTTTTATAAGGAATACTTAATTACTTAAGAAAGTTATGGCAAATACACAAGTGGACAATAAAACTTATCTGCTCCTCTGTTTGAAAGTATTTAAAAAAAGCTTTCCATTCTCAAATCTTGATACAAGTTCTCAGTAAGTGTAATGCTTTTTGTGACAAGACTATTATTGAGTGAGTAAATCAAAGCTCTGGAAAAGGACCATTGTTTCTTTATAATTAATGGTAAAATTCAAGCTTGATCCATTTGTAAAGCAGATGCAAGAGTTGGCTTAATATTCTGGTGTGATTGTTATGTTGCAGTTTGTCAACAAATTCAACGTGATTCACGACCGCCACAACATGGGACGCAGGATGAGGGGTCTCTTCTTCTGACCTTGTCTCCCTGTATATTGTTACATTTATTTGTCATGTATTGTTTGTATAAATGGACATGTGATATTGGACAATGTGTGTAAAAGTGCTATTTGTTTGCTCACCAAGTGATGGGATTATGAACAGGTATAAAAAGCTGCATTTTAGAACTGGGAACAGAAACCCATATATATCCTGTTAATAGAACTAATGTGGCCTAGATTAGGTACCCCATAATGTATGATTTGATCTGGGTCCATTCAGCATGAGTGTAAAAAGAAATAAATTGAACCTCATTATGACAAAAGTCACTGGGACTTTAAAGTAAGATTTGCCTGAAGGGAATTTTGAGATCTCAGAATACATGTATATTTAATTACTGCGGGATATTTCCATTATATGTTAATTGACAATATTACTTTTAATTGGGGTGGTATTGAAAACAAACACTTTAATACGCAAAATTAAATGATTATCCCAAAAAGAATGAATATACAATGTGTATGCATATATTAACTCAAAAGGCACCAAAAGATATTCAACTCTTAAATTATATAAAGTGGCACATATTATGGGAGGAAAAACAAGTCAGAACTAATTCACAAACAAAACATGAATATAACCTATGTGTAATAATAGCAACACAAAAAAGAGAACACAGTTCATATGCAACACTAGGGAAATATCTTAACACTTTAACATTACTATTGCTTTATGATTTTGTTGAGTCAGTCTGCTGGACCACTTTAGTTCCATCAACTAATGTCTTCTTCACACTGAGTCACATACCCCTTAACACCATGAAGCAGTCCCATACCTCACTGTCTCAAGCAGAATAAAAATAAGCCTAACAAACTATGTGATGGCTGCTTCAAGCCAATGTCTCATTCAAACCTCTACAAACTGCCTCTTGGACTGGGCCCCGTGTTCTCGAAAATAAAATATTACACAAGTATGATTTTAGGACTCAAACTGTGCCAATAAATTTCAATTTTGATTATAGTTTGATACTTGTATTTGAGTTTGACATAGTACATAAGTATTTTCCAGAGCACGGGGCCTGATGTCAGCAGCGGTATTAGATCTTTGAGTTAAGTGTCAGATGAAAGGTGACAAAACATAGCATGAGGTCAGAAAATCTTTAACTCCAGCTATTATACGTATAGGTAAATAGAAGAAAGAAGTTTGGGACTCAAAAATAATTATGATATAAGGGAGTTAAATTCAACAATATTCAACGATACTAGTAGTTGATTCACTTGGCTGTCATTCAGCTGCCATATGCATACCTTGAAAATAAAAATCTGGTTCAATTTAGAATAAGATCTTATCAATATTAACAGTTTGGTCCAAGACTAGGCACCCTTTAATTAAGGTTTTGATTGGGCTCCGTGTTCTCAAAAATACTTTTAAAAGTTCTGTGTCAGGCTCAAATTTGAGTATCGCTCTTAAATCACTAATGAAAGTAAAGGGCATAGTCTGAGTATAGAAATCGTATGTCGTGAAAGTCTGATTTTTCAGTCCTGACAAAAAAAATAAAATTATTCCATGCTTTTGATGGAAAAGACTGACAAAAACACATAAAAGAAAATAAAATTTTCTACAGTAAAAACGTAACAATTTCTCCTAAGAGAGGAGATACGCTGACTTCTAAGGGGGGGGGGGGGGCAACAACAAGAAAACTGGAGAAAAAGAGCAAAAATGTTTTGTTGATTTTTTTTGTAAGACTGTGTTTGAGCAAAACTATGGTTAACATTGAATAAAAAAGAAGTTCTAATATTTTGCACTAAATACTTGCAATATTGGTAGATAAGGGCTTCTGTAAGAGACAGCATCACATGTCCAACTTCTGATCTGTTGTATTTTATATTGGCATTGGTTGTCGGAAGCTGAAAAAAATATTACAAGATCATATCAGATGCTGGAGTCTTCAGTGTCATGAACGGTCCACATTCACTGGAATAGCTGTGAACAATCTTCATGTTAAACACTTCTTAGCTTTGTCATTCATGATTTAGAAAGTTGGATGGTCCACATTGACTTTTGATGTAATATGCTGTTATATGCAAGGCAAACACTCCTGTTGCAGCACAAGATGAATGTTGGCTGTCTTTATATCGTTAGGCCATTCTTTATTAAATTTGTATGTTTGCAGTTACTAGTAACCCACCCAAACTCTTTTCATTGAGTTGGTAGGGATTTATTTAAAAGACGAATGGTAGGGATTTATTTAAAAGATGGAATGATTTGTAGTGAAGAAATTTTAACAAAAGTAGCATGACCAATCTCTGATGACTCAGTACAGCTAGACAAAAATTATTTATAGGTTCGACTTGTAACTTTGTAAATGCTGGGAAGGAATTTAATACTTTTAAACTATTTTTGACCGAAAAACACTATTCTAATTGGAAAGTGTACAGAAATGAGTAGGGCCATTTTTTTATAGGTTGTGTACCCCCAAACAAATTATTTCAAGAATTGTCTTTTGTAAAGTATTCATGCAGATTAATTGTTCATATCAGATGAATTGTTAAAATTGTGGTGATGCCAGCCCCTTTGAAGCATTAATGTTGAAGAAAAGTAATTGTTTATTTGCAGATAATACCTGTTTTATGAGGCCATGTACATTTTCTGATATTGTTCAAAATAGAATTAATATGACTGTAGTTGTTGTTATTTCAAAACCCAGAATCAAAAGACAGTGTTTCACATTTCACTACATTACCTTACTTGTAAGAACACTAAACTCATTTGTTTTGAAGTAACTAACAAATATTATAAATATCCCATGCTTTCAGTAAAGATTGATGTCATAATAAGACACTTTTTGGCAGCCATTTTGAATGGCTTGTGTTCATGCAAAGCGAAATCTGAGAATATTTGTTCTTACTTTTATTTTTCAGTCCATACCATTAAAACTTGTCCTAAAAATATTAATATTTCAAAAACTTCTAAATAGTCTATGATTTTTGGAACAGAAATCATGAATTCTGAGAAAATGAAATAGGAGATATTCTAGAAATATAAAAGGTCCAGTTCTATGCAATGCATATAAAATCCCTTGGAACTTACCCTTCAACATGGCCGCCGTCAGGTGGGACATTCATGTAGAAACTGATGAGTTGTTTCATATACCGTAGGAGATCATACACACAAAAGGTATGTCTTTTCTAAACACAGATGTAGAGAATATTTGATTTGAATGGATATTGGTTACTTCTCATCGAGTAGTGATTCAGGAGCGCGTAGTTGTATCACTTCGAGATGAGAGCTAACGCATATCCACTCAAAACAGTTTCTTTTTATTCTAACTGCTGCTACATTTCCTTTATAAATAAAAAAAATATATTCCCAGCTGACTTATATCGTCAAGAGACATATTCACCATATATGCATATGTCTGTGTATCCTCCCACTGTAGTGTATGGATTTTATCTTACTGATAGAACACAGATTTTCATCAGTAAACATAAAATGAAAGGCAGTATTTTCTTTTCACTGAAGGTCATAAAAAAATAGATATATACATACCGCAAAATCAATTTTAGATCAGTAAAGATGATCTCTAAATGTTATTCTGCAGTGCAATTACTCCGCACAAAATTTTTTTCATGTGCAATTTTTTCTAGATTGTATTTCACTGGAAATATAGGAGCTGAGATGTACGTACTACCAGGGACGTTAATGTACCTCCGTGGTACTACAAGAAAAAAAAGTATATATGATGGGGCTACAGAAAGCCAAATAGATCTAGTCCGGTACAGTTTTCAAACGATTGGAGTCTCGTCTAACTGTATCGATAGTTCACGCTACCAAATAAAATAAAAGAAAATGCACTTCCAGTAATACCAGGAAAAAAACAACAACAAAGCACTGAAAGGACTGTTTTAGATATGTTTGTCATAAATTATTATTTTGGCAGTAAATTTCATAAACGATCTCTCTCCTCTCTCTCTCTTATCCACGTGATATAAATATATGTATTAAAATCAGAAATAAGCAAATATAAAACGAAAGCACATAGACAATAATTAATACTTTTTAAAAGGAAATTGAAATAAGATTTCAATATTGCAAATGAAAAGTCTCCTACTACGCCGTGCGATTGACTTTGACTTTTCTCCACTTTACACTTCAACAGAAAATCGATATTCCATTTACCTTACCACCTGTCAAATATAACGTCATTTCGATTGACGAACATACACCACGCCTCCTTCGCAAGAGGAATCGAGTTTTATAACTCGCGGAACTATGAAATGACTGCTTGTACACGTCACATTGTGTAATCTGTTTCACATGATATGTTTCACCATGTCGCAGGGAAAGAAAGCATGTGATGGTCTTTGCGAGATAATAATAAATAAGTTTAAACAACTAGAAGGAAACGAAATAGATGGCACTTTACCTCGGGGTGTTTTAGCAAGAGTGAGTTTGTGCTTTGAAATTAATAAGAACACAGCAAAAGCACTGTCAAACAGGGAGCGTGAGTCGTCCATGTTATCACGGTCTGGGAACGTGTAGCTTTTAACCACATCTAGCCATTTAACCACATCTAGCCATTTAACCACATCTAGCCGTTTAACTGCGGCACTTATTCATGCAGGAATTATGTAAAATCCCCGAATGTTATTCTATAAACAACTAATCAGCACGCACCGCTAGGGATAATGAATTTTTAAGTCAATCGAGTCCCGACATTTCCATCAAGAAAGTAAACATCAATAACAGGTGAAGCCAAGGGGCGGAGCTACGTTCTGATTGGCCTACGCAATGTCTTTTTTTCTACTGTAAAAGAGTGAGAGCGACCGCAGTTTTATCGATGTAAAATTATTGGAAAAGTCAGTCAATCGCACGGCGTAGTAGCTGGTTCCGAATTTATTTTACATACTTCAAGTCAATTTCTGCAAGTTATTGCTAGCATAGCAAAACGCGTACTTACAAAGAGATACATGAGCCACGCAGCGGTGTGGATGAAATAATTTGGGTAACCGAAGAATGCCTGGGTCACCATAATCTGGATTGCTGTAGAATCATCGTTAAGTTATTAGATATATTTTACATTATTGATTTAAGACAACACTGGAAGACGTCTAGAACAATCGTTTAAATGAAAATGTTTAGATGAGCTCACGTGACGATCAAATCAAACTATTTGTTTTAAAAAATCGAAAGATGTCACACGATTCTTTAAATTATAAGTATATGTATTGCATGTGGATAAAAAAAGGTTGAAATTTAATAAACACATAAAAAGACCAACGCTTATTATCTTCGGAGACGAATATATCACTTCGTAATTCTGATATGTTTCTCGTATTTACTGTTACGTAAATACAAACTAATATTATGTAAATATGAAGGAAGTGAAATTTAAAGGTCTAGCGACTTGATAAGCCTTAATTACTTATCTAACCCTAACCCAATAACATTTCGGTAGTTTTTAGAATAAAATATAAAGTTCTTGATATTTCGAAATGAAAAAAAAATGTGTATCTCAAGAAAACGAAAGTATGCAGTGCATTTCTAAGGGCTTATATCTATACACCGAAAATATTCCTAGATCGATCAAACTAGAAAAAAAGCACTAGAGTAATGGGCATTTTTATACCGATGTCAGGTTTTGGAACGTTGCATATATTGCCTTATATCCACTTTGGAAACTGAAGGTATAATTCTTAATCATTCAAGTGGCTAGCTACTAAAACGATGCTAGAATCGTGACTTCTAAATATTTCTATGTTCTTTTCACAGCAGTTCTCACGAAATTCTCAGGACAGTAGATTCTAGTATCCAAGTTTATGTTTAACAACTAACTATCCAAGTTTCCTGTTTAACAACTAACTATTCAAGTGCCATGTTTAAAAACTAATAACCATAGAACCATGTTACATACTACCAAGTATCAGTAACATACTACCAATTACATGTTAAAAACTAACTACCAAGTCATTTCACAAACTACCAATATCATGTTTACAACTAACATCCAAAATTCATTTACAACACTATCCAAGTTTCATGTTTAACAACTTACTATCCAACTAACTATCAAAGATCATTTTTGACAACTAACTCTCCAAGTATCATGTTTAACATCTAACTATCCAAGTTTCATGTTTAACAACAAACTATCCAATTTTCATGTTTTACAACTAACTACCCAAGTGTCATGTTTATCAACTAACTGTCCAAGCACCATGTTTATCAACTAACTATCCAAGTACCAATTTTTTAATTAACTATCCAAGTACCATGTTTATCAACTAACTATCCAAGTACCAAATTTTTCAATTAACTATCCAAGTACCATGTTTATAAACTAATTATCCAAGTATTATGTTTATCAATTAACTATTCAAGTATCGTGTTTATAAACTAACTTTTCAAGTACCAAGTTTATCAACCAACTATCCAAGAACCATGTTTAACAACTAACTACCCAAGTATCATGTTTCAATTATCATGTTTTTCAACAAACTACCAATTAATCAGTCGTTAAATAAATATTCAAGTGTCATGTTTAAATAAAACATAACTATTTACAACATACAAGTCATGTTTGAATAATCCAAGTTCATGTTTTTAACAAAACTAATACCCTGTTAAAACAATATCAAATTCATTTTAACAACTAACTATCCAAGTTTCATGTTTAATTACTATCCAACTAACTATCAAAGTATCATTTTTTACAACTAAACTACAGTTATCATGTTTAACAACTAACTATCCAAGTTTCATGTTTAACAGACTATCAACTAACTACCAGTATGTTCAATTATCATGTTTTCAACAACAACTTAATAATCAGTAAAACTAACTATCAAAGTATCATGTTTAAAAACTAATAACCATAGAACCATGTTTAACAACTAACTACCCAAGTATCATGTTTAACAACTTACTATCCAATACCATGTTAAAAACTAACTCCAAGTTCATGTTTTCACACTATCATTATCATGTTTACAACTAACTATCCAATTCATTAACATATTAAGTTTCATGTTTAAAATATATCAACTAACTATTCAATGTCATGTTTTTAAAACTAATACCAAGTATCATGTTTAACACTAACTACCCAAGTTTCATGTTTAACAACAATTACTATCAATTACCATGTTAACAACTAACTACCCAAGTGTCATGTTTATCAACAAACTGCCAATATCATGTTTAACAACTAACTCATCCAAATTTTTATTTTCTCAACAACTAACTATCCAAGTTTCATGTTAACTACCCAGTACTATCAAACTAACTATCAAGTATATTTTTACAACTAACTATCAAGTATCTGTTTAAACATCTAACTATCCAACTTCATGTTTAACAACAACTATCTTCCAATTTTCATGTTTTAACAACTACCAATTATCAAGTGTCATGTTTAAATAAAATCAGTATGTAACCTAAACCAAGGCCTGTTATCAACTAACTACCAAGTATCATTTTTAAATTACTATCCAATACCATGTTAAACAAACTACCAGTATCAGTATACTCTAAATTGTTTCAACTAACTACCCAAGTATCATGTTTAACAACTTACTATCCAATTACCATGTTAAACAACTAACTACCCAAGTGTCATGTTTTTCAACAAACTACCAAATTATCATGTTTAACAACTAACTATCCAAATTTCATTTTAACAACTAACTATCCAAGTTTCATGTTTAACAACTTACTATCCAACTAACTATCAAAGTATCATTTTTGACAACTAACTACCCAAGTATCATGTTTAACAACTAACTATCCAAGTTTCATGTTTAACAACTTACTATCCAACTAACTCATACAAGTTCATTTTTTCAACAACTATTAAGTTCATGTTTAAACACTAACTATCCAAGTTCATGTTTAAAACAAATATCCATTCATGTTTAACACTAACTACCCAAGTTCATGTTTATCAACTTAACTATCCAAGACCATGTTATCAACAACTATCCAAGTCATTTTTTCAAAACTACCAAGTACCCTGTTTACAACTAACTATCCAAGTTACCATTTTTCAATTAACTATCCAAGTTACCATGTATTATAAACTAATTATCCAAGTATATGTTTATAATAACTACCCAAGTATCATGTTTTAAAACTAACTTTTCAGTACCAAGTTTATCCCAACAACTATCCAAGTATCATGTTTACAACTAACTATCCAAGTATCATGTTTTACACTAACTATCCAGTCATTATCAATTACTATCCAAGTACATGTTTACAACTAACTACCAAGTACCATGTTTATCAACTAACTATCCAAAAACCATATTAATCAACTAACTATCCAAGTACCATGTTAAACAACTGCATGTAACTAACCATCAAAAAGGGGATATGATAAATCGGTCGATTGCGAAGATATGTTTCCACTCTGATACATGTACTTACATACTTATAATAAGGGAGTTTTTAAGTACAGAGCTACATTACCTAACTGGTTGTATCCAGATGGAAGAGAAGAGTGAGAGAGAGATGTTAGATATTACTGTCAGTTCAGTTTTAATAATCAGTAAAATATCATTAACTATTCTATGTATTTATCTATCTAACTATAAACATACATTGGGCTCCGTGCGAAAGTGTAAGTCGAATTAGACCCTTTAAACAAATGCCTTAACGTGTCAAATGGCAGGGTCATTCAATTTCATTGCGAGAGCTTCCGCTGGCTTGCGGTAGGTATTTAACAGACTTATAATAAGGTAGGTTTTTAAGGAGTACAGAGCACATACCCTAACTGGTATGATATCCAGAGGGAGAGAGAGAGAGAGAGAGAGAGAGATGTTAGATATTAACTGTCCCAGTTCAGTTTTATTAATCAGTAAAATTCTACTATTCTATGGTATTTTATCTATCTATCCTACTAAACATACATTCGGGGGCCTCCGTGGCCGAAAGTGTAAAGTCGATGACTTTAACACTCACTCAGCCTCTCAACGCGTGGGTTCGAATCCCGGCAGGGTCATTCGGAATTTCATGTGAGGAAGCCTTCCAGCTGGCTTGCGGTAGGTAGGTGGTTTGTAATGAACTGGACGTCGCTATATGACTGAAATACTGTAGAAGCAACGGTAAACTCAAAACGTCAAGTGAAACATGCATTCCATTCATATCTCTCCATAACACAATCGAACAAATACATATACCGATATATGTTAACGATTTTTTTTGAATTTTTTTTTTAGTTGTGTGTGACGTAATCACTCACAACTATAGTACCTACCTTCTGAGGGTCCAATTCTCTACAATTAAAACCGAATAACCTCTTAATTTTGTATGAATGATCGAACGATTGAAAAGAGTTATACAACACAGGTATGCTGAGATTCAGCCAAAGTGTTGAAAACTCAGCTTTGAGTAAAAAATACATAGTTACGGGAAACAATAATTGTATGTAGCATAAAAACACAAAATAACTATTTTCCCTGTGATGTTGCGTAACTTTCACTTAACCATGCGGAGGAGTATTGTTTCCCTCGGTGCAAAGGTGGCTCGTGCCTGACTTTGGATGGTAGATGTGCAGGTTTCCGATACAAATCCGCATAACTTAGTAATAATCATATCAAGCTATCTAAGATACATCATCGAGATACCTCAGGGGTTATTTGTTGCATTATGGAATGGCTGACATGTGCATATATCTGCTATCAGGTCTATTACTAAGGACATAGAGCCACTGATTTGCATCTATAAATAGAAACTGTGCCGTCGCTCGGTAGTACATATCAAAGCGCTGATAGTGCTAAGAGAGCAGTGTTGTCGCATTTCTTCTGTTTATCAAAGTAACTTTAATAAACGGAGGTCCAATTTTCGCGCAATGCTTATAACCCCACTTTAACGTTACGTTAACATGGTCATTACATGAAATTAAAGATGAATGCACCATTTGTTTCACATCGCCACTCTTACTCTCCCTATTTATATAGCCAACAATGAACAATCGTTTATTATTTTAATATGAGTTTGATATTTGGCAAAAACTAAGTAACACTGCATATCTGCAGCTCATCAAACCCTCTTCCACTTGATACACACACAGCTTCAGTGCCTTCAGCGCTTTGATTTTAATTCACTGATCCCTCCTTGAGGTTTTACAGTGTAAAAAGTTCCAGCGTGGCGTTGTTTGTACAGATATACAGATAATCAACCGGTTGATATCATACGTTTGTATGTATATATACACATCACATTGTTGAGCATTGATACGTAAAGACTTTCGTTTTCGTCAGCATATATGACGAACAAGACGAACTTTTTTGGGGGTAGTGAGAAAATAGTGTACCACATATTTGGATAAAATAAGTAAAGTTTGGTTTGACAGGTAGGTTCAAATCTTAAGTGTGTGTGTGTGTGTGTGTGTATTGATTAAACATTTCTTCATCTTCTTCATGTTTAGTGTACATTTACCTCTTACGTGACATAGGCTTACATGTAGGACTGATTAGTCATACACCCATTATACCGACTCTTGCCGAAATTCTGGTGTAGTCATTACGGATACCAGAGAATACATATTATACGCCTCATATTCCCCATCAAGGGGCCTCCTCTTCTACTGTGAAATCATTAATTTTCGTGGGAAACTAATTTTCGTCGATTTCATGGAGGGTTTTACCCACAAATATTAATCCCTACGAAAACTTGTCTCTTATATAGACCTCATGTTTTCTAGAATATAGATCCACGAATAAATGTACCCACGAAATCCCCTTTGGTACGTATAAATCAACGAAATTTAATGTCAACGAAAATCTGGGCACTGTCGCCTATGTTTCCTGGGTTGGACGGAAGGTCTTAAGAGATTCTGATTTCCAATAAGGTTCGAACCCACAACTTTTGGCTCCGCAGTCATGTACACTTCTACAATACTAAAGACATAGTTGTTGTTTTTGTTCTTTATTGCAATAATTTTCAGATCTAAAGTAAACTTATCTCATATTTCATTTTATGAAAGAAAAAAAATAAAATAAGCACGAGCAATAACGGCTTCATCGTCGGAACCAACAATCGCTCAATACACTTTGCTTCTTAATCGACTGTGGGTTATTTGATTAGCAAAACTTCGTACTTATATACATTATCAATTAGGCATTTAATTTTTTCTGCAATACAGACCATTTTACCAATGATACGGCGCGTTACATATAGTTGTTCGGATGTTGAAAGTCAACTTTTTATTTTCAAATACATGCACTACGCGTGGTTTTGTTGATTAACATATGCTGATTAATATTCAGGAACAATTCTGCAAGTTGGAAATCCCACGGTATATACGGTAGTGATACCGGAATATATTCTGTGGGTTCCGACGAGATATCAGAACAGACTGGCGCAACAGTTTGTATCTACCACAGACTGGTTGAAACAAATGTTATTGTAGAAAAAAAAAGTTTATCCATTTACATGTATATCATATTTTGAAACGAATGCAATTTTCGTAATTTTAAGAGAAAAGAAACCTGCAAGAAATTTGAAATCAAATTAAGCAAAACTTTTGACAACTCAATAATAATAAAAAAAAAACCAAAACAACAACAACAAACAAACAAACATGGCTCTATTCTTTTACCAGTAACATTGTCTTTTAGTAAACAAAATGCTTGTGGCATTTATATTTGGAAATTCTTTAAATAGCCACGTACGTTTCCCATTCTTAGGAGTTTAAATTTAAGACCCTGACTTTCCCATTTATAGCTTGGTCAACTACTAATAAACAGTATTACAAACACAAACATATTTTCTTTTGTGTAAACTAGGTCAACCATTGCCTAACTGTTATCTCAATGTAGCGACTGGATGATGGTCAATTTAAATACATCTGTGATCGTGACTTGAAAAATGAACGATGTTTAATCTCATATAATTGCATGTGTTTTCAGTATGCTGACCGCCGCTCATTTCCGCGATCTGCGAGAGAAAGGTTATACAGTGGTTGCTGACGTATTGACGGACGGGGAATGTGAGCGGACCATCGGTCAGTACCGGGACTGGCTGTCCCAGTTCCAGGACGGCCAGTGGCCCTACACCAGCAATTCCCTCCTACAGCGCTACAACACCGGGAACATGGAGGCCAGTTGGTTTGTGCGCCTTAAGTCCATGAAAGTGTTTGCCCAGATCTGGGGCACAGACAAGCTGCTTTCCAGTGTTGACGCTATCGCTATTGGGCGACCACCGGAGAGCGGGGAGGAGCATTTTCACATTCCAGGGGAGCACTGGCTTCATCTGGACCAAGGTCCGACGAGGGAGGGTCTCCATGCCTACCAGGGAGGCGTGTCCCTGGAGCAAATAGACGAAGATGATTGGACACTGCAGGTCCTCGAAAATTCGCATACACACTTTGAGGAATTCTATGACAATCATCCGCGTGAATATATGCGGGCCGATATGAACAATTTATGTAATCTGAAAGATGAGCATCTAAAGTGGTACACACAGAAAGGATGTGCTCTCAAGCGCGTCCCGGTCCCTAAAGGTGGGATGGTTCTCTGGGATTCCAGGCTTGCACATGCCAATGCCCGACCGCTCAGGCGCAGGAAGAACCCTGGTCGATGGCGGTTCTGCGTCTTCGTGTCAATGACTCCTGCCATCTGGGCCACGCATGATGATCTGGAGCAGAAAAGGGAAGCGTACAACAATGCCTTGATGACAACACACTGGTCTTCACAGGGGGTGTCTTTCTTCAAAACGCCCATCCCTTCTTTTTCACCTCAAGATGTGAAATATCCCAAGGCGCTTCCGGATATTGCCAAAACAGACGAAGCCAAGCTTTTGTGCGGTATGAAAAAGTATGACTTTACCGACGGACAGCCAACCGGCGAAGAACGTCGACCGAAATGGAAGCGTCGAGTCATTTCAAGACAGGGGGAGATAATTCAGAATAAAACCGTGCTTGCGATTAAATTATTAGCATTCGGGGTTGCAATTGCAGCTATAGGGTATGCTATATTTAGGACCAAGGACCGGTGAACTTCCCACCCAGCTATCTAGTTGACCAATGAAAGGGGCCTACACTGGATTATGAGGAACTAGAACTGGAAATGAAAAAAGAAACATCACTTTAAACCAATTATAATTTTAGATGTTTTGCTCTTATATTATACCTGTAATCGAGCACGTTCATGTATATCTGCAGCTTGGGATTATTTTAATTCCCTACATAGAGCAGAGCCGGATCCAGGAGTTCAGGTTAGGGGGGGAGGGGGGGGGGGGGTCGCATTACTTAAAAATGTAGGCGTGACAATACAAGTGATTTGCCGCTTTGCCCGAAGCGTGAGAAGGGTATAAATTTGATTGGATTTGAGTCCAGGAAAAAAATACGGATCTTAATATTTTTCTTAAAAGTTAATTTTAATTGAATAACTTGAAGATTAACTTAAAAAATTAAAAAAAAAGTTAAGATGTATATTGAATACCACCCCAAGGGACTCTCCTGCAATTTTCTTTTAATTTAAAGCAGTTAAACAGTGCTTTCTTGTGAGTTTTGTCTACATTTATGTATGTCCCGGCAATTTTACAGGGGGGCGCGCGCCGGGTGCGCCCCCACTTAAATCCGCCGATGTAAAGATACGGGGAATGATATGCATGTGACCTCTAGTATCACAAAGCAGTAACGTTATGCAAGGTAGTATGATACTGCTAAAATTCATGACCATAACAAATTGACCTCATTTTAAATTTTTAAGCTACTGAACAGGTACTGTTTGATGAGTAGAATTGGAATTCTGCATGGTTATGTAATCAGTAGGACTATACTATACTATATTAACTTGTACAGGCAATGTTTCTCAGATGAGTGAATTTAAGGTCATCTTGTTTTTGTTTGTTTATACTGTAAGTGTATCTCCGATGCTGACGACTGTCTCGCATTGTTGAGATATTTCTATTTACACTGTATTTACACGCTCAGAGAGAGAGAGAGAGAGAGAGAAAAGAACTTCAGTAATTGCGAGGTTGGGCCCGCCAAAATAATGTCAGATTTTTTTAATAATATTTTTCTGTATTAAACTATGTTGTAAAGTTTCATCATTATAGCATCAAATATGAAGAAGTAATTAAATCTGAACAGGGTCAGTGTTGCTTAGACGGTCTCTTATCTTAACCTGCATGACGATAGCCATTCGACAGGTACAATTTTTTGGATTATTTTTTTACCAAAGCAAAAGCAATTTGCTTGTTTTATTGACTTCTATTAGTAAAATCATTTTTTCTGGCATACGTTATATAAATCATCACATAATGAGAACGTATCCAAAAACTTAAACCCTATTTATTTTTTTTTAATTTTTGGGATAACTATTTTCACCAACACTTCGTTTGTTTCATTGACTTCAATTAGGCAATTTTTTTTTAATATGACATAGATTAAATAAATTATTATAGAATGGGAACATTTAAATCTATAAATAGTAAATTGACATATATAACTGTTTTTCCTTTTCAATATCGTTATAATATCAGATTTATTATACATTTTATTCTTCTACATTATGGCTAAGTTTCATAATCAATTTAACTTTTTTAAATAGAGAGGTTAATAGGCAAACTGCGGGATATTATAAGCAAATACAAAAGGCTTCTATAGGATTATTCAAAGCCGACGATAGCCGACACGGTTCCTTATATGTTTTTTTATTGGTGAACAGTGTCACGCGTTTCTCCGTGCCTGTCTTTACATGATGTAATTTTGTAAATGAAAATAAATATATAGATCCGAGTATATCACGAGTATATCACTCGTCTTTTCTTGAAATTGTCTATGATAATGATTATGATAGGTGTCATTATGTTTTCCGATATTTTAAAATTTAGTTTAACTTTTCATGTTTTATCTACGGAGTGTTATATTGTACTTACACAAAATCAAGTATACACGTACTTTCCATTTTTGTAATAACATTTGACTTAGGGAACACAGGTTGTAAAACAGATTACACCACATTGTTATTTAAACTTTTCGTATTATCTGTTACTTTCTAGAAAATTAGTGGTTTGATTTTGTGCTATTGTACTTTTGCTGATATTACCTTCACTAGCCTGCGCGAAAACCATTACGAACGTCATTTACAGGGACCCTCTCAAAATGCAATCTTTTTTGACCGTTGGCCGTTTTGTTTTCACCTGAACCTCCTGTCTAAATTTAAAGGTGAAAGTCACAAAACAGCTAATGAACACTGTACGTTTTGATTGGTCGACTTAATAATCGAAAGTATCCCCCCGGAAAAGAGATCAGCTTATTCGCTTTGTATAAACATTCCTAAAACCTCGATTTTTCGACAGAAATATATAAATACATGTCTCAACGTTCAAAATAATTAAATCAACTACACAAAAATCACATATAAAGGATGAAAAACACATGTCGGATTTGAAACCTTCAGGCCCCTTCATATCCCGGAAATCGCCCTTTCTCTGACAACTGCTTGAATGCAGGTGACACAAGTGTTCCGAGGAACACCCATCCAATTGTATTACCTGAAAGGACGTATTATGTTGTGAATGAATTGGTCGTTCGTCTGTCCGATCGTCAGCAATTTCATACCCGCTTTGTATATTTTGAACGTTTGAAAGACATTCATAAAACATGCACTTGAGTCAAATGCCCTCTCAAGATGCAGAATAAAGACTAAATATAATTAATACACCAAGGCCGTGCATCTTTTTCGGCCGTTAGGCCGTTTATTTTTTTACCCTGACTTCCCGTGAAACACACAGTAATAAAGCGGAATAAAATTAGGGTTTTCATTGGTTATTATATACTTTGCTAAATTCCCATTGGTCATTAAAAATTAGTCAAAAGAAAAGAAAGGAGTTGCGGAAACGAGTTCTTTAGACCTCCGTTTGTTTTAAAAGTTGAAGTTTTCTTTCCTTGCGAACGATTTGTCCCGAATAGTAATACACTGCACCTTTTTAAGCTAAACTGAAAGAGAAGAACGCTAAAAATAGGAAACACATAGATTTCGGAATT